>OZ026626.1:86814268-87414268 GCA_964020975.1 Hermodice carunculata
CAATGTCGCATGTCTTATTTTGTGAACAAACGATTAGTCTAGACTTATTTAATAGGACTTTTGAAGTTGATTGTGATGATGGTTCTCTTTGATCTTGAGAGTACCAATGGTGACCTCGACCTTAGTTTAAAGGTCAAGGGCTACACAAATCAGTAAAACATTTTTACAATTAGACAGTCAGGTAAGCACAGGCCGATCTCTCAGCATCCATGTTGTACTATGCCTTAGATTGTATTATTTTATGTCTGCTATTGTGCTCTTTTACTTGGTGCATCAAGCAAAACTGTGGTACCTTGATCAAAATTCCAACGTGGCTGAAGCCTGTGCGAATTTTAGTGTAAGGTGTGGTCAGCACTTTCAAAAGTTGGGAGATTATTGTGAAGGCATCATCACTGTGTTTAACCTGGTCTATCCTTTTCAGTTCTTTTCTTTGATTCCAGTTATTTCAAGGAATTACTTCAACCCGGCCCACCACAGCATGCAGAGCAAAGAAAGTGTCGGAAAAGCAAAGGACACATATACAGACTTCATCATTGGTTTTGTTGGGACAGCAGCAATTGTAACTATTGTAATCATTGCCATTGTCGTCCATACACTATTAGTGTGACTTTGTGGTGTTATTACCAGTCTGATCAGCCACATTATATTTATTACGTGCAGTGATTTTGGGCTGGACACTCAATAGCAGACCTGCAACTCAACTCGATATCGTGTGTCAAAACATCCCTTGTGAATTAAAAAAATCTTTTACCCATGACATTTTCAATGTTTACATGACAGATACCACAGCTCAGTTCCCCAATTATTCTTATGTATGTGACAAGCAAGCTGCATGGAGTAGGAACAATAGAATGACACATTCGACATGGGAATACCATATGCATCAGATTGTTATACCTACACGAAAGGCAAAGGGTTTTACATGGGAACATGTGCAAAAAGGCGGGCGCTACGAGGGTGCATTGGCAGAACACTTGACTCGTTTCGTTTGGTAAATGACGTCATTTTGTGGCGGCTGCCATAACAGAATACAGCCCTTGCGAAAACCAATTACTGCTTGTACTCACCTGCGCATGACGATCAGGCACATGGCTGCTTCCACATTAAAATTGTTCCCTCTTGAGAAGTTAGGTGAAGCTACATTGACACGCATTGTGCAGCTCAGCCTGTATGGCGCGAATCAGAATGTAGCCCCAACACCCATTGATAATTCCTTACATACATGGATTTCCGTGTATCAGAACGAGTTGGCATGTTCAGTTGTACAGAGACAAGTTAACATCTGGGAGTTACAGTAGTGTCAACTATATTTCCTTATGGACGTCAGAACAAGCTGAACTTACACACCAGCACGTCAACATCTGGGAGTTACATTAGGGACGACCATACTTCCTTGTGGATGTTGTCATACTGCCATTTACCACCTGTGTCTTTGTGATGATCCACATCATGGATAGTTTGGATTGTGAGTTTTAGAAACATTTCGTATCTCATGAGCGACAATTTGGACAGTTCAAATTAAGATGTACGATCTCCAAATCGATTTATGTTGTTAGTGCAGCGTGGTGTATACCAGGTGATGATAGTCACTTATCCCAGTTTCTAATGTTTCTGATGATTACATCCAACAGGCTCTCACTTTGTTTGGTGAACAGGCTCTCACTTTGTTTGGTGAAATATGTAAGGACACTAATTTTATTTCTGAGACCAAATATATTAAGAGTGTCACGTAGTGATCTTCCTTTGATGTTATGTCTTAAATCAAAGTTCATGTCACCAATCACAAGTAGATTGTCATATGAAATCAATGCCTGGTCAAGAAAGAGTACAGTCATTTCTGGCGTGAATGTACCATTTGTAATTTTGGGTGACTTATAACACGAAAATTATGGGCCATTTTCTGAGTCCTGTCTCAGGCTCTATGCAAAGGGTTTCTACGACAGATGTTTCCAGTGTGATACTCTTTGAAGGCATGTTGGACTTGACAAAAACCATAAGACTTCCTTTTTTCTCTGTATTGTCTTTTCTATATAGTGTATAGTTTTCAATTTCAAACTGAGCTTGCATGTGTAGAAGCTGAGCCTACTTTTGTTTCACATAAAAAAGGTATTTCCATTGATTAAACCATCACACAATACCTCATGTGCACTGCCAAATTTGTATCTAATAAAATTGATATTTGAATGCCCCAATGATGATATTTTTCCTGTACAAATTGAGTACTTGCAAGAACTCATCTTCTGTATCTGTGAAAGTAGTGCCACTGTTTGAATCATCCACACCAGTTTCACAAGGTATCATATTCGGTGTTGCACTCCGTTCAAAAAATGAGTCTGTGGAGTTGTAAGTTGAGCACGCAATTGTAGTCGACTAACTATTTTTTTTTTTAAATCTGAGTTTAGCAATTAAAGGAACATGACTCTTTGCAAATTGCTTGAACTTTCGTTTCCAAGTGGGACGTCTGTCTGTTTATTATACCCTTGTGTTCACGATAAAGCTGCAAACCAGACAATTTGATCAGCACTGGAATATTACGATCTTCATTTGCTGACGATACGACAGTCTAAAAAGTTCTTGTAACATGTCAGTGATTGACACTTGAAATTTTATACCGATTTATTATTAAGATTGAATGTATGTCTTCAGTCATACTCGGTCCTCTCATCTCTTTTTATTAGGCCCAGAAGCATATTTTTCTTTAGATATCGACCTTGCCTGGTCCAATAATAAAATATGAGTACATATTAATCAAAGTGTAACCAATATTTTCAAGTCAAAATACTTCAGCAGACTTGCGAATAAGTGTCACTCTTGCAAACAATAAAAAAATTTCCGGCAAACTGAGGGCTAGCTCAATAGAAGAGAACCACCCAAATCACTGCCTGTATACACAAGTTATATTAAAGGCCATGGCACCAGTAACGACCGTTTCTACCAAGATATGACAACTTGACATGTCTTTGATATCTTTATGTGACTGCATAGTGCACATGCCCTTCATTCATAGTTTAAATTCGTCATCAGTGATCTATCTATCTATCTATATATCTATCTACCTACCTATCTATCTATCTATCTATCTATCTATCTATCTATCTATCTATCTATCTATCTATCTATCTATCTATCTATCTATCTATCTATCTATCTATCTATCTATCTATCTATCTATCTAGCTGTCTGTCTGTCTGTCTGTCTTTCTGTCTGTCTAGTCCGTCTTAAGTCGAAAAACCGTGACCATGCTCACTTTCACTGCAGTATAGTGGAAGAGGTGGCTTCCAGCTAATACCTTAGTACACTTTACCTCATAACACCTCTAGTCAACCTTCTGGTGCTAAAATTGTTTTACTATTTATCTGTTTGTACCTGTGTTGCCATGGTGGAATAGTGTATGGAGCTTTTAAGTTTCAAAGAGGATGCCTGTATATTAAGCAGGGGAACTGATACAGTGTGCAAGACAGGATCTCCCATCAGGACCTGGATGTGATACAATGTGTTAAATGATACATGCTAAAATGCAAAATGACTACAATAAGCGTACATATGCAGCACAGATATAAGGTTTAAAAAACAATTAAAGTGCTATATTACATACAATAGCAACAATTATTTCCAACATTACAGTGTAAAACATAAAGTATCAACATAAGACAGACTGAGGTAAAATCTGGATAAATAAAAATGAACAAAGGCTACACAATATAACAGAATAAGCTCAGGAAGTTATCATTGCACCATGGCTCTTTTGAATTGCGAGAGGTGTAGCTTTTTTATTCAGGCGGGATGGAATTCCAACATCTGGTTCCTCTGTAATAAATACTAGGCTGTTTTTTCTTTTTATTGACTCACAGGATGGGGAGGAGCAAGTGCAGACTGCTCGGGTAGGGTGGAAATATGCTTTGCTAATACGTTTCTTTTTTGGGATGATGTTGCTTGGAGTCACATCATGAAATCGTTTGCGTATAAAATGCAGAGGGTTGGTCCTCTTTGTTTTAGGGTTGAGAAACCACTTATGTTGTGTAGTTATGCCATAGACGTCTGAGGGTCCTTTTTATTGGCAATACAACATGCTCTCTTCTAAAGAGTGTGAAGTCTATAATGTAGGAATTCGGGACAAAACCCCAGATGGTGTCCAAGTAGTCAAAATGGGGACGAATCAGGGATTTGTATAACGTTAACATTTAATTACTAGGAAAGTAGTTTCTTACTCTAACCAGAGCAGCAAGCTTTGCATGATTTAATTTGCTGGTTATTTAATCCGTGTATTGTGTGAAGTTGAGAGGTCATGTAGAACACCAAGGTATTCGAAACTGAAATTCCGTACTTGTTCAATAATGCACTGGCCATTGCAATGGACCAGAATGTCTCTTCCTGAAACCTTGCGACTCTTGAATAACATTATGATTAGTTTGGATAGCATCAAACCACAGCACCTTCAAGAATCGTCACTGTTACTGGTAAACCAGAAATTGGACGGTAGTAGTTCACATCGTTGCGTTAATTTCCCTCGTAAATAGGACTGATTTCATCCATCTTTCAGGGACTATGCTAGTACACTGTCATTGGCTAAAAATAGTGGTGGTGGGGGGACTATTAGCAAGTCTAAGGCCCCCATAAGACAGACATGCGCGAGATATGAATGCAAACTTTATCCCTATAAACGATGCTCTGTCGGAGACTAAATACAGTATCATTTCTACGATCTGACATATTTGGTTTAAACATTTTTTTCGTTTCTGTAAGGATACAATTGGGAAACAGGGCAGGTCCATATATATGTCCCTCTTGCATATCTTACATATTTTGAATGATTTACTTATACTTATATTTGGGACATTTTGGTCGTCCTATTGCAGTGCTTGAAATATAAGAGTGGATCAGTTGTTATTTGTGAAATAAAATGTCTCACTCCAAGTGTAAAGTTAGCTTGGGACTGTTTTAGGCTCTCGCAAATATTTGAGAGCCTGTTGCATGTTACAGATAGCATTAAATCTTCACTATTTATATAGTTAATAATATTTCCTTACCATTGTCGTCAAATTATCACCTTATTTTGTACCCGTAATAAATTGTATGTTGTCCATACAAAAGTGTGGAAAAAAACATGGTTGCCCTTCTTCTACTCCATATTATTATTTGTTTAATCACCATCATATTTTATCCAATTTTTAATGGTTCCAATGTATCCACCCAGGGTAGTCACAATTCTACCCTTCAGATGCACTGCACAATATTGTCTTGATGATTGGGTCTCTTTGTACGCAAACAGAGTAGCACAGTTTTGACATATAAATATATTTCGGTAAAATGTGGTTTGTTCGAGGTATACTAAAAAGGCTGTCTCGAGAATATAAAAATAGCATATGAAAGACACACAAAAGTTTCCATCCGAGATTGCTAAATTGTCAGGAGCATCCATGAAACCCCTTCTGCTAATCTTTAATGGTTCAGCATCTGATATGGACAGAAGAAATTTCACATTTTCAGCAAGGAAAAGGAATAATGGTGACACAGTAGGTGAATGTGCCAAATGTGAAGACTGTTACAAATAATGGAGCTTTATAGTACACAAAATGTCTACGAAAAGCATATGTTAAAACAAGCTAAGATCACCCAATTTTACATACGTCGTGAAAGGTTTTGTTTATTGCTGTGCCATTGACTCACACCAAGAAATAACATACTGACTCGTGCAAGCGTGCATGAATGCAATGTGGTGACGTTTCCCTCTAACTTACCCTGTCTTGGGTGTCAGTGTAGGATGGTCTGTTTGGAGTCAATTACATGTGTTGATATGTCATAATGCTGCCATTTTGTTAGCATATTAGATAATAGAAGATAGATTCAAAGATGTTTTTATATTGCACAAATGGACCAATTGTATAAAAAAAATGAATAATAAATGAATAAATACATTAATAGATAGATACAAATATAGATACATGTTGGATAGATGGATATTAACATATATAAAGAAATAGAAAGTTAGATAGATAGGTAGATAGATAGAAAGACAGATATATAGATAGTATAAATAAAAACTACTAACTAAATAGATGAATAAATAAATAAATTAACAAGTAAGTGAGTAAGTAAGTAAGTAAATAAGTAAGTAAGTAAGTAAGTAAATACATAAATAAATAAATAAATGGTAGACAGCCTTGGCATGGAAAAGAAATATAAGGATGAACGAATGGTTCAGTGCAATTTTAAGGGTGCCTGTCAAGATTCTATCATAAAACAATGAATATGCATAAAACTGCCACAAACTATACATTTTTGGAAACGTAACAAACCACTGATTCAAGATCCCGCTACTTTTGGTGAAACGTTAGTAATTAGTAAGTACTGGAGCATGACATGGGCCTGTATTGATACCCTATGAACATACCCACTATAATGATATGAATTATGTAATTTTGCATTGGTACCTAGAATGTTTATTTACAAATTGCTGGGGTTTATAATTTTTGGGTGTATCACTTGAACATTTTCCACTTCGTGGTTTAACTATAATATATATGTATATATATATATATATTATGCATGTTAGTGCACACACATACATACAATCATACCGATACATACATGCGTAGAGGTACGCACAAGCTTATTGTACATGTTAAATGCATTTCTTTGTACGATCGAATGGATTTATTTATTTTTCTTATGAGATTATATCGAACACGAACAGAATTGTGGGACTGTTGGGTCATGAGGTGACTACACAATGTGTCCATGCTGTTTCTAAGTTTCATATTCTTCCTTGTCGCGGGGCCATCAGGGTATGAGAAAGCGACAACGTGCATTCTAAGAATAAGGGAGCATCCATTTGTGTGTGAAGAGCTATTTTGCTGATTTCAATCGTATCATTGAAATGCATTGATACCTTGTTTGACCCATTTGCTTATGAACAAATCGATGTGATGACATGTTTATATCACAAATGTCTGGTCATATGAACACGTATAATTCAGCATGGCTTTAAATATTTAATCATATATCTAAATATTTCTTCAGATGTGCAAATATTGTATCATGTGATCCAATATACCAATTCACATAAGATATGATAAGTTCAGATGAATTCATTTCTGGACATTTAAAAATATGTCCGTAGTATAAAATACACAGTACAAATTTAAAAAAAAAGTGTTAAAATGAGTGTTGGTAAAGATGCCATACAGTCCAGAGTTAAAATAAAGTTAATTACATGATTAGATTGTACACACAAAAGTCTGCACCATGTGTTTCACATGTTTGAGCACCATCTAACACCAAGATTTATTAAAGTTTATATCGGTGTGAGTGGAGTCTATTTACGAAATTATATATCACATGAAGTAGCAATTCCTGCAATGATTTAACACGATTCTTGGCAAACATAGCACTTGCACTATAGAGACAAGGGTATCCAAGAAACCGTCTCAGGGAATTGTTGAAACATATTCCCATTTTATACATTTCCAACTTTGTTTTTTCCTGCCAGAGCTGGGCTCTGTACAATGACGAACAAAACGTTTTTGAAGCGGAGAATCTTTTGTCGCATAACTGCAACTATGAAAGTTACGATGCGGCATATTAGCCCTTCTACAAATAGATCTATATTGACGCTTGATGTCTAAATCATCAGTGAAATCGTCTTCAAATATGACTAAGATACTTCAAACTGTTTACAAATATCGCTGCCCACTGGCCATATACATGGTAGGGATTACATCAAAGGATGAAGAAGGCAGCTAGCATGATATACATACATTCTGTGTGTTTTTTTCGTATTGTAAGTAATATCAAAACACCATATAATCTACATAACTAAGGTTGTTTACAAAAGTACCAGCAATGTGACGCCAATTTGCCTGTTTACAAGTTACTGTTAAGGTCGTCCATGTAGACATTGAAAAGCCGAGGGTAGATTATCCGGCCCTGACTTACCCCATTTGCCACAGAGAAAGAATAAGAGGTTACTGATCCCCACTGTACACAAAACCACTGTACAGAAAGCAACATATTAAACACTTTACAATGAAAGTCGTTGCGTGTCTGTTAAGCATCTTATGTAAAAGTGTCCAGTAATATACATTGCCAAATGCCTCTTGGCATCTATGAAACAGATAAGACTGGGCTACCATGAGATCGATGATAAGAATTGATTTACTTGAGTACATATAAGCACATGTCAGTTCCATGACACTTTTTAAAAGCAAACTTAAAATCGGTAGAAAAGGAAAGTGCTAACTCCGTGTCAGTAAACCCTTTCCAAAATCCTTTGGAAAAAGTAGGTAAAAGGAATTGGTCTGTAATTATCTTATCTCGTACCCGAGCAGGCAATCACGCTTCAGGTCGCACGCTGATCATCATGGAGGATTGAGCATTTTTAACGGGCTCCCGGGTTTGAATGTCTTTTTGACTTATTTTCCCCGTTGTTGTAAAAAAGTTGATACTTTTTGGTTCCAGACAGCATACTTTTGGATTCGGACTTACATTCTACGCCATTTTGTGTGAGTACATGAAAAATTTCCAAGATATATAAACTTTGCCTGACTCACTTCTTCAACCATGCCACGCACTAGTACTTCAAGTGCACAAAGTGACATTACAATGCCAAATATACGAGATGTCACAACAGATGTTTTGGATTGGCAACTGAGTGACAAAGTCTCTGTTTTGCTCGAGAAGAAACTTACCGATACAGAGAGCAGAATAAAAAAGCACTTCGATGATAGATATACAGAACTTGAAGGGCGAGTACATACATTGGAAGTAAAAGCAGACCCATTCAAAGCTAGTCAAACTGAATTGACATCTTTGCGTAATGAGGTCCAACAGTTACGTAAAGAGTTACGAGAAAGTAAGTCCGATGTGAACGGTCTAGAACAGCATGAGAGAAGGTGAGCTGTACGTATACATGGGTTACCTCTACCGGTAAATCTAAAGGATGAAAAACCCAAAGCTCAAAACTACTCAATTCTTTAAGGATTTCCTTGAAATTGACATTCCTACTTCTGAAATAGACTGCGCACACCGAGGTGGCCAGAAAACTGATGGGAAACAACCTTTTTTAGTCAAGTTCTTCAGGCGTGACTATTCCGAGAAGTTGATTCAGGCACGAACAAAACTCGAAGGGAAAGGATATGTTCTTTATGAAGACGCCACTTTAGCCAATTAACAGCTTCTGAACCGTCTAAAAAACCACAACGACATTAAAAGTTCTTGGCTCATATACGGCAAAGTCTGGGCCAAAGCAAAATCTGGAAAAAAGTTCCAGGTACGCACATTTGATGATATTAATAATCTTCTTCGCTGCACATAAATTATGATGATCAGAGACTGATCGGACTCCTCCCTTTAATAGGAACACTTTTTTCATCTCTCATGCACTGAAATCGAGCCTTGCTCCTATCACATGGGACGTTATAATAGACTACTAAGCTTATTTGTCCAGTTCTTAGGTACGCACAGTCCTAGGTCAAGGTAATAAACATAGGACACGTGGTATTGAGTATTATGAAACTTTATTGTGACCGTAACGATTTATTTAATTTATTTGCAAAAAATGGCCTGTCTTTAGTTTGTTGTGAGATCTATTTAGCTACCTTCTGGTCTGTTTGAATGACATTCTGGAGTATAATATGCAAAATATTTATATGATTGTATTTTGTCTAAATTCATCCTTAATTATTAGATTTTTTTTCCAAATGTTTCAAGCTTTGATATGTAATTTCCTACATTTTGTGATATGGGTCCTTGTAAAACTTTATATAAGAGTGCTGGTTTGAAGGACGTTTGAATCCTTCTTTTATGTGAGTTTATCTAATAATATATCGCATTTATTTCAATATCAAAAGCAACATGGTCATTTATGGCTGCAGATTGTATTCATGTATGACTGCATTTGAATTTTTACTATTCATGCGGTTTTTTTTATGTTTTATTAATTTGTTCAAATACTTGATACGTTAAAATATTTGATACCACCTTTAATTGAGCAACCTCTGCTGGTATCAGATGCAACAATAATACAAGTATGTATCAATTTTAATTGTAGTGCCCTTATAAACTTATGTTCTGTCGTCAGAGGTAATAACCCCTTTTATCTATTCGTTCAATCATTATCACTATCTATTTACTTATTTATTCATTTATTTATTTATAATTTTTTTATTTCTTTTTTGATCGGGTTAGTTGATTTGATTATAATTAAATCAGTTGAACCAGTATCTTTATCATTATCATTACCATTTTATCATTATTATTATTATTATTATTATTATTATTATTATTATTATTATTATTATTATTATTATTATCATTATTATTATTATTATTATTATTATTATCATTATTATTATTATTTCATTATTATTATTATTATTATTATTATTATTATCATTATTATTATTATTGATTTGTTGCCATTTTATCATTATTATTATTATTATTATTATTATTATAATTATTATTATTATTATTATTATTATTATTATCATTATTATTATTATTATTATTATTATTATTATTATTATTATCATTATTATTATTATTGATTTGTTGTGTTTTTTTTTTTTGGTGGTGGCACTACATTATGAAATTATGACTATCAACTCTGGTTTCTTCTTTTTTATCTTAATTCAAGGCTCCAAATAGGTGTAGCCCGTTAAAATTTGTTCATTTACCTCTTCTAACAGTAGCACATTGGCAGAAGTGTGTCAGGTGCTACATATGCTTTGGTTACTTCTGTTATTTTAAGTTCTGTCTTTTTCTACTGTGTTTTTCAAACATTTGAAAAACAATAAAGGTAATCATGGTTTGATTACCACAGGGTTTTCGGGATACCATTTTTGTTGCATTCATGTACGCGGTTTGGATGCTTACAGGTTTTTTTTGAATTCATGTATGTCTATTGTGTGGTACACTATTGGATTCATGATATTTTTCTGATGTTACTTAGTTACAAAATCAAATTTATGATTGCTCTTATTTATGATATTAAGTCAATAGGACTGCTGGACAATGGTTAGTGTCAGTACTATCTTAGATGGTCTAGGTGGAGTTGACATGAATTCTCTTACTTCGTTACTTGAAAATAATTCCCTACAAGATGATAATGATACAAATTCGTT
Organism: Hermodice carunculata; assembly: GCA_964020975.1. Classification (NCBI taxonomy): domain Eukaryota; kingdom Metazoa; phylum Annelida; class Polychaeta; order Eunicida; family Amphinomidae; genus Hermodice; species Hermodice carunculata. Next base: position 86,825,392 of record OZ026626.1, read on the forward strand.
TCAGCCTAAATTAATTAAACAATCACCATACTCTGATACAGATGAACTCATTGCACATTTAAAGCGAATGCAAAATTATTTTACTATATTTAGTCTAGACTGTGAATCTTCAAACGCTAAGTTTGAAGAAATACAAATTTTCTTACAGAATGTAGAAGAACAAAATTGCTCACCTTCAGCAATTTGTCTTCAAGAGACATGGCTAAGAGATGATCCCAATCTATCTTTACTTCAACTTGAGAACTATACTTTGATTTCTCAAGGAAAGTTCTGTACTCCACGTGGAGGTCTAGCTATCTATTTAAAGAGTCGTTTCAATTTTAAACCATTTGATGTATATATAATGTCACCCATCTATGAAGGACAATTTATTGAAGTAAGCATTGATGGCATTGAAAAAAAAGTAGTTATTGGAAATATATACAGGCCACCTCGGGATGTCAATGAAAATTATCACACTTTTATTGAAGAATTTACTTCAGTCTTACACAAATTGTTGCTTCTAAAGAGCGAAGTAATCATAGCTGGAGACTTCAACATTGATTTGTTGCAAATTCATGATAAACCTGTTTTCGGTATATTTTTTTTATTTAATCACAACCATGCGTTTTTTCCCGCAAATTACGTTACCTACGAGGCTCTCTCAACGCCGAGGAACAATTATTGATAATTTTTTCATAAAATTGATTGATTCAAATATATCTAACTCAAATTCTGGAATTCTGACTTCTAGAATTTCAGACCATTTCCTCTATTTTATCTGTTTAGATATTATTAAATCTAAACATGATGCAGTTCCTAAGTATACTCAGATTTGTAAAAGACATCCGAATTCTATAAATCGTTTGAAAACAGAATTATCAGATGCATATATCTATGATAGTCTGAATACGGATCTTAATACTGATCCTAATACTTCATATTCTGTTTTTCATAAGGTCGTTACTTCGGCCATGAATAACAATTTTCGAATTAAAACTAAAAAATTTTACAAATACAAACGTAAAAAGAATCCGTGGATAACGCAAGGTATTATTCGCTCAATAGCCACTAAAAATCGTTTATATAAATCCTTGAGGGAAATTTTTCTAGAAAATGAAGATTATGAAATTCGTTATACAAATTTGAAAACATTTAACAAAATTTTGAAAAACAACATTCGCGTTGCCAAAAAGGATTATTACAAATCTTGTTTCGATCGATATCGAAATGATATTAAAAATACATGGTTAACTATAAATGATATATTGAATAGGTTAAAAAAGAAGAAAGCTTTTCCGTATTCCTTTGTAATCAAAGCTGAAACAATTATTGATAAATCAAAAATTGGCAATACCTCTAATGAATTTTTTACAGATATCGGACCCCTTTTAGCATCACAAATTATTCCTCCCACGGACTGCTCTTATAAATATTATTTAAGGAACACAGTTCCACATAGCTTTCAATTTACTTGTGTTACTGAACACACGATTCTAAATATCAAAGACTCGTTTAAACCAAAACATAGTTTTGGTCATGACAGATTATCTATGCATTTATTGAAACAAATCAAAATGGAAATATCTAAACCAGTGACTCTAATCATTAATCAATCACTTTCAACTGGTATATCCCCTGACATTTTGAAAATAGCTAAAGTAGTGCCTATCTTTAAGAAAGGTGATCCAAATATTATGTAAAATTACAGACCTATTTCTGTCTTGCCTTCACTATCAAAATTTTTTGAGAGAGTGATTCATAATCAAATCTATGAGTATTTTAAGCACCACCATCTGTTATATGAAAGTCAATATGGCTTTCGACAAAATCATTCTACTGAACTTGCTGCTCTTGAGTTTATTGATCGTATAATACTTGATATGGATTGGGGTGAAATCCCAATTAGTATATTTATGGATCTATCCAAAGCCTTTGGTACCTTAGATCACTCTATTCTGTTATACAAACTAAATTACTATTGTATAAAAGGGACTGCTTTAGATCTTTTTAAAAGTTACTTAAGAAGCAGAAAGCAATATGTTGTCCTTGATCAAACTGAATCTGAATTTCTAGTCATTTCAACGTATGTTCCTCAAGGATCAATATTGGGTCCTGTACTTTTCCTTATTATATAAATGACATACATATGGCATCATCTACACTGAAATTAATTATCTATGCGGATGATACAACTTTATTTACTTCCGTGACACCTGTCAGTTTATCTGCATCAGATAGTGATGCTGTAAAACTTATTGACCTAGAACTTACGAAAGTAAGTTCATGGTTAAAGGTGAATAAATTATCTTTAAACGTCAACAAAACCAAGTTTATGGTTTCGCATAAACCTCAAAGGAAAGTTACAATCCCTACTATAAAAATTGATGATTTTACGATTGAATGTGTGGAAGAATTCAATTTCCTTGGCATGATAATTGACCAATTTTTGAGTTGGAATAGTAATATTCAGAAAATTGCTTCGAAAATTTCTCAGACTATTGGTATCATGAACAAATTAAAATTTTTTCTTCCTTCCTATATACTACAAACAATTTATAATTCCCGGATTCTTCCTAGATTTAATTATGGTATTCTTATTTGGGGACATAAACATGACAGGTTAGTAATGGTCCAAAAAAGGGCTGTTCGGATAATCCATCACAGCAAGTATAATGCTCATTCGGAACCTATTCTTAAAGCCAGAAATTTATTGAAATTAGAAGATTTATTTAATCTACAAATTTTGAAATTTTGTTACAAATTAAAAAATCAGCAGCTCCCGATTTACTTCGATGATATACAAATCATGCCAACTCAACAATTACATGACCATTATACCAGAAGACAACAAATATTTGTAACACGTACGAGACGTAGTTTTGCTAGGAAATGTTTAAGACATGACATTGTATGACTTTTAAATTCAACTGCTGAAAATATCTTAGTAAAAACACATACACACAGCTATTTTGTTTTTTCATTCTATGTTAAGAAACAATATCTGATGAATTACGATGAAACCTGTTATATTCCGAACTGTTATGTATGCAAATCTAATTAGACATTGACATTTAATTTACTCTTCAGTTAAAACGAAATTATTGTAAATGATCACATTTTTGCTAACTTTTCATTGTACCAGGGTGGCACACATGCTAGCGATCTACCAGAGATCTAAATGTGTGTCTGCCTGACCTATTTATGTTTTTATCTTCAGTTGAATTTTATGTACCTTTGTGTTTAGTGAATGTGATCCAATTGCAACTGTTTTGGTCAAATAAATACTCCTGAATCCTGAATGCTGATTGGCTGTAAACTTTACTGAGCGAAAATAGCTTTAAATAGCCTTTGTTTGTCAAAGCAAACTCAGCACGTCTAGAGGAAACTTGCCTCAATGAAGAAATCAAAGTTTCTGATGATAATATCAGAGAAATTGAAACAGAATCAGTATATGACGAAGAGCATAGTTGTCAGATTACAGATGCCGACAGAGCTAGCTAGATACGATTTTTGCACAATCGTCCACGATCTTGATGGTAAATAAGACTTCATACAATCAAGGACCAACGGATTTGTCATTAACATAATTTCCTACGCTACAAACTAAGGGATTTTGGGTGAAACCAGAAAAAAAGTCACATTATTTTACTGTGAATATATAACAGGGATGCATCTCATTTTACCGATCAAAAATAAGGATTTTTTTACCATATACTTTGCAGTTAAAACAAAATCCAAGGAAGATGTTTCATCATTAACATGCATTATGGGAAGGAAGAAAATGTCACGGAAACAGAAATGTACAAAACTAAATGATGAATATGGTAAGTGAAACGAAATGTTTTGTTACCTTGCATTGACAACCTCATCAACATTCTATGTCAGATTTTTTTCTTGGTTTGTTTGTTTGTTTGTTTGTTTTTGGGTGGGGTGGGGTGGGGTGGGGGAGGTACTATACAGATGTAATTTGCAAATAGATATTTTGCAGTTTTTACTCTTTTCCACGAATGTCTTTTCCATTCAGGAGTAAAATCATGAATATAGGGTGCAGAATGGAACATTTAAATGCCAGGAAACACAAAGGCCTTTGTTAAAGAGAAACTTATTGTTACGCAATTTACAATCTGTTGAATCCATATAGATTTCTTAACAAATCATGTTATTTATTTTGCAGGACCAAATTTAGCACCAGCAATGGAGGCGTCAGAATCTATCTCGAAGGTATTTAGGATACTGCTGGGCAACGAATGTCTTAAGTTAAATGAATGTCATAAGTTAAATCCCGTGCTTCATATTGACATGAAACGGATAGGCATTTACAATTTTAAGTGCATCAATAAAGAGAACTTTTCACATGTTTCTCATTTAGTTGTAAAAGAAGTGCAACATATTGTCAAGAATTTTCAGTCATTCAAACAGCAGATTGTCTGTTTTCAATGTTTTCAAAATTTTACAGAGTATGTCTGAATGACATACTAGAAATATAGTTCTGTGATTTTCGAGTCCACTGCAGACCATGAGTCGTGCCCCAAGTTTTTTTTCTGCAGGGGACACTGGATGGTGTCCTGAACCTTATCATGAAGCAACCGAGCCAAGAAATAATACATGCTACTCCAAGCGAGACAAAAGCTGTACTACCTTATATTGCTGGGTACATCCCATACAAATTCAAAAAAGCCCCTCCCGCTCCCAAAAAAACCCCACTTTGCACGATACCCCAACAACCCAATTTCCCCCCCTGCAATGACATTGCTACAGTTTTGGCTCACAACACAAGAAAAGCTTAAGAGAAAGAGTTTCTTGCAGCATACAAAAAATGGTGGACAGTGATTAACTATGGCGGCTTGGCGTTAGTCACAGATGATGTTCATATTTTCGTCCGCAGGATGGAAAGTGTTGTGCATGTGCTTCTAAACAGTCCATGTTTTGGCGCACTAGTTAACAGAAAAGTGAGATACACAGTCAGCGCATTAACGACAATTCTGCAGTTACTGTTGGCTGAGACATAATCACAACATCTATTGGGGGCAGGTAGCACACATAGTGGCACCAAAATGTAATAAGTTGGACCCTTGAGTATGGACAGTTCCTGTCTTCTTCCTTGTCGATTCCTCACATGCAACAAGTTCATCACTGGAGGAAAAAAATACTGCAGGTGCATGTGGATTGCCTGCTGTACAAAAGGCTTCAAAGCCAACAATTCCAGGGGACACCTGCATACGAGAAGCACGGTCAAGTAACATATCCAAACTGTACTGATCCAAATTACCTGGAATATTATGTAAAACTTTATGTGTTGACAGAAGGGCAGGTCCTTTCACTATGAAAGTAAATGAACTATCTTTGTGGATGGTCAACCTAATGGTCACTTGATTGGAATTAGTATCTAGCTTTACAAGATCAAGATACTCTGGTAAATAAAGGGGAAAAAAATCAAAATTTACTCCCAATCCTGATGCAGCTGTCGCACCACTTGTCATCATTATGGATATTTGAACAGTTCGCACAGAGTTTGCAATTTAATGAGTATTCATCAAGAACAGGTACACACAACACTGTTTTAACTTTTTGGTTCTTGTTTTCTGTTAAATCAATTTTGTAGCGCAAGTTTTACAAGGTTTACAGACATATGGCGGATGTGTCTCCACATTACCATCTGATATGTTAACACCACAGATAAGTTAAATGCCCCTAAAAAAGCGTGTTTTATCCTATGGTGTACGTCCTGCAATAATGACATTCTTTGTTCCACCAGTAGTTCGGCATAATTGTTTGAGCTTCCCTTTGTAGATCTCCATTGTAACATATGCTGCAAAATCAAAGAGAGAGAAACAATTAAATGAATGAATGAATGAAGTTCATGTATAGCTGGAAAATTTATATATATGTATATATATATGTATATATATATATATATATATATATATATATATATATATATATATATATATATATATATATATATATATACATATATATAAATTTTCCAGCTATACACAACAACCCTCAAGCCATGGATGTATGCCCAGACATAAATTGACAAAACCGTAAGTGAGTCACGACCTCTCAGGCAAATGTTCTACATGAGCATCAAAAAAAGTCGACTGATTGCGGTCAGCATATCATCACTTCATATAATATATAACATACACCTTTATAAAACCATAACTACCCTTTTCACAATCATGTTAAAGCTAGCAGCCATGTTGGATATCGGAACTTTATGCCAAAAAACAGGTTTTTTTATGCTAAAAATTCTGAAATTGCCTACCACTGTCCATTTGTAGGCGTTACTAGTTCGGCCAAATTATGCATCTTCACGAAATTTTCACTCATTGAAATGATTCATCAAGCCCGCCATTTTTACTCTATTTGCACAGAGAAAGCCTTTTTTGAGTTGTATTAATCACACCTGCGCATGTATGTAACCAGTGACGCGTACCGAAGTGAATTGGTCACCATCCACACAGGTCAGGTCAGCTAACACCAAGCTGTGGCAACAAGCATCGTCATCTGAGGCCGGCACAGAAGATATGTGTTTTGTACGGCACGATTGAAGAACAAAGGCTTATCGCACTGTAATAATTAGACTTGATAAAGCAAGCTGGGGAGTTTGGGTTCCTTTTATTTAATAGGTACATGCTATCACACGTCGACAGAAAATGACACTTTCTCAGCAAGGATCGAAAACAAAAAAAACCACCGTCAGCCACACTGGTAGCTCGCATCGATTATACAAATCTTCAAACTCAAATACTTTAACAAGATGAGCTGGAAATAGCGGCTTTTTCGGCTCAGATTCGACGCCCAATAATCTTTTCAGGTCCATCAATCTTAATTCTATACTGTAGTCTTGTCTGAGGTCAGTATTGTCTCTATTCAAGTTACATAATAATCTTTATTAAAAGCCGCCGCAAACGAGGAAAAGAATTTACATCGAGATAACTTAAATATAATGTATTCAGAATATAATATAATTGCATAAAAAGTAGTCAAGTATGGAAACTGTCGGGCCCCAGTCCCCCACAAGGACAGAGGCGCGACCCCGCCAGGAAGACTGAGACAGCCCCAATCGTCAGATCTGGGCTGTCTTCAGCCACCCTCCCTAGGCAGCTGCAGTGCCAAGACGACGAACAAGGACACTAAACCATTAAAAACTTTGTAATATATTTTCAGTACAGGTTGACACATGGATCCGATACCGTTGGGCCCAAGCCCCCCCCCCCCCCCCCCCATCACCGACAGAGCCATGACCCCTGCAGGAAGACTGTGACAGCTCTGATCATAAGACCGGGGCCATCGCCAGCGGTCCTACCTGGGCAGCTGCACCGCCGAGACGAGGGGCAGGGACCCAAAAGTAACCATAATCCACCCATCAATACACACATTGTAACTACTACTAGGCCCACAGAAAATACCTGACGGCAGCCGTGCATGCAGGCGTATAGTATAAAGACCTCGTCAGCAGGGAAACTAGCCTATGTTCTTCATTGTAATGTTTCAGGAAGTTTCCATGGACCAACAGAGAGCACAAAGAGTCGACAACTCCGTCATCGTGATAATGAAATAATGGTTTGTGGTAATAAAAAATTGCATTCAATGGGGATAGTCCATATAATAGTACTTGATCCAATAGAGTTTCGGGCACCATGTAACCAGTACATAGATATAACGATAGTAAATGAGTCGATAACTCCCGAACTGGACAATCAATATTAAAAATTTTAGAGTATAGTGAAGCAGTCCTATCATTAAGTATATGTTAAATTGGCTTGACATACAACGCCTGTATGAATTTTAAATGACGGGACGTTCCGCCTAGACATAAAAACTGTTGAAGGAAACATCCTTGCAAAGAACCCAGTTTACAGATTTGTGTATTAGGAAGAGGCAATACATCTTGTCCATGTACTAAACTAGGCAAACAGACACTTTTCAAAAGATAGGCTTTGCTCCCAGAAGCCAGTCATGGGTATTTCATACCAATATCTGCCAAACAGTAAAAAGAGCGTCTGCCATTAAATATACGTTTATCTATATGCGATTTGGCAGAAACGTCACCAGAGAATGTGATGCCAAGTACATCTAGTTTATCTTCATTTTCCAAAGGCATCTCACCCATGTAAAATATAAAAGTATTTATAAAGAAATGTTTTCCATACGTCATACACTTGGACTTTTTAACACTGAAAGTGAAACCCCATTTGCTAGCGTATTCAGTACATGTGTTCAGAATAGTCTGTAGACCAGATGCAAGGCTAAAGAAACAATTTAAGTCATCAGCATATACAGCTGTGTTAACCTTACAGTTACCAATTCTGACTCCTTCATCCAAATCATGTAGTTCTCACAGTAGTCCGTCAAGAAAAATGTTGAAGATCAAAGGCGAACTTACACTACCTTGCCCGGTGCCCCTTTGAACCGAGAATACATTAGAGCACACACCATTCCATTTTACACAGGCCTTCAATTTACTATACCATAAACGCAGAAATAACCATTTCGCCATGGGAAGTTTGTTGATCTATTTAAACATTAGGCCAGCATGCCATATTTTATCTAATCACTTTTTGGCATCTAGTGTACACATATGTAATGGCGAAGACTGACTCTTGTAATAAGCTATCACATCATTAATTAAACTTCATGCCATTGTGGTGCATCTGCCTCCTTGAAACCAAACTGGCTACTACACACTTCATCTTCAGGAAATATGTATAATTCTATTTGCTCGGCGAATGTAGTTGATAAAGTTATTGGTCTGTAATTATCAGGCAAATGCGGATTCAGAGTAGAATTTTTAAAAACTGGCACAATAATGCCTACTGTAAACGAGTTGAGAACAATGGTGTGAGATAATACAAATGAAAATACTTCAGATAGGTATGCACATAAAATTTCACTTTTACGATATGCTAAGTGTCCAGCCATTATGCCATCTACACCTGGTGATGAATTTTTATTCAATCTATCAATGTGCTTTGAGACGAATTCAGGTGTTACATTTACATTACAAGCAATGCCAGAAAAAAATTGAACCTGTCTTGAACCATATCATGAATCACACTCTGTGTTTCATTCAGAGGCAGAGATTCGCTTGTTATTTCTTTGTAATAACTTGCAAAAGAGTTAATGGTCAAATTAGAATTGAGCTGTGGTTTCTTCTTATATTTGATCTGATTCCAAAAAATTTTTTCTTACCACCAATGAGTAACGCATCAAGCTTAGCATAAAACACACGTTGCTTATTGTACATGTAAAATCTTGACTGCCTTCTTAACAGCTTTTTGACACCTTTATAGCATTTAAAAAGCTCACCATCTCTGGGTTTCCCAGCTTGGGACCACATTGTAAACCAAAACGTTTTGCAATCCCTAATTTGGCTCAGTTTGGGGCACTAGTATAGTTTTGGCTTTAACATTTTGTTGGGACACAACAAGATTCTTTGGCTGCATCATGAATAGCATTAGACAATTTACTCAAATACTCGTCAACATCTTTCTGGAAATCATGTACGTCTGTCTTTATATGTGTATGTAAGTGACGAATGTCGTTCAACTTACCAGTTAATATAGACTTATATACATCATTCTTGACAGGGTTGCTCCAGTTCGGGATAGCAAAGTTAGGTGACCTAAGTAGGCTAACATTTTGAGGGGAACATCCATCATCAGAGTTATTAGCATTAATACTAACAGAAAAATTAAGTAGAATTGGAAGGTGGTCACTTACATTTAAGGCTGACTCTTCTACAACATAGAGCATACATAAAGTCAGCTGCGATCAAGTTATTCGCAACTGAGAAGTCATAAAGAATCTTTGAATGACTATTAAACTCCTTGACATTATACCATTTCTTATGTATATTACCTGAGCATGGCAATGCTAAATTCAAGTCACCTCAAACTTTGATTACAGCAAGCATAGCATAGTCATCAAAATCCACACTGCAGAGCGTCCACAGTCATAAGAAATGACTGTGTCTGATCAGAGTTGAAATGCTTAAAATATGGCATGTAAACAGAGACAAGTATGTTACAGTACTAGTCACCTCCATGACTGCAACAGGAAGAATTCTATCACTAGGGGTGTCAAGCACCCTAAAACTTTAACCATGAATTGACTTGCATATCATCGTGGCCCCCGCCAAATGGGCGCCCAGCACAATCGGCATCAACATCACTCATACCACTTTAAAAAACATAGCACTGATCTTTAATCAGGCCACAACTATCTATACACTCTTTAATAAGGTCAGAATTGTCACTTCTAAGCCAAGTTTCTGACAGGCACATAATATCGCACGTTGCAAGCCTTTCACAAACATACTGACAAGACAAGGTAAAACCGTGACAATTTAATGTTTCGCATGTTAATGTTATTGACCTATTTACCTTGTTAGCATCGCTAATTGTTGGCAGCATGGTATGTGCAGATACATCATTGGAGTAACCATTGCAAATATTACCTTGCTTCCTTTTCAACCTTTGTTTTTCTTCACAGTGTGCTTACTGCCTTTACTATTTGAGTCTTCATCATTAACAGTTGGAATTTTCCCGCCAAAACGGTGTGTTGTTGAAAAACAGACATGTCAACCTCAGATTGACTATCATCTTCAATGAATTCTGTGATGTCAATGCAGGAAGAGTTTTGGGTATTGTAGTCAGTAATCTCACTTTCGAGCTTCGCAATCCTCTCCTGAAGAGAGAGAGAGAGTACTATTTTCAACAGTTCAGCTACTGTTGTGACCTGTTCAGCCTGATCAATGTTGGTCGCATGTGAATCAGAGCTGTCGATGCCAACTGACTGTCCAAATATCTTGTCAAGTTCTTTCACGGCAGTTCCACTAGCTACAGAGTGGTACAGATAAAATATATCTGGCAGGATAGTTCCTTTTACTTCAATGTTAATAATACGTCTGTTCTTGTACTCAGGGAACCTATAGGCAGTCTTCTTGCACAGTTCATGGTGTAGGTTCCCGAGCGTATCCATGGCAAAACCGTCTAGAGCAGACTGCACGTCCTGCCCCCCATACTGAAAAAAAATGTTCAGCACAGTCTCACACAAGTTGTCCTTAGGGATATTACCCATTCCAGCAAGATCCTTGACCGTTCGGGAGCCGCTGTTCCGATCAGCAGGGGGAGAAGTCTGATGTTCAATCATTGTTGATGCGTGACCCACTGCACCTTGCTGGTCAACACTGGCCAGGTGAGAGCAAAAGTTTTACATAATGACGAGAACAAGTGCACGCCGTCATCCTCTGAAGACCTCTGGAGCCAGAATTTGGCTTCAATGTTGATTACTGTTCCTTGGTTTAGAAAAGTTGTTTTGTAACCTGAGCAGTCCCAATATCTCGTTGAGTCACACTGTCACTATTGATCACACTTACATAAAATATTTTCGTGGTAAAACAACATTTAGTGCTGACACATAATCCTCCAAAGTGACACACGGTACTCTTGCGGCAGAGTAAATCAGAAGCCTGCATACACTTTTCGGTGATACCGGTAATGGATTAACATTGTGTCAATCACAAAGCTGAAAATACTTATCCCATTGTGAATATGTGCATAGCTTTGTTACTGACAGAAATGCTTCATTATGCACATAGTCCACTTCTTTATCCAGATCGCCTAAAACCAAACAAAAACATAAAAAGGGACAAACTGATTAAAATCAAGTCTCTTGACAACGCGTCTGTGTATACATTCAAATAAAAGCAAATGTAGCTAGGTAACAAAATATGTGGTAATGTACACACATCCAAAGAAAAGATTGCAAAACATGTGCAAAACAGTATTTTTGGACCTGTCCTTTTGTAACATGGTCATAACTTGCATGTTGTCACAATTTAACCATGACTCTTGAAGATGTCATCTGAGAAGCCCATGTTTGAATAAATACGTATACAGCAAGCACCTTCTTTACATTTATTTTAGGCATCTGGTTAGCAAGCACATACAGTTGCACGTATGTGCATGGTGAGAAACACATCATACCTGATTGTCATTCGATGGACAAAAATATCCTTTAATCCAGTCATCGTGGCAAACACAACGAAATGCTGACAGAGTTGAATCTGTATATAATTCAAACATGTCGTCACACCAGTTAATCATATCAGCGCAACCATTGAACTTAGATGAAAACGTTTACCAGCAGAAGAGTAAGTCCGCCAAAAACTTATGTGGCAACTTAAGTCTTCGTTGGCTTTTGGAAAAGCTTATCAATGGAACATGTAATGCATATACAGGCCACTGCCACGTACTACTTTGGAACAGTTGCTTAACACGCCACAGAAACGTTGAATATGTTTTTTTTTTGTGCCATATGTCAATCTTATCTGCCGGTAAAAGTAGCTGCTTTAGTGACGAGTCAATCTCTATGACCATGTCTGTACACACTTTGCTAGGGCTTGTCAGCTCCTGCCATGCAATATAAAATCCCAACGATCTTAAAAGCTGGTGTTGTGCTTTAACACATGATTGATAATCTTCAGCCAGAAGTGTGTGCTGATGTAAATAATCATAGCACACGAAGCACATAGCTCCCATTATACGCGACACCGAGTCTGATATCTGACTGAAAATGAACGGTGCCACCCTGGCTCCAAACCAAAGAAAATTTTCTTGTAAGCATATGGGGAGATCTCACAAGTACCAAGACAGCAAAAGAAAAAAAAACCAACAAGAACAACAGCAAAGAAAATTGACAACCGTAGGGATGTACAACAACAGACCTGTATGAAGCCTTTATGTCGATGACGCACATGTACATATCCATATAGCTTTTTGGCCGTCTGTTCGCAGGGTGAGGCACGTCAATTGGCTATCTGCGCTCAAGCGTAATGATGTTACCAGCGACCAGCATGGAAAAATCATATACACCCGTATAGGAGTAGAAACGTATTTTTCGTGCAACCAATCAGACGTTTGAACAAGAATTTAATATGCATGCATGTGTCATGTCGCGGCTGAGCGCAGATAGCATCTACATGCACATACGCGCTGGACTGCGTTTTCCGAGCCAATTGGGCACAGATATCTGGCTCCACACTGGAGACAACTTTGTCAATGGTAATAAAAGAAACCTTTGAAAAACATACAGGTTATTTACGCTTAAACTTGTGTACATGTCATTCCCACGCTGAGCGCATATATCATCTACATGCAAAATGTGCGCTGGACTGCGTTTTCTGAGCCAATCGGGCGCACTGCGAGAGTAATAACCAATGTGCGAGCATACAAGAACAATGGTTTAATTGTCCTGGTAATTGCTGAATACACAAGTCACATCCCAATGGTCTTGCCTGATGTCCTGCAAGGGTGTGGGTACTTTACAAAGAAATACACTGGGAATATGTATATATTCCCTAAAAACTGCCCACAAAAACCAGGGATAAACTTTGTATGAAAAATGCTGAAAAGAAAGTTTTTCAGTCACACTGGGTGTCAATAGTGGAACACATACTTTATTCAAATTTATCAAAGTTTGCAGGACTTTCTGCTGTTCTTTATGTTCACTCATACATTTCACGCACATAGCCCATGCGGCTGGCTTTAGTTGTGCGTGGATGCCATTAAAAAATGGGTATCCAATTGTAAGCAATTTTTGGAACAGTATTTCAATGCATTTACCGCAAATGGATAAAGATCTGCGTTTACCGCAAAGGGATAAACGTTTACAGTTCTCAAAATAGCATTTCTGATAATTGAATATCCACCAAACGTTTTTCTATATATTTTTGTTATGTGTGTGTTCGTCAGCGCATATACCTGGCATGGGTAAGCAGGGCAAATATGTGGCAATACCTCTGATTTTCTGCTCTTTCTGCCCCATACAAGTGTGTAAACTTGCGGAAGACATGTACCCTCTAGCTGGTATGCTTGGGAAATATTTGGCTTACAGTTGCGTGTTTGCATAAAGTATTTCTATTCCTATCAAGTATCATACTGATTCATGTCATGTTCCCACACCAAGAAAAAAAAAAAAAAGAAAAAAAGAAAAAAAAAAAGACAACCCCCCCGAAAAAAACAACAACATGGCGACTTGGTCTTGGATGCTACCTTTTCATGAACGTTACGTTGTACGTTATGCACTACAATTAACATATACTACATAAGTTAATATGAAACGATCATTTTTTTAACAGTGTGACATTTGTAATTTCCGCTTTTAGCTTAAACAAACATTCTTAATAAAGCATGTATCACTTAGCGTTTAATTATCTCGTTTACACGGGTGTGAATAACACTGTTTTACAGCTGTATGAGCCTTTCATGGATACACGTAACCACATATAAATCATTTTATGATAACTTGCATCAACAACTCCATAACTTCATGATACTGAATCACTTATACCATTTGTACAGGAAGCCCGGCGAATAAACTTTAATGGACTTTTATAATGCATATGAACGTGAATAATAACGCGCCTTTAGAAAACCACATATGCTTTGCAAACTTTAACTATTCTGTTTCTATACTTACAGGTATTTTATGCAGGCTCGGACATGACCAGTCTATTACGAGCGAAACGAAACACGACATGAAATCCTGAAGTATGGTGCATTACTGCAAAAAAATATTTATAAAGTTGATGCTCATGCTCTAACAAGCCCCCCCCCATTACAAATTACAGGAAGACAAATTCGAAAATTGGGCTACAAATCGCATAGCAGCTTGCTTTACATGTGCAGCGCTGTGTTAAGGTGTTAGCCAATGGTTAGTAGAAGAGGGACCATGTTCCTTCAAAACCCGCGAACGGGTAAACGCTTGCTGTCAGTCACTCTCTGTCGATATCTATTCTCTGCTGCAAAAGGGACGCTTGCCAAGCGGTGCTCACCTTTTATATCACATTACACTCAAAGACTTAATGGCAATCAGAAACAAATGACAAAGGACAGTGTAACAAAAAAATGCAGTCCTATGTAACAGACGCACGGTCAAATGAATATGGGAATGATAGCAGCCAACGGTAAAAAAATTGTAAATGACTAAAACAAATCAGGACAAACATGGAAAAGACTATAAGTTTGTTATAATGCATGTCTGTATTCCTGTGCTGAAATAATTTTAACACAAAATAGACTTTTACTTCACACTTTTGATCACAGATTAAATCAAAATTGCTGATTCTGTATTTGACACTCCCCCTTTTTAAATGAGGAATTTAAAGAATTAGAAACACGCATTTGTTGCAGAATAAACCATTAAAATTTATTTGTATGTAAATAGGATAAACGGACAGACAAATATGAATAAGCATTCAGGACCCACTCAAAATTTATTTATACATATTGTAATATGCCAATAAGCAATCATTAACCCTCATTGATTAAAGCTTATTGTCATATATAAATAACAAACACTTGATACCCTATCAGGATTTACTTGTTACCGATAAAGTAATAAGCGCTTCATACCTTTTCAAGATTTACTTATTTCCATTTTATAGCCAGGGTTAAATTGGTGCTTCACACAATAATAGGATAAACCTATCACAAAATTCAAATAAACAGCTTCTCGCAGCTACACATGAAATAATGCTGTCTAAATATTTACTTATAGACATTAAACTTTTATAAATTCATAATAGACCTATACGAAAAAAAAAACAAAAACAACCATTCATGTTCACCTTTATAACAACTTCTGTAGAAACTGACACTTTGGAGGTCAGCTTCTAGTCTGACCACTTGAGTAATAGGACGATGTAAATTTGTAACTCGTGTCCTTAGCATGACTGATCGCATATTGCCATCTCTGCCAGGAAAAACCGTTTCAACTATGGCAAGAGGCAAAAAAATATGTGGCATTCCACTCTCTAGCATAGAACCAACTGAGCAACCTTTATATCTTCTGTATTAGTTCTCCATTTAGAACGAATGTTCAGTGAGCGGAGATATAGCTTGAGCCACTTGGACCAGAAAATGTAGGACAGATGTTGAACAAATTTCCAGCGGCTGCAATACTTGTCAAAATCGGGACAGCCACCAGGTGGAGCCTCAACGTAATTGCACAACGTAAACAATGAATTAGGAGTATGACTTTAAGGATAGATTCCCTGAGCAACGGATCTATGTCTGGATTGTCAGCAATGATATTCCTTAGAGCATATGTAGACGAAGAGGATGACCATATGCCACCAAGAATATTGACGCGCATGCGCACATGAACCAACTCTCCATCCTTGTACCATAAAAATCGGAGTACATCTATGTCATATACAGAAATTGTAACTTGATTGCACACTTGAACCATATCCCTTTGGACTGCAAGACTATGTAAACGGAACCATAGCAAAACATGCAGCAACTTGGTTACTAAGTCTGACCCTTGAAGGCAATGCCCATTTAATGAACACCCACCATATTTGGCACAACAATCAAACAAAATCCATAATTTATCAGGTTTGTTCGGGTTTTGTACACCATGAAGGGAGAAGATACCAAATTCCATCTGAATCCTGCAAAGCATGGGTAGCGATTACATCAGCGTAATTGCCTTCAAGCAACTTAGAGATCTCATTATCATATCTAGACAACAAGGTTCTTCTTTTAAGTCGCCTTATAAGACTGTCCAAACGCCTATGTGCCATGGAAAAATTATTTAGTATCAGGTCATCTGGATTTTTCCATGGTATAGGTGGTTGATAATGACCGTCAGCCAATTGACAAGTTCTGCCCCACAAATCTATGACCTTTTTGCCATCAATTGAAAGTGACACGGTTGTGAATGGGCCATTCTCGATTAATAATCAATACCCCTTAAAGTCCTGAAAGTCATATTGGTTTTTGCAGGTAAAGTTTGCCCTGCATCACGCTCAAATAAAACAGTCAGAGACGGATAGAAAATAAATAAATAAATAAATAAATAAATAAATGAATAAATGAATGAATGAATGAATGAATGAATGAATGAATGAATGAATGAATGAATGAATGAATGAATGAATGAATAAATAAATGACTACCTACCTACCTACCTACCTACCTACCTAACTAACTAAATAAATAAATAAATAACCAGTCCATCAACATGTAGTACTGAAATAGAAGAGAAGAAAGGGAGGAAAAGTTGACAGGTACACACGCAGAAAGTATTACAAATCACATAACCTATACTACCTTTGATCAGCAGAGCTTGACAACAAAAATGAACAACGCGATGAAAGAAAGTGAAAAGAACAAGCGTCACTATCAAGTTTCAGATTAATTTGTCAGGTCGTTTTGGAGACGCCGTCTACCATGTCGCTACAATGACGATAAAAGAATCCATAAACATAGCCAAGAATCACTGGAGCACTGCCATTTGAACAAATTATTTCAGATAGATCTGTTTCTCTGATTCTGACTGTTACAGCAAAATAAGTACCATCATGAATTTCTGAATTTGGTGCAAAACCACATGTTAAATAATAGTAGAATATCGAAAGGGTTTTTAAAAAGGATAATGCTCAAGTTAAAGATGTTACAACGGTGTTAAATATAGAACTGTGGAATGCCAATCCTGACAGACTACATATCTTTATGCAAAAATAAATCCGGGATGTTATGATGTTTCATAGGTGTCTCAATTATCAACACACTTCTTCACAAAAAAGAAACAATTCACGTTTAAATTTAGGTTAAAACGTGTATCTCCATGCAGTGTGGAACATGTGTTTGCTTGAAGACTAATCTAGAGACAGTATATCCACTCGCAGCTCTACTTTTCAAATTCTTTACTTAACGGGTTAAGTGAAGTATTGCTACTGGAGTGTTTATCAGAAAGTAAAATATCAAATGATTTACCATAAGAGCCCATATGGTTTGAATGGCAACTAAGTACAGAACACTTTCACATGAACCAATGTTCCATAACAACTAATTTTAATTATGTTCATAGGAACCATAATCATAAGCCTTCCCAACAAACGATTCCCAATCGAATCTAAGCCCTTTCCATTGCAACTTTCGTCATTTCCATAACAAAGTAAAATGTGTAGCCACTGAATGGTGAGAGAACCGACGCTTGGAACATCTGCTGCCCAGTTGATGATATATATACATATATATATATATATATATATATATTGGCATTAACAACGAGGAAAAATGGTTGTGAAGTAACAACATTAATTCCATGTAAAATCGTTCAATAAGTAAATAAGTGTGTAGCAATGAAAAGTAAAAAAATAGGTCCAATGGAAACTCAATAGATGGTTTAGTGACAAACTAAAATTGCTTATATGGAGAACGTAGTTTATAAAGAACATCTGTGTTATGGACAATATCAGACTAACAGCTAGTTATACAGTTAAAATTACTTGGTCTGCAGTGCAATGCATGCATACCTATAAAGACTTATAAAATGGGTTTATACAATTATATTCGATACTGAAAGAAAATAAAGTATATTGCCATGAAAATTAATAAAGGCCCTTCCTATTGAAAACGTTAATTTTGGAAACTAATGAAATGGATTGTTATGCAAGCTAATAATTAGGTAACCGTATAAAAATGGTTTCTGTTGAAATTTCCGCTAATATTAACCACTTTAGAATAATGATAAAAATGACGATGAGGATAATAATAATAATAATAATAATAATAATAATAATAATAATAATAATAATAATAATAATAATAATAATAATATTTGCTGCTGGCCAAAATTCCTAGGATAAAATCAAAATCTTTGGTAAAATTACTTGAATTATAAATATATAATATGCATGAAAAATAGAACGTGCAATGTGTGTCGTGCTACATCTCCAGATAATACTTGGAATGATAATTTAGCTGTAATGCTCAGCAACATCAGGAGATATCAGAGGATATCTGTCAAAAATGCGTTGAAAAAACATACCATTACCTTTGGTGATTTTTAGGACTGTTTTGTTTATGATGTAGGCCCTGTTACGAGGTGGCTTTACCTAGCACGTCTTGCGCCAACCTGCCCCTCAATAACAGAAAGAAAATAAAAACACTACACTTTTACTGCCGTGAACAGAACACAAAGACAAAGCTTTTTGTTCAAATATATATTCACTCACATTTTACACAAGAAAACACAGCATGATGGAAACTGGCAGTTCGTCTATAATGTCCGTACATAAAGTGGGTGGCCGGGTCTGGTGTCCTGGCTTGTCCAATCGACCTCTGGGCCGCAACTCAAAATCAAAAGGCAGTGTCAGAAAAATAAAATAAAACCTAGAACATTATCTGGTAATTTTGTAAAAACCCGTTTTACATGGTCAGACCCAATCTGTGGTTTTAGTTTTTTTCAATTTTCTGGTCTTATCAATTACATCATTTAATCAGTGAACCGCACAAGAGTCACTGATACAATAGTGGAGCACACAAGTGCTCAAAAAATGGCTTAACTCGAAGCCTACCTTACTGAATTGGGGAAACACGCAAGATTCCCAGAATGAAATAAACTGGAGCACACAAGTGCTTAAAAATGGCTTAACCACAAGCCTAAATTACGTCAAATGGGTGGATTCGACAAGATCCACAATAATACATATATATTGGAGCATAGTGCTCTCAACTAATCAATACTTACTCTGAACGCCTGGCCGCAGCAGGAACACTACCAATAATTTAACGTGCGCCCCTTCACTCTGCACACGGATCAGACATTTCGGATGTCTGACCCCAAACAGCAGTACACAGCCCTTTTTTATTTGGGAGAGAAGGCCTAATCCTGTACCCACTGTGATCGCCTTTCACTGACTGAACCCAACAGCAAACCAATCAAAAACAAGCAAGATCGGCGATTACTCAACACTTCCTGGCATGCTGACACTTGGCATTTTAACTGTTTAAAGTTCAAAATTTGCTTGCTGCAGCTTAATTCTGCAGCCACAATATACATTTAATACAACAAAATTTAGCTTTATGGTTTTAAACTTATCACCACATAACAGCCCCAAATCCAACTACTGCTTTGCTGACAACCTCTCCGCATTACGAAGGGCTGGTGAAGCTTAGTGAGCATGAGGTAATGCAGATCAATTATACGTAGGAAAACCCAAACACATGATTGTTTTTATTTTATTATTTGAATATCTCTCTGGACATAATGAATATTATGTTTAGCATTGCAGTAACACTTGGTCCGACCACTCAGCAGTTCATATATTGCCAAGTGGTTTGTTGTCATGGTCACAACAGATAACATGAGGAAAGAAAAAACTGTTCTCGATGAACAGTATCAATGTCGTTTCTGTTATGCAAACGAAGAAGAAATAAGGATTAACCAAGATGACACACTCAGGCGTGTCTTGATTTAAAGTGCTGAAACCATACCAGTCTCAAAATTTGTTGCTACAAACTGTTCTGTGATAAAAAAAACCGAAAACTGTCCCGACACTTCAAGGTAAGTCAATGACAAAGTTAACGGTATGTATCGTTTGTGAGCATTTTTTCCCAGAAGAATACCGTAGATAGGTGGCCTATATTGATAAGAACAGTATGTCTTAACTTAAGTCATTGGTTACTTCTGCAAAGCTATAGCTAAGACAGATTTGTCATAAAAGAAAATAAACGCTGATGATTAATTTTCGCCTGAAAAAGGCAGTGGTATAGTGGTGCCCGACCTATAAATAGTTATTGACGATGCAAGCAGCAATCAAGCAATGTTAAACTGGGTGTCACGGGTGTTGATTTTTTTTCAAAAATCATTTAAATCATACCTTACAAACACGGAACAAACGGTGAGCGTGTGTGGTGAATATTCAGAGACCTCATGCACTGTATGTTTTTTAAAAATTTTTATTGTCTTTTTCAACATGTAATACAGAGATTCTGTGAGATTGATTACCAGCGAAATACAAATATATGGTGCTTACTTCTATTACACATAATATGCTTCTGTGCCTCTACCTTATTTCCAAAGGAACAAAAGAAAGGCTCGAAATGAAACCCTTTCTCTTTTGCATACAGAACAATGGATAAAATGCTCGTACCAAACAGGTATTAAGAGCATACCTTTTGGTTCATCAAAGTATCCAAACATTATATCTTTTTCTGTCAGATTAGTGTTATAATTATAAACACATGTGCTCCACCATCGTTAAAATTATTCCCCCAAACCAGCAACATGATCATATCTACAATAACGCTGAATGATGGTGTCTTTTTCTTCACAAATAACATTGTTCTGGTGTTGCAAGTTTATGCTTATAGAACTGAGCATTATGTGTCACAAATCTATGTATAATAGTAAACTGGAAACTTTGCAGTCTGGTTTCAAAAGTACATGGAAATGGTAAGGTTTGAATTTTTTCCCAACTGTTTTCACTAAGATTTGAGTTTTCCATCCAACGCTGCCATGCAATAGGTTTCAATTCAGTATTATCAAAATATACCAACGTCCAATAAAATTGTTTACATTGGGTGAAACTTATTTTGGTTTTCTTCCCCTCTATGTTTATCACCGGGTCATCAAAAATATTTCTATCATGGTCACTCCGTAATAACTGTTTCCATTTTGATCGAATAGCCAATCGAATAGACTAATATCCCCCCCTCCCCCCCCCCAAAAAAAAATGTTTGTAGACCAAATTTTCTCTGCAAAATTTTCTGTGACAAAAAATGACCTTCAATGTCGAGAATATCATTGATTAGCTTAATAGCTATTCTATACCAATGTTTAAGGAAAACATGTCTTTTTTGTATCAAGATGAAATCATTAAACCATATAAATTCATTCCTGACTTTATTACCATTAATAGGCTCATTCTTTTTCTTTTGTTTTGGTTCCAAATGTCAATACGATTTTTGTAGAACAAAGGCAACTTCCAAATTTTACCGATATAACAGCTTGACAAAAACAAGTCTTTAACGTTAATAAATGTAATGAAACCCTGAAAGGTATGTTTCCATTTTGCATCATCATCACTAAACAATCTTTTGACCCATTTTAACAATAAAGATTTCACTTCAGATTTAAAATGCAGTATTTTCAGTCCACCATCTTGTATTTTCTTGTACATTGTTGAATTTTTTACTTTAGGAATTGGGCTATTCCACATGAATCCATGTATGCACTTTTGAAGAAGATCAATATATTTCTCATCAATATATACCGAGGAAACACAATAAAACAGTTTGATGCAGCTTTACTTTTTAAAACTACATTTCTCCCGATCAAAGACAGGTTTCTGACTCTCCACACATTTATTACATCTTTAAAAGACTGCACCTTAACGTTAAAGTTTAAGAAACCTCATAAAAAGTTCATTTTCATCAAAGGTAATACCCAGTGGAGAGAGGCTTTCGCAACACCATCAAACAAGCAGGTCCCAATCTGGGGAATACGTTTCTCCTCCAATCAGTACTGCTACTGTTTTCGCATAATTACATTTAAAACCCTTTCAAGACTCAAAATATTTCAACTCCTGAAATAGAACTTTGGCTGAATCTGTACCAGAAAGGAAACAAATAGTATCATTGGCTTATTAACTTTTATTTCAGTATCACCAATAAAAATACCTTTTATATTAGAGTTAAATCGTACAGCTACAACAAGGATTTCGACGGCAACAACAAACAAAAAAGGTGCAACAGGACATCCCTGTCGAACTCAACAGCCCAGTGGGAAAAATTGTGATGCATGCCCATTATTTGTTACACAACTTGAGATGTCATTATACGTTTCAATACCTGAGCAAGATATTTCCTTTCAATAGTGTCAAAGCTTTCTCAAAGTCGATCATTAATATAAGGCCTGGTAACTTCTTCAAATTACTTAAATGAATTACGTCTCCAATTAATCTCATGCTTTTACCTATGTATCTGCCTTTGATATATCCAGTTTGGTCATTGTTTACCAAAAAAAGGGAGAAGCTTTCTTAATAGCGTAGCTAATACCTTGGTGATTATCTTATTATCAATATTTAACAAAAAATATGCCTCCATTTTTCAAAGAAAATGCGACATTTGTCTTTTTTGGAATTAGCGAAGTTATACCTCTCCATTGATCAACCGATAGTTCGCCCTTTTCAAATGCATTATTAAAACTGTATATAACAAAATCATGAACATTGTTCCAGAAGAAATTATCAAGCTCAGCAGTAAGTCCATAAGAACAAGGGCTTTTACCATTTTTAAACAACTTGAAGGCCTCTAAACAATCACTCTCAGTTATTAAATTCTGGCATTTTTTTGTTTTTGTTGCTAGTAAGCTTAGGAATATCTTCATTGTCGAAAAAATGTTCACAAAAAACATCATTGTCAGTGTCAAGTTGGGATGTGTACAATGCAGAGAAACAAGTGCAGTGTGCATCTATTATTTGTTCTGTCTGAGTAATTACCTCCTCATTTGCAACTTGTAATTTAGTAATAATCTTGTTTTTAAAGTTTCTTTTCTCTAAACCAAGAAAATATTTTGAATTCCGTTCACTTGCTTCCATCCGTCCAGTCTTAGATCTAACCATTACGCCCAGTGTTTGTCTAACATTTATTTCAGTGACTTCAACACTCATTTCTTCATATGCATTTTTGTCATCATTTTCGTCCAAAATCAAAATATCTAATTTTTCTTTCAATTCTTGTTCTCGTTTCCTTACCTCCCTTCACTTACGTTTGGAATATTGAATACTCATCCCCCGGATTTCACACTTAACTGCGTCCCACACCAGACCTCTATCTGTATAATCTACACATTTCTCCCTGCATGAATCAAGTAAATCTTTAACTTTTTGGACATATACAGGATCTTTCAATAATGAGGAGTTGAATTTCCAAAGTCCTGGACCACGTTTACCGAACAAATTGCCTTTTAACTCTAGACTAATTAGATTGTGGTCAGTTTTTACACATGATCCATCATCAGTGACATGAGTAGTTTAAAACAAGATATCAACCAATAGTCTTGCCTACATTGTGTTGGTGGAGTTTTTGATTGCCAGATGAACGTGAAAGGATCTGCATTTCTGCTGCGCCACACATCGGTTAGGTCCAATTCATTCAGAAACAGATCATTTTTTTGCATATATTTTGTTATACCAACATGTTGTCCTCCTCTTTTGCCTAAATCTTGATTGAGAATAATAACTGAGAATAATATTAAAATCTCCCCCCCAATTATATTTTCTCCATGGTATGGTTGTACTTTTTTCATATTATGACGCTATAAAATTGCATTGATTTGTTTCAAAGTTTTTTGTTGGGGCATATACATTAACAAGTATGAAATGAGTATTGTCTATCAGCATATCAAATTATTAAAAACCCTCCGTCGGTATCAGCAATGACCTCCTGCACCTTGTACTCCAGATTATTTGGCATCAAAATGGCCACTCCCCTGCTGTAAGCGGTTCCATGACGGAAGTATATAGGAGCACATCATTCATTTTCCACATCCATTCCTTTTCAGGAACACTGTGAGTCTCTTGTAAGAAATATTTGCTAGAATGAAAAACTATCTGCTATCCCTCGAACATTCAATGATGATAACTTAAAATTAAATGCCATTATGCGATTGACTTTGTATACACTTTTTACTGCATCTCATAGATGAATGTACATGTTTAAACAAACAGTTAGGCACAAGTGATATATTGAATATTGTCCTATTTATAACTTAAATCAATGTAGATTCTGCTTCATTCTGTTAGGTATAACCTTTCCTGACGATGAAAGGAACATGCTTAAATTGAATTACGATTCTGAATTGACATCATTTGCTTTTTTGATTTATCATATAATGCAGTGTACTGAAATCTTCGTACGAATAGAAAAAATAATGATAACAGGAAATGCAAAACGACAGCTATGATGATGATGATGATAAAATGCAAGATTTCATGAACATTAAACGGTTTGGTTCTCAAGTTGAAATGCTCTGGAGACTCTACAGCTAACTTTGCACACTCTGCACTCTCATCAAGCGACAGTTTCGGCATCAAAGACACGGCTAAATGAAATTTAATATGAGAAACTTTCTAATGTATATATATATATATATATATATATATATATATATATATATATATATATATATATATATATATATATATATATATATATATATATATACAGACATATACACATGTATATCACACTGATGTCTCAAATATGATTATCATTTAGTTAACAATAATGTATGGTTACTCCCACATTGATGTTTCAATATTAATGTATGATACCCAAATATCCAATTACAACATCATTATAATCAGCAATGGTGGTCTCTTTCAGCGTATTTGACCTCTAAGGAAATGAACGATCCAGTACACTATGGTCTGTGTGAAATATGTATTGTGGATGGCAAATCAATTGCAGAGATCGTTGTATAATTGTATCTGTTCTTTGCTTTTTTTACACCTTTTAGGGCTTATTCTAGTGTCTTCAATTTTGCTGGCCGTAATTTCCTTGCATATCTACACTCTTCATCCATCAGGATCACATTCATTACGGTCCCTCCTGCAGCAATATCTATTAAATGGACTCACGGTACCAATTGGATGGCTCTTGTCCTTTAAGTTTTATTTTTGGACCCGGCGAGTCCGAAGCATTCAGGAATATTTACTCCTGGACATCATACACAGAAATGCAAAAACCGAATATGGGCAAGATCATGGGTTTGACAATATCAAATCTGTGCACGACTTCAAGGACCAACACCCAGAGACCAATTATGATAATTTTGACAAGTATATAATTAGGGAGGCAAAAGGAGAGACTAATGTCCTTGTTGCTGATAAAATCGTCTGGATGGCAACTACATCAGGAGCAACAGGGCGCCATAAGCTAATTCCAATCACTAAACTTGCGACCAAGAACTTCGTGACACCAGTTTTTGTTAGCCTGTACATGAAGCCGAATTTCCCTGGTAACTTATGCCGGGTCTTGGCCCTTTAAATAACTGCCAAACCTCGCTATACTGAATGTGGTATTCGCATTGGTCCAGTCAGTAATATGACAACTAACATTCCCATTATGTGTTTTGATGTGAGTCCCAATGTATGCGCAAAAATATACAAAGAAACGACGCTGTTATACTTGCATGCTCTTTACAGGATGGCTAAAAAGGATGTTGGCCACACTCTAGGCATAACGTCTCATTTTTTGTATTCATTCTTTCTTATAATTGAAGATTCTTGGAAGGACTTGTGCGATGACATTGACACTGGCACTGTTAACAAGAATCTTGATTTATCTGAAGATATCAGGGTGGAATTGTCCAGGCACTTACGTCCTGATCCATTGAAGGCAGTTGAACTGAGAAAGATTTTCAAACATGGAAATCAAAGAATAGCGACACGAATCTGGCCACATTTAGGAACATCAACAATGCTTGCAACAGGGAGCTTTTGGCACTATACGAAGATGTTATTTTCCACACAAATGGAAGGTGTGATGTATTTGTCAATGTCTTATGGTGCTTCAGAAGTCCTTTGAGGCTGCCACTTACTGAAGACAGTAACCCAGGCTACTATACTTTGCTACCTAATGTCGTGTTTTACGAGGTCAGTCATACCAAGAGAAAACCTATACCAAATAGAACCTGGCCCCTTGCTTTTAGATGAGGCATGTATATATATATATATATTTATACATAAATCATCCTTTGTATTTACACATTCATATACCACCTTCATGTCGTTCTGCATTTTGATGCAATTTCTACTATCTTAAAACACAAAAAAATTTTGAACAATGTTTGTCATCATCTATTCATCTGTTTCACGTACCAAACTTTGATATAATGAAATTAAGTGGCTAAGGTTTACAATTTGAGCACATTGATCATGATGATGATTATTATGATCATCATCATCATAGCTTTTGATATCGGAAATCCATCATTGATGAAGCAGGCTGTAAGAATATCAATACTACAATGATAATAATGACCATCAGGCTAGGTAATAGATCAAAAATGAGAACACGTTCATAACAAGCTCACATTGGCAGTTAAAACATGGTGGCAGCTATGAAGTTGTGCTGACAAGCGTAAGTGGTTTGATACGCTACCGATTGGGTGACGTGATCAGGTTAGTGGGCCATCTGAACCAATGCCTAGTTGTGGAATACCAATACAGGTAGCTAAAACCTTTTTTCTATTAACCAATATATGACACCTTAACGTTTTTGAACATATGAGATGCACATGTCCTGCAGTATTTCACAAAGAGTTTTGGAAATGGAAATGTCAAAAATGTTTACCTAGGTATTGAAAAGATACTTTCTAATAAAGTTTAGATACCATTTAACTTTGACCGTCAGAAAGAAGAATTAACACATTGACACCCCCCCACCCCCCCATATATATATATATATATATATATATATATATATATATATATATATATATATATATATATATATATATGAGTAAACAAATTATCATTATTATGGAGTATATCCAAAGAGGTTCCAATGTTTGTTTCGGGACAAATTGTGGAATTTGCACTTTTCTGACCAGATTCTGGTGCCAGAAATCTACAACCTAATCCTAGTGATCATAGGCTCTGCAGAAAGATTGATTGTCATATTACAGTAGTTTATTGATATCTTTGAAGGAAGTTAAAATTCGATTAACATTGCAAAGGCTTAAATGTGAACTCCTTCATATTTTGAAGGCTTCACCGAGCTATAAATGACAGTGGCTAGCTACAAGATAAAAAAAACCCAACTGTCATGTGAATGTTTTATGATACGAATGTAATTCCAGTAAAATATAAATAAAATTACACGTGAAATGTGTTATATACTGACAAAATTATGCAATTATGAATTTGATGTGACTACCTTTGCAGACTTGGAAGCATGCTGAATATGGCACAAGAGTTTACCAGTGAAACGCTTCTTTATGATGCTATTCTGGCATCACAGAAAGACCTGGATGTTCACATTGACGATTACACAGCAACAGAGAGTGTGGTTGTTGAAAGAGCTGGCTGTACGTGTTAGCATGCAAGCATACCACTTCAGTGCTTACTTTTGTGACTCCCACTGAGGAGGTGTGAATAAATTATAAATTTCTTTGATGCATAAATACATAGTGTCTCAGCTAAACTATTGTAAAGCTGGAGGGAACTGTTGACAACAGGTCAAATTAATCAGTATCCAAGTTTTCCTTACCTGCTCCATGTTTGCAGAGATCCCTTGTACAATGTGATGTTCGACATTTCTCCATAAATGTAGAATGCAATAATGTACACATATTTTTAATCCAGGGTAACAAATTTTCTACATCACGAGTATATGTATGTATGTATGTATATATATATATATATATATATATATATATATATATATATATATATATATATATATATATATATATATATATATATATATATATGTGTGTGTGTATGTGTGTGTGTGTGACTACGTAACCACAAGAAGTTATATTTGGAACAAAATAGAATATTAGATTATTACATAAGCATTTATTTCCCTGTTTTACACAGTGAAGAATTTCCATCTCCATGAGCAACATTATATTCTATTCATAGAAGTGTCACGAAATGGACGGCACGTATGTTTGAAAGCTAGATATAAAACAGTGGTGAGTATGATACTTTTTTACAAATCGATCTTAACCTCTTTAACAAAAAATGTGGTGATCAGAATATATAAATGCGATTCAAACTGCGTCCAGTGTTGTATAGTACGATATCATTATTTTCAAATATTTTTCACTTAGATTTAATAAGTGCAAAGTGCGATTTAGACATGGTCGGACCTTAAATTATTATTTGAATGATTTCAGATTTTGATAACAAGTCCCAGTTTCACCTGTTATTTTTTTAATCAGAATAATGGAAAAATGTTTATAAATACTCCTTCAACTCCTGGCAATTTGGGAAATTGTTAACTGGCAGGATTTTATGAGATGTAAATTTGTCACAATGTCCGACGATAATACTCATTGTCATTGTAAGCGTAATTTTAAGCTTGTACGTTATATTATGAGAAGAAGCCTGAACAGTCAAGTAGAACTTAACAAATTTTGCAGACAATTTATAAAGAAAACCTTCTAATGGCGTTTGCAAATATGGTCAAATGATAGAAAATATAAACGTCTGATAAAATCCATGCAAGTATGTTAAAACCAACAGACGCATCTAGCTTCTTTTAATGCATGCTGGATCAGTCGTATTTTAAACATTTGGTGAGCAGT
Organism: Hermodice carunculata; assembly: GCA_964020975.1. Lineage (NCBI taxonomy): Eukaryota > Metazoa > Annelida > Polychaeta > Eunicida > Amphinomidae > Hermodice > Hermodice carunculata. The sequence goes on from OZ026626.1 coordinate 86,854,507, forward strand.
GCGCTCAACACCAAAAAATAATTGCTAAATAGTGTTGTGTATGCTATCTAGCTATAAACTGGAATGACAAAACAATATCATGTAACAAATACAAAATAAAGGGAACATAATGCAGCACCCCATGAAAATTCTGAAAAAAAAAAAAAAGGATACCATGAGATTTCAAAAAGAAAAGAAGATAAATAACCCCTTGTGTGATATGAAGGAAATGCCAACATTAAGAAATACAACCCAGATACCCAACAAAAAACATGCACAAAAGTTATTACGCAGCAATCTGTAACATTTTGTAATAAGCAAGGCAAAAGGGTACTTAAAGCACAAGTTACTGTTTACTGTTTTATCAATTTATTGCAAGCTGTAAACCATACTCAATTGTTATTTACTGTATCAAAATTTACGAGGATGTGTTTTAGCTTTTAATTTGATTTAAAGCTCACAACTCTCTGTCACAATAGTTCAAATTCTCCAAAAATAGCCACCAAGCAGAAAAAAAGGGCAGTTGGATAATTATGAAAGATTCTTGAACCTTTAAACATAGCAACATTCTGGTATACCAATTTGAAAAAACAAACAGGCTTTGATTTTGGCTAAAAAGCACATAATATTAATTAAAATTTAAGAGTATTAAAGACCAGGCTGCCGTTGTATAACATATATATCATTGTATATCATATGTATAAGAATACTGTTTGATGTTAATTGGTGCTTCAAATACGTCGAGGAAGAAAGTTGAAAAAATGGGAATATAATAAAATTCAGTCTCGAAAAATTCAGTCATGTAATTTGCAATGTGATGGGCCTAGATCAAATTCATAATGACGCATTAAACTGCTGACATACTGTCATCATATATCTGATATAATCAATACTACATGACTTTTCGGTTATGGTTATAACGTATTTTTTGGCTTTTGAAGCGCTAGTGTGGTGATTCTTGTGAAGATTAGTGACATCGTGAACAGGCAGCAAGCCCAGTCGGTTTTTATGGCTTACAAGAATAACCGTTGCAACTCTCAGTCAATGTGTATTCTTTTGTATGTATTGTTGATTGAATATTAATCATCAGTGGCTCCTGTGGCAATCAGAGTCCCTTTGTACACACTGACATTTCTGTGTGCTCACCGGGGTCCACAATTGGATGGCCCCAACAAGTAGATGTTAAGAATTACAGCTGAATTAGTTTTGAACATTGCCTACTTTGCTCAAATACATTATATTAAAGAAACAACTGATGGCTATGGTTCTGCTGAAGTATCCATGGCATTCACACCACCTTTCAAATGAAAGAAAAATATGTTCACTGATTAAAGCAGTCTGTATATATACAATTATATTTGGTATATTTAGTATGTGTGTAAAGGATATATCTATTTCGAAAATATTTAGCAGAGTGTTAATAGCTCAACTTTTTATTATACTCCTCCTCCTCCTCCCCTTCCTCCTCCTCCTCCTCCTCCTCCTCCTCCTCCTCCTCCTCCTCCTCCTCCTCCTCCTCCTCTTCAGCTTGTTTAATTTCTGGTTGATATTGATTTTGGACTTAGCAACAAGATTACCACGCATTAATTTCGAAGTCAAGACTTTGGGCCTTGTTGTATTTCCCGTTAAAAGTACGCTAGAGACAATGAATTTGAGAATGATACCAGGGCAAGTCTGATGGTGTGACTTCGATTTCTTTGTTAGGTACACACTGTGTTGCTATTTCCATAAATAATGTGGTTAAAGAATTACAACATACATCAAAACATCCTCATCAAAACATGTGTTCAAGTGCTCATCATAAAGCAATGCTCTAAACAATTCAAAAGCAGCTTTCCCATAGTCCCATATACGTCTTTTAATACAGGGTCTTTCTTTCGCTGAAAATACAAGTTGTCACCAACAACACAGTGATCACAGTTAGAAATATGTGGGAGCACACGTATTTCACGAAGATAATTGGGTATATTTGACAATATTTTATCTAGGCAGGTAGCTGAATGCTCACTTATGCACGTTAGGCCGTTTATATGCAAGGCTAAGAAATTAGACGTGCAAAGTGATATGGCCAAATTGAGTGTTGAAGTGGATATTCAGATTTCCTGTCAAAATAATATTTTGAGTAGCTCAGCTTTTCGCTATTTAAGTCAAGCCTGTCCTGAATTTTACCCCAGAAGGAAACTGGGCTGTTAGGTTGCTTTTTGACAACACCAAGTCAAAATTTGAGGTCATTCATCCTAATCTCGGACCGCAAGAGTTCCCGATCTGTCAATTCCAAATCCCCGTGGCGAGACACATGTAAGGCTTTTGAGGGTACAGGGTAACACCGCCCCCAGAACGTTTAGGCGATCTCTTCTTAAGGTATCAATTACATACACACCCAATGTAATAGTGTTAAACAAAACGGAAAAAATGACAATTTTCAGCACGGTGTCTGAGATATGTCACGTGCTAAATCTGATTTCTGTCAACCACGAATTTATAGAAAAAGGCTTGTAGTGTTAACAAGTAACACAGTTTTCTTCTGTCATAGAGAGATTACTGCTGTATTTTCTTCAAACCACGTATTAAGTAAGTGGTGGTTAAGATTCCATCAAATACGTACACTACACTGCATACCGCACGTAACAAATAAATCTAGCCACCAGAATTAACAATGTCTGAACACACACACACACACACACACACACACACACATATATATATATATATATATATATATATATATATATATATATATATATATATATATATATATATATATATATATATATATATATACTGAGCTAGCGCTAGGAAGTTTTACCCCTTAGCCAATTTGGCTAAAACTACAAACTCTTTTAGCCAAATGGAATCTTCTTTAGCCAAATTTTAGTCCAATAAATCTGACACATATAAAGTCAAAACGCACCCCCAGCCCGCCCTCCTAAAAGACCTTAAAAATATATTGTCAAACACACAACCATACTTACTTACATTGTTATTAAAATAAGAAAATTTTCTATTCTTTTCTTCATGTACATTTTTTGTTCTAAAATAAAGTTTTAAGTTATGAAACTTGGACATATGATAAGGTTAGTGACCAAGACATGTCAGAACTTAATTATATTATGATTTTAATTTATAATCCTAGTTTTGAAAACAATGCACTTTTTGAGCCAATGTTATGAAAATTTGTTCAGATAATGGTTATGATACTTTGATTATCATCAGTAATTAAATCAACAGAAAGGTATTTAAATCACTGCTGGTATATTTATCATAGCTAAATTTAGAGATAAAATATTAAAAGGAAACATTAAATTTCAAGATAACTTTTAATAATTTACTTTTGGAAGAAACATATCAGCTCATTCCAGAATAGTTTTTCCTTTTCTTTTTCTTTCCTTTTTTTCTTTCTTTCTTTTTTTAATAACTGGAGTTGACAGTGGTAAATAATGCTTGTAGTAAAGAGTTATTAAATATGAACAAAGTAAAAACATTAGATATAAAAAAGTAAAAAATATGTGTATATTGCATTTTGTTCACCTTGACAACAGACAAAATACTCTGTAGGTTGATTAAACCATAAAACAGGCCTGTCCATGGGTAGGCCTAATATCTATTGAGAACCTGCATATATTATACAGTTTTAAAAATTTTGGCTGCTTGAATCAATATTATTACTTCCTTTAAGTCAATGTTAACAGAAATAAACTTCAAGTATCAAACTTCTGATTAAAAAAAACAACAAAAACAAAAACAAACAAATGCTTGTTAATTAAAAATCTGTAAAAGATAAAAATACATGTACCAAATTTGCTGCTCAAATCTGAAGGAACACAAGCGTTTTTCATTTTCGTCAATAGATGACAGGACTACTACACATGTGCCAATGTCAAGGTCAAGCAAAAAGAGCATGGCACCCCCGAATTTTTCACTTGTTTATTTCAATGAATTTCTTCACTACAAGGCATTTATGAATGATGACAACTCTGTCTGTGGTCATTAGTGGACAGATACAATGTTTTAAAAAGTAATCCTAAAATATGAAAACCTAAACTGGGAGCTGGAAGTTACGATATGACCTTGATCAAGTATGTATTTTGGACAGCTTGTTTACACGTGTTGAGTCAAAAAGCTATTTTGAGATTGACAGAGAAGAACATCGATTCATTTATGCCTGAGCAAAGCAAATACACGTAATATTATATGTCTCTGAATGTATTTTCTTTTCTCTGAAGTCCACTTTGAAGTTGAATAAAGTTAAAAAAGGGTATTCGAACTATGATCTGGTAAGCTAAGTACATTATCACTTTTCAGGCTGCATGAACTGAAAAGTATTCCCACAAGTATTTGTACATATTGTTTAAATTGGCATTTTTAAGAGATTATAAAAGAAGTTATAAAAGTCCTCTTGCTTTAAATTATTGTATAAACAACTTGTTTTATCGGAAATTGCAGTGTCATATAACATCATTGGTTTTATCCAATTGCAAACTATTTTATATAATTTCTTGCTACATATGCGGACGCAAAGGCTTCCTCCAGACTTTTAATTGTGCTTGTGTGTGCATGGTCTTGAAATACTGAAAAAAATGTGAAAATTGTAAAATGAGGTTTTTTTTCTTGTCGAGTACTCTTGAATTAAAGAGATATCTTCTTTATTCCTTCCCGTTTTTGTTTGTTTTTTGTTTTGTTTTATTTGCAGTTAGTGTTTTATTTGATTTTGATTCATTTTTATAGGGGTTTTATTAGACTTTTTGATGCTGATGGGGTGTCAATCGACACCCCCCGATACCGCTCTGACAAAAAGGCCTGAAAAAGAAAAGAAAACAAGAAATACAAAAATAAATGAACTAAATGAACCACACACATGCCCTTTGGGAAAATCCGGGACCGGATAACATAGGTGCCATCGTGGTTATGTATATATCCATGACGCATTCATTATTTTCTAATGCCTTTGCTAATTGATTCACAGGTATACCAAGATCCACAGCAGTCAGTTCCATGTGTACGGCACATCATCATCATCATCATCATCATCATCATCATCATCATCATCATCATCATCATCATCATCATCATCATCATCATCATCATCATCATCATCAGCAGCAGCAGCAGCAGCAGCAGCAGCAGCAGCAGCAACAGCAGCATCAGCAGTATCAATATCATTATCATCATGATATGTGTTCGTATTTGCACACATTGGTCAATGTACGCATGGAGAGCATTTAGTATGTGGTCCAATTCCAGCTGTTCCACGGCCTCTGTTCCCTTATCTCGTTCATGTATTTGGCTCATCAATATAACATTTTAACTGTCCATTTTAAATTCCTTGGCCAAACCAAGAGCCTCAGAAACCAGAAACCACAGCATCCGAATGAAAAGAATTGTATTTGTGTCTTTTTGTCCAAAACTACTTCCTAGTAGTCATTACCCTATTCCGCAGTCCGAACTCTTTACTCTCCATAAGCTAACCTGTCTAACCTATATACATATAGAAGTACTATTGTCCATATTGCACACGTTCCTCTGTAAAATTTTGACATAAGCTGTATCAGCCCAAATAAATTAAAGGGTCTTCAGCGGGTCACTACTCAACATGTGTCGGAGCCTTTTACCAGTACATGTCTCTCTGAGTACTGGCTCCTTGTCTAAGCTAAATATTCAGCAAAGACAACCCACATAATAATGAATACATATGAATGTGGCATATGATGAATTAGCTAAATACATAAAGTTTTGCTTGTAAATACAGAGCTTCATTATGAAAACATACCTGTCTAACAAACCATAATTACTAAATTTGTATAGTCCAGGTTCAGATAAGAAGAATTTGACGACCCCTGAACCAATATGTACCCTTTCTAGCTGGACAGCTTATCCTAGTTAAACCACCCGCCAGTGTTTCACTGAAGTAGAAACAAGCTGGGGCATTATATTCAGTCCCAGTGAATGTAAAATAAACGGTTGCAGCGAGACCACCTGTATCAAAAAAGGGAAATCCTAAAAAGGACTGGAACAATGACACATCCTGCACCGGAGATGTAAAACAAACTCCACGATGACACGAACTCTCCAAACAATTAAGCTCTTTTTGACTGCCAACCCTTAGTCAATGTATCAACAGAATGTGTCAGGTTTGTGACACATGAGAAAATACTGTCAATTTTGAGTAATTTTAAAATATTGAGTAAATGTGCATTTAGGCATGTCAGAAAAGAATGAAAGTCATTAGCATTTATACCAAAAACATGTTATCAAAACTTTTTTTTTTAACAGGATTTTAAGTACAATTAGCCAAACATGTAACTGTCGTAGGCCGCTGCTTGCTACCGATAGCCTCATGGGGGTTTAACCTGACAGACAACATGTAAGCCTAAAATGTCTGAAAGTAAATATTAAAACAGAAATATACCAAAAAAATAAAGTTTATGGCAAGATAGACAAGTCTAAAAACAGTAAATTATTCTGGCCTAACTTTCTGATAACCTTTGGATATTAACAGTAAAATTATAGGGCAAGTCAGAAAAGAATGAAAGTCATTTGTTTTTAAGTCAAGAGTATAATGAAAATATTAACCAGATATCAAGTACAATTAGGCATTTTGTAACTGTTGTAGGCCGCTACTTGCTACCGATAGCCCCTGTGGGTTTAACCTAACAGAAAACAAGCTAGCCTAAAATGTCTGAAAGGTGAACATTAAAACAGAATTATGCCTAAAAAGATAAAATTAAGCAGCAAAACAGGCAAGTCTAAAATCTCTAAAATTATTGAAGCCAAACTTTCTAACCATCTCCGGATATTTACAGCAAAATTCGTAGAAATATTTGATCAAAAGTACATCTTTGAATTCTCTCGACTCAAGATTATTGTAAATAAATTTGGTTCTAGATGCAAAGTCCTGAAAGTTAGAACAAATACGACCAAATCTCAAAATCTCTGACAAAAACGTATTATATCCAACAGTATCCGAAATATCACTGTCCGGGAAAGGATAACTAACTACTTCAAAGTTAAACTCATCTATTTTGTGATAGACTTTAATATAAAACCTGTCATTAGTGACCCGAATATCCAAGTTCAAAAACACATCTCTGAAGCCATCTGAATTACTATCCTCCAAAGGGATATCTTTTGGGTAAATTTCTTTAGCAATTTCACTGAAATTGTGTACATCTACGCAAGCAATACTTAAATACAAGTCTGCCAGTAAAGAAGAGCAGTTGCTGCCCATTGGAATGCTTTTTGTTTGTTGAAAAAACAGCGGTCCGCATTGAACAAAAGTATTATCCAAAAGAAATTTTATAGCAATTTATATAAAGAAGAAATGAAAAATGCAAGGCAAAATGCTATGTTTGCAATGCCGTGTGCTTCATACGAAGCTTCTGAATACTCGCCGTATGAAAACTTTCATCCCTGCTCATCATTTGTCACATGTTTGGAAAACATGATTTACACACATTTGAGACTAAATGGCCATGCCACTTAGTTTATCATATGAAATTTCATGATTGGTACCGTCAACCACTTTTCGAAGGCCGAGCACCACCATACTAGCGTAGTCTTTAGGAGAAAATTAGTTATCAGCATTTATTTTACGAGACTTCTGTCCTGGCTATTGCTTTGCATGAGTAGCCATTGATAGAAGGTCAAAACATCCTGTTTTCGTCATGAATTGTCACTTTTTCAATGACCGAACATATTGTAACAACTTATTGTCAGGCTGGTGGGGTCTCAGTACCACTGTCAAGACACGCTCGGGTGATATTGTATTGATAAATGTTTATGTCTTCCCCCTGCGTGCGTTACATAGGCAATATTGACAATGTTTATTGAGAACAATCTTCTTCAAAATCCGTTAACACTACAACAACTTTACTAGTTTATCCAGCGTCTGATTTTTATTCAACCAAAAGCCTTTTTGCATAGCAGCCAAGTTCGTTTATATCCATAGCAAGACAACATATTAGTACCTTTAATAACTAGTTTTTAGCGTAAACTTGGCAAGGGATGTTCCCAGTAGCGTTTTTCTATTTATTTTACGTAGCTACTAAGTATTGGTTGATGTCGATGGTAATGCAACAAATTATTGTCAGTTATGGAAAATCATCCAATATCTTACTTTCTGATTAACACTCCAATAGCAACACTATCCAGAACACTTTACTCCAAGAATTGGAAAAATACCATTGCCAGTGTACATATTGCCTCCAGATTAGCTTTCATGGAAACACATATCCGACACTGCGTGTACCGGGAAATACGTTTTAACATTATTTTAACATGAATCATTTCTTTTTTAAAGAAATATCTTGGTAATTGAGGCAGCTATGAAAAATCCAAACATCCCGAATTTGCCTTAGACCCAAGCCTTCCCTCATTTCTAGATTTTGCAACATAAATTTCAAGGGATACCTGAAGAAACCCAAGAAAATATATGATTATGATCCCACCCCAAACAAATCTGACAGGTCATGGTAAAGTTGGATGATGACACTTTGTTAGAATTTTATTATCAAATGTCTTCCAAAATATATTATTGACATATAATCAACAGTTAAGCTGATGCCCATAGTTCAAGAAATACATATTTATTCATTATTATGTGGGTTGTCTGTGCTGAATGTTTAGCTTAGACAATGAGCCCCTACTTAGAGAGACATGTACGGGTATGGGCCGCGAAACAAGTTCTGAGTAGTTGTTCGCTGAAGACCCCTTAATTTATTTGGGCAAATACAGCCTATGTCAAAAATTTACAGAGGAACATGTGCAATATGGACAATAGTACTTCCATATATATAAAGGTTACACAGGGACAAGTTAGCCTATGGAAACTAAAGTGTTAGGACCCCTGAATAGGGTAATGACTACTGGGAAGTGGTTCTGGACAAAAAGACTCAAATACAATACACCAAATTAGGGAATTCATTGGGTGTATCTTTGGTTGTAAACATCGTAATCAGAGATTATCAAACAGTGGTTGTTAAAATGGCCGTGCTTTAGCGATTATCGGCTTTTTTTTAAATGAAAACTGTCATTGTCAATTTTTGGGCCAAATATTACACAGCCTGCTCCAAAACCACCTGACCAACTGGTTTAAAATTTTGCAAGAGCTCAAAATGAAAAAAAGACGGTGAAAGAAAGCAAAATAAAGATATTTCCTTGCAAATATCTTTCTGTCGCTTTCTTTTACCGCCTTTTTTAAATTTTGAGCACTGCTGACCAAAGTTAGCGTGGGTTAATTGAGCTACCATGTCTCTCAGCGTGTGTTAAATCCTTCTCTATCTATCTATGTATCTATCTATCCATCTATCTATCTATCTATCTATCTATCTATCTATCTATCTATCTATCTATCTATCTATCTATCTATCTATCTATCTATCTCTCCATCCATCCATCCATCTATCTATCTATCTATCTATCTATCTATCTATCTATCTATCTGTCTGTCTATCTATCTATCTATCTATCTATCTCTCCATCCATCCATCCATCTATCTATCTATCTATCTATCTATCTATCTATCTATCTGTCTGTCTGTCTATCTATCTATCTATCTATCTATCTCTCTATCCATCCATCCATCCATCTATCTATCTATCTATCTATCTATTTGTCGAGTGTTTTTATGAGCGAGATACAGGCCACAGCTCACATGTGAGTCCCATATGTGTTTCAGGACTTAAAAGGATATTAATTCTAGGTAGACTTTAATAATGACGGTCTCAACTAAAGTATCACGTAATATAGATCAACGTTTGGAAGTTTCCAAACGGACCTTTTGTCAAAGGCGAGCCTCAAGAATTGAGAATTGACTGTATAAATATGGGGAACGTATTTACTAGATCAGGGTCGAAAAAGGTGGCATGCATGTATAAGTAGGTATTTGAACAAATGTGCCAAACATAAGCCCACTGTAGTGAATATGATATTGTTTTCTTATCAGTCCCTTTGCAATAAAGTATCAGATTTTCTGATTTATATGAAGACTTTTTAATTAGATACTGTGCGAGCCAGCAAAAACCAATGATGAAAAGGTTGTCACTTTCTCCCCTTATAAGATGCTTATAAAAAACGAGACATTTCTAATAGCTGATCAGTTTACCATTTGTTTTCATATTTTGCAAATTCAACAATATGATCCAGATGATAATATCGTTTTGTTTCAAAATTTGCAATTGCTGCAAATTGTTTTTGGTTATTGTTTTGTCATAGTACTTAGGTGCAACGTTTCCAGTTAATCGAGTGTACGCAAAATTTTACGTCAGGGGTAAAACATGATCGTAACGTGATTTTTGAATGGTGAGTGATTAGTAACGATTTACCAACCATTAACGAAACAAAAATAACAATAACTAAATTGCATCATTTCACAAATATGAAGGGGTACCCATGTTCACAAACTCAGTGCAAATATATGACCACTTTAGAGTAATGAAAAACTCAACGGAATACAGACCCGAAAGTAAAGTGTACATCGCAGGTAAACTTTGGTAGGGAATACGACACACGATCAGTAAAAGATTTTGTCAAAGAATTACTTTATTGCCGTCAGCAGCCATTTAATTTCTGGTTGAGTTGTCAATGAATATTAGTCGAATCTCATTCAGCGTATCCACATTCTGTATACAATTGCAAACTCGTGAGGAATACTGTAAATTTACTTTACTATGTTATATCATTATTTTCGCATAGTTTACTGATAGCACAAAATCGTGAAGGTAAAAGCAAAATGACATAGCATTTTACCAAAAGTTTTATTGCAAATATAACCAAAACAGTGAATAAAATTTAAGATAAATAGATAAAATGCAAAAACCTTGAAAATATATACATGTGAAAATGACTTCATTTACAATATCAATTTTTGCCAAATCATGCTCAAGAGGTAGAGTTTGAAGACGTGCTCCATCCACCTAGATTATAAAAGCAATCGTTCCACCACTAACAACGGACTGGCCCACTTTGTATCGATGCCACAGTGCATGAAATTGGTATGCCTCTATAACTACCAACATAACAAATACTATTTTGGGAACGACTTTATTCCACTAATTTAAATTCCATCACTGGAGCTACTATTACATTGTACTGGATTACTATAGCTATTATCGTTCCTGGAGCCGGTGTTTTTAGTCTAGCTTACTGCTTTAATGATTTTATGTTGGCTGGTAGCCACCTGAAAGTACAATTTATTTAATGCATTTTTTTTAATTCAAACTTGTTTCATGTTTCAGTTAATCCTATAGAAATAATACTCCATTGCTCTTTGTTCTTTTTGCACTATCGCTTTTCGTGGCAGCCAAAAGTTTTACGCTGTCTTTTTGTTCAATATAGGTGAATAATCATCCATCTGGTAGCCAGTTCCTAGCACTTTTGCAAAATCCATGTAGTAGCCAGTTTCTAGGTCCGTTTGAGACTATCACAGCTATTTTTGAAAATGGTTGCATGAATGAATACACCTTTATGTATGTATGTATGTATGTATGTATGTATGTATGTATGTATGTATGTATGTATGTATGTATGTGTGTGTGTATGTAAACGCCGTTTCTTGTTTTATTCGGTATTTACAGATATGATCAAATATTTCATCATAGGAATACAAGTATTTAATCACATCAGCAAGACCAAGTGTTCATATATGTATCTATACGTTGATACATTTAAACATATTTTATGTGCAAAACGAACGAGACTCGAACTTGCAACCTTTGGCACCAGCCGCCTAGCTGAAACGGGAAACGCACATATCCACTCCTCCAAATCTCAGGACTCCATTCTTAAAAAGAATGGTTCAATGGAGGTAGTTACATGTATGTGTGAGTGGCATCTCAACACAGTTATGCAATATATTTACTCAGTTGGCATTTTTTTGTAGAATTGGAAACTGAAATCCACTAGCATTAAGGAAATGCCAGAAATATATTTAATGTTCGGAACGAGCGAGACTCGAACTTGCAACCTTTGGCACCTGTCGCCTTGCTGAAATAGGAAACGCACATATATACTCATCTAAATCCCATCTCTCAAAAAGAATGGTTCAATGAAGGTAATATGATCAATAATATAAACACATGATCAGAAACATTTGTTTATATGACCAAATATTTCGGAAGTATAAACACATCGGTTCAAACTTCATATCCAAAGTATTTAAAGATTGGTTAAACCCAACGGACTAGCTGTCTACACATCAAAAATGAATGCTCTCCGATATCTCAAACTGCGCTTTGCCGCCTCTTATTCTCTCTGATTTCTTATTCATTTGGAAATACCTTTTCAATGAAAAAAAGTCTACATTTTTGATATTTTGCAAAACAAAGGCGAGCGTAATTATGTCCCTAGATGACTGGGCATAAGCGCATCAGTATGACCATATCCGAATTCGATATAATTTCATGATCACGTGGTCTTCGCTGAGGTCAATGATACGAAGCCCTTATATATACATGCATACATACATACACATATATACACACACGCACACACAAAGTATGTACGCAATGTACAAAAGAGGACTGAAATTCAGCTTCCGCCAAAAACAAAAATAAATTATCTTTGGAATATTCTCTATATTGTGATAATTTTACCAGCGGAAACTGCTGTTGGCTGCTATATTTGAATAAGATATTTTTGAAGTTTATTTTTGCAGTTGAAAGAGTCTAACAAATCTTTCAGTGGCGAAACTCTTTCGAAATAAACTTCGTAAGGCACTTCCCAACACCAGACACATTTAAATTAAATAACAACACTTAGTGCCAACTTTCGCGTAATAGTTTGTTCTATTTACCAAATAATTATATTATTTTATTAAAACATTATGTAACCGTCCTGGTAACGTTATGAACTTCTCGTTTTGTTGTGTATCATCTTCCAGGTATGAAATAAACTTTCAATTCCAATCAGTTTGCTTGACGAACAAGTATATATTCAGTATGTAGATGGTTTACAGTTTCATGCAGGTCTCGGCTGTGGCAATCGTTGGGTGTGTGAAACCCAATGAAAACAGGATGCAAGTGGGGTTTCTCTTAAATGTACAGTTTGAGTTTGCCAGTCATAAACAGATTTTATGAAGGGTATTTTATTTTAGGATATTATTTAATTTATTTATCTTATTCATTTAACCATGAAAAACTCTTTTCTTGCAGTGTCACATGCTGCAATTAAATCAATAGCGTACCCCAGTACAGTAGAAGAGTCAACAGACTTTACTGGATAGCCAAGTGTTTGTTTCTCTCTAGTCAGTTGTCCATTTATACCTGCACTTTATCGCTGCTGTCGCAATTGATCAACCTGTTGTGAAAACCATTACCGACAGAACTATATACAAACTCATCCTGTCTGAACCACATCACTTAACAAATACGATTGCCACTATGACAAATAATACCAAACAGATTGTGCTAAAGGTAGAACCTTGTTTTAACTTTGCCAGCATATTGGGCATTTTGGAGTTTCCTTATACGCGGTTATGATTGACAAAGATTAAACGTTTCAATTACCTTCTTTATTCATTTATTTTATTATTTATCTACTTCGTTTAGTATATTTATCAATGCACTTACCTGCATGTTCATTATATTGACGATGTTTGGTCGTGTAGTTGTGTACGCAGTTCAAAGGACAAAGTTTTAAGTTGAATGGTTGTGCTTTTATGTAAATCGACCAATTCTACACACAGAACTCGCGTAATCTGTCCACATCAATACTTACCGTTGATAATCACTCACTGACTCCTGATCAGGTTCCTCGACGCTGCTTCCTTGCCCACGTGTAGCAAAACTGGAATGATCTCATACCACGTAGCGTTAAATACCGGAACTTCGACATTTTGCAGAACTATGCAGAACTCAGTCCCGTTATATGTTATTTTCTTGTCATGACCTCTGCACGCTGACGTTGGCTACGCTACCAACAGGGAACTATAGTGCCGGAACTATAGTGCCGCATCACCTGCATTTCCTGTTAATACTACTGTCTGACATGTAAAATGCTGGGTGTTGTTTGGTCTGTACCACTTTTAGTTAGTTCATTTTCATCTTGGCATATTTACCGTCTGCAGAATCGTCAACTTCGTTTCACTGTAGAAGGTCATATGACCTTCTATAATAACCATTTCACTCACTGGTTTCTTGTGCAAGATTACAAAAGAAGGGTCGGAGCATGAAAATAGACCACACGTCAGCAGGGACACAGATCATGTCCCTGCTCATATTAGAGGTGCGGTTTGCATTTAAGATTTGTACACTGGACATTCAAGCTTGTGGTCCCCAGCAAATTTAACAATGTATTTAAGTTTCCCTTGTCAAATTGACCATCTATGATCGAACAGAGTTCCCTCATAAATTTAAGAAGGTCAAGAACACAAACACATCTAATTCTTTTGGCCTGAAATTCATTCTAGAGTTTGTCATAAATATATACATATATACATATATATATATTTATATATACATATTCACATACATACATATATACATATAATGAACCTCTAGCAGGCCCTGTAGTAATAATCACTGGTCAGGTTGACAAGATGATAACACACTATATGTGTTGTGTCACATTTTTTAGAGAAAGGGTAACTGTGAACCAGGCTACGATGGTATCACACCGGACCACATGAAGTATGGTAATTCTATTACACTCCGTCACAACTTGGCTGGTATATATTCACTTCTTTTAAGTCGTACAATAGTACCAGCTAACTTTTACATTGGCATAATTGCACATATATATATTTTTAAACACGTTTAAACCCAAAATGACCCAAACAACCACCGTCCTATTACGCTGAGTACTACTCACTGAAGGATCGTTGAATTACTTATGGTTTCCTGATGTTACATTTATTGATTCACAATTTGGTTTCCGCAAAAACAGTACCTCATTTGGGTGTACAATTTTACATGATATCATTAATTACGATAGTAGCGGGCACTCAGACCTTTTTGTGTGAAGTCTCGATGCGCCAAAGTGCTTTGAAAAAGTCTGGCAAAAGGGCTTGTTCTTTACGTTATATGAAAAAAATCCTACTGGCTCATTGGCAATTTTTACACACATGGTACAGTGGTTTCAAAGCTTGCGTAAAATGGAATTCTGAACAAAGTTCACTTTCCCCTGTCACAAGTGGAACCCTCAGGGCAGTGTATTGTCTCCTGTGCTTGTTTTGCTTTCATATTGATGAGTCACTCACAGCATTAAGTAACACTGACGCTGGTATTCGTCTTGGCAAAGATAAATTTCATAGTTTTGCATGTGAAGATGATGTTACATTGTTTTCATGCCACCGTTCCAGGTCGGCAACAACGTGTTAATTTAATGTATGTGCATAATATGCTTCTCAATGGAGGTTTGTATTTGGAATTGAAAAAACAACAAGAACAAGAACAAGAACAAGAACAACAACAACAACAACAACCACAACCACAACAACAACAACAACAACAACAACAACAACAACAACAACAACAACAAATGTACACTGAAGGCAATTGTCCTGGCAGAGAAAACCAACTTGGTATCTCGGGGACTCATTTTGTGAGATAGACACTGCGACAGAACTTCACTTACTAGGTCTCACATACACCTCTTCAAACACACATTATGTTCAGTTAAGTGCAAGAAGCCGGGCATGTACAAATACAGTAGTGTTGGTTGGTGTTATCCAGGGCTCTCATGTGATGGTGGTCTATTTGTTGAAAACAACCGGAGTACCAGTATTAACACTCGATTTTGACTGCATCAAATTATGTCACTCTAATATACGTGAGTTAGAGTCAGCTCAGGCAACCTTTATAAAGCAATATATTTGGACTGAGTAAATGGCCCAACCATACAAAATTGTTACAAGCTCTCGGTATTCAGCCAAATTCTCAGGTTATTATTGTTATAAAAATGTCTATGGCTGTTTGTTTTCATTTGGAGAGGTCACTGTATTCATTCAGTGTGTGCCGGATCATTCAGTTCAATGAATACTTTGCAGGGTTACTGCTGAGTCAATGAGTTAGCCTGTTTTGTGGATGACTCACATGTAGCTGCTAAACATGTGGAATAAGCTCAAATGGTGACCTACATTCATAGGAGGTGATCTAGAAAGATCAGAGACAGGTCTCACTTAATACACTGGGATGTGTGACCAATTGGAAACTCTGACAAAAATAGTGATATTTCTCTGTCTGCATATAAAGCAGTTGCCTGCTAAACATCCGTTCTTGGCGGTCTACTACCCCCCAGCGAACGTCTGCCTTTCTTTGGCAGCGTCACTGTCTGGAAGCAGGCAGCGCCGTCCTGGCATCGCAGCCAGCGAGTGGCCAGGTGTGGGGATGCGCGCAGTGGATTGTGGGATAGGGACTCTGTGAGCGCCAATTTGTTTCTCGGCTATAACACGGCCCAGTGGGTATTGACCACACGCCGCTCAATTAACTGTTTGGGTTCACCTGCTGGGAAGGTGCGAACAACATAATGGGGGTAACGAGATTAACACCTCTACTGTGCGATATCCAGCAGGGGTCACATTAAGGATTTTTCAGTGTGGGTCCGTTGGACCCATCATTCTCCATTTTCAGGAAAAATAGTGGGTCCATGAACTGAATCTATGGGTCCAGTCTGAAATTGTGCAAACTGGACTTCATTTGATGTAATTTGATTAATTGATTTTATTTGGTATAATTAACATATATCACAATGATAAATATATAAAACATGCATGTAACTTAAGCCTAGAAACGGACATAACATAGGGTCTGTATGCTCACGTAGGTAACTCATTATTATAAAATTTAAGATTGAATAAAAAGTTACCAATATGCCAACTTGATGTAAAAGGGTCTAAAAGTTGTTGACGGTACCAAGGATGGATTCAATCTACCCAGGAACCTGCTATTACGACTAAGTCTGTATAGCACATCCCTGGTCTACCAAAAAATTGGTTGGGAACGGGGCTTAACCCCTAGCACGCTGCTACTGTGCCAGTATCTGGTGTTGTACACCGTGTGCCACCGGACAGTTTTTAAAGTTAAACTCGCTTGCACAACAAGCGGCATGCGTGATTGAACATGCCTGGGCTCTGTTATTTTTGCGATTGATTCCACGTGACGAAATTGTCAGAAATTATATGATTTATATTTCTGTGCACTTTCTATTTCAATATACCTGAAAAATTTGATACCGTAGGCGGTGTTAAGAGTCCGATCTTAATTGCGGTCACTTAATTCACCAAGCAACACGGCAGGCCCACAAGCCGTGTAACACACAAGCGAGTGTACACAGCCTGTCACGGGCATGCACCCAGGCATGGTTTTCCGCTACACATTTTTCCGGCCTTCGATCATAATTTTTTTTAATTCCTACAGATTTGTTCCATTCAAACATTTCAATGAAATCAAAACAACCAAATTTTGTTTCAAAAACACCAATAACCACGTGAACCAACGGAGACAGTGATGAACAACATCGTGTTACGCTGTTAGGCCGGCTAATGCAAAATTTATCTTCGTTCACATGTAACCTTGCGATGACTAATCTGCGTATTTTCCTTGCCGTCCGTAATGAATTTTCACTCGTGCCTTTATCTGGGTCTAGTTCGATGGAACTCTTCTTGGTGAAAATGTGATTTGAAAATTTAACATCTTAGTCCAATAATCTTTGCGTGATACGACTTGTACCTTCCCAACATTGCGGACATGAGACAAGCACATGGGGAACAACGAATTTGATTGGACAGTGAGCGGCACGTGATCAAATCCACCCAATGAGGAGCCTGGAAGTGCTCTCAGCATTTATAATGAGGTGAAGTGACGTCCATCCATTCCCATTCTGGCAAATTTTTGGAGGGATACCCCACGAATATTTTTTCTTAGCAAATACGAGAGCTTGTTACATAGAAAGACGCACATCAGAGGATTCCATCAGTATAATAGATAATCACGAGATTGATAATGGTCGATACAAAACACCGTGACCGCTTGGGGTAATTTTTGCAGTTGTATCTTTCAAAAATACATCGCGTTTTAGTGCGTGCGTCCACAGAGACGCAAAATGACAATGTTTTATTAATCTCCAGGCGTCATTTCTTTATTTTTTGCGTCTATGACGCAGGACGCAAGCTTAATGTGACCCCTGAAGCCAGCTACTGTTCTGCCATGTATGGCAACTGTGTTACGCACTCAGCCCAGTTGTAATTACAAAATGAGCTGCCTACGAACAGCGTCAGTGTCACGGGAAAAAAGAAAAAAATGGATGAGAAAAAATTCCGGGAAGTTCTTGAGGATTGTTGGCAAGAGATGGGAGTAAATTATCAGGCGACCAAACACCAGGAGCAAGCATTATTTAAATTTAATGTTATTGTTGAGAAGAAAGACACTTTTGTAATTTTACCAACAGGCAGTGGAAAAAGCCGAATATTCCAACTAATACCTGACCTGGTGAAACGGAAAACGCCTATTCCAGCCAAACCTGTAGTAATCTTAGTTTGCCCGCTCGGAAGTCTAATGAAATCTCATCAGCAAGAACTGAGCAAGTTAGGGGTGTCGTCTTGTATTCTTGGTGAAGGTGACGCCGGGAACATTTCCCATCGCAATACACAGCACCCTGTTCCATTCTAACATCTTTTACTCCAGTAAGTCACAGATACACAAGCAGGTAAACCACGTTTGAGAAGGTGTCAATTGGATTACTCCCTTGGGTCCTCGACCTCGTGGAGTTATTTTGACTGCTGTGTGGGAAGTGACGTGTTGCTCGCATCTGATTGGACGACGCACAGCTCATTAATAATGCAGTAGGCAACTTTCACGATAAGCGAAGTACAATTCATTGGCCCAGCGGCGCCTGACAACGTTATCGCCAGATCTGCTAATTGCCTCTTGAAATGGTATTGCGACACGGCCGGGCAGACTTTCGCTGGGGGCCAACATAGTGTATCGCCCCAAGAAAGTCTGCTTAGGAGGCAAATAAAGCAGCTGTTATCCTGACTGGGAGAGAGAATTCTGAAGGATCTGACAGAAGCTTTGTGTTGTCATCAAGCCATTGGGACTGTGAGCTATCGTTACATTGTTCCTCTGGAGTGTGGACAGTGTCTTTAGTGGACTGGTATATTTGGTGCTACCCATTTACACTTTGTACTTGTGGAGAGTGGACATTGTCATTGAGTGGACTTGTCTATTGTACCAGATTAAAACCAAACTGCACCTCTGTTGGATTGGATTAGCACCACACCTGTCAGTACCACATTGGAACCAAACCGTACCTCTGTGGGATTTGTACCAGATCATTTGGCAGCAGTCATAGGACTTGGAATTGTGGGACAGTAGCTGTGGATAACCTCACCAGGGATTAGGATTTACCTAAGACTGTTTGGCCATTGATAAGTTTACCTACTTTGTTCTGATTTTGATCGTTAATATATTGATATTGTTACAGTAATCTTCATTGTTGTCATTCTTTGTTGAGTTCGGCTAATATTCAAAAGGTGGGCCCCATAACATTATGCATGCCACTATTTCCCTCGCACATAGCATGTTCAGTGAAATCGCCCGTCAGACGCTTGTTTACTTATGAAATCTCCCAATTTATTGTAAATGGAAAAAGAAATACTGGTATCTTAAGCTGCTTACAAAATTTGACGTATATATATATTTACCGACTCTATAATGTAAGTATGCGACTTCATTCAGATGTAACTTTTATTTCCACAAGTTTGGCGGTTCAATAAACAAACAAACAATCAACAACAACAACAAAATATATATCTATATCAGTTGGTGCAAATGGTGGCTCCAGGCGTAGTAAGGCTATATTGGTCACAAATTTCAAATTTCTAAAAACATCGAATTTAACCAACCCAGTCACATGATTATCATATTGCGTTTAAGTGTATATACACTTTATAACATTGTTGACTCTAATGTTTCAGTTCCTGTTTGCTCGGGTTCGTTTGACTTGCAGCATTTTATGGATCTATATATGTTCCTTATTATGTGACAAAATCTCCGGCACATGAACAAATATATACAACAATTCATTGCTGCATTCAAACATAGGAGTACATCCACAACATTGCCATAATATACCAGGATTTTGTGTGTTAGAGTTTCCAAATGATGATAATCGGGATACAAAGTGTACAGTAACCTTACGATCGAAATATTCAGCTGAGCAAAAAGTTGGAATACTATCACAGCAAGTAGCATGACTGTATTTCTATCATGTGGGTTGTGTCTCTGTGTATGTAGGTCCAGACGAACCCGTTCGGCAGTATGAAGTGAACACACGATTTTAATGGTCATGAATGTTAAAATTCCACACGGCACACATGTGGCTATGATATAGTACACAACCACTCTGTAAATAATCCGAAAGGCAGAGAACTTCAAGGCCCAAGGTTTAGTCGTGCACTGATGTGTTATATGTTGTAGATGCCCATCAAGTGGGTACAGTGGTACATCAGGTATATTATGCATAGGTTTGCTGTTTGGCTTTGATCTTTTGCTTTCACGATGGAATATGACACGCTGTGAAGTTGAATGTTCTTTTCTAAAAAGATGTGCGTCATTTTCGTCTAAGGTGTACTGTGGTGCTTTTGGACTTTTATTAAAGTGAACAACATTGTCAATTAAATGGGGTTTCTGAGTGACAGTTGAGGATGTCATATTCAAACCAGTACAGTGAACATAATATTCAAAGGCCCGTGGAAGGCTGTATAATAATGAGACTATGGTTATAGCCAGCACTATGTATTTAGCTCGCCTTACTTTACTTAAACGTGTAGCCTTGAAAGGAAAACATACGGCTATAAAACGGTATGTAGCAACAACTACCACAATCCACATACTCGAACTTTGCGCAAATGTGATTAATGGCAGGGAACATACATAAACATAAGCGTCAATATGAAAACTGTACAATTTTACAGCAGGATTATTTTTGAAGCTATAGAAAATATCATCTAATCTGCTCAGTAGCATGCCAAATAGCAGAACTGAATCTGTGACAGCCAAGCTGCGCAAGAAAAGTGGGGTCACTCCTTCGTCTCTCATTTTGTGAAATACATAGAAAACAACGCCATTCAAAAAGAGACCGATGACGCATATTGTGCCTTGGATTGCTCCATTCATAATGGAACTGAAGATATGATAATATGCCAACGTGGTGTCTGCTGTGGGCGTGTACTTATGACTGGCAAATGTGATATTCATGATGAATCCAGTGTCTTGAGACTGCTACCGACGGAGAACAATAGTGCCGAGAGTTTAAAAAATACTGGAAAGACAAAGAAGTAACAATAGTATATCAATATATGGCCATTAATATGGCAAAGAAATGAAGCATTTAAAGGACCACACATCAAAGACACCCACAACTATACTTTAAGCCTGGGGCACAAACATATATTGTTGCAACGAACAAGAAAATGTACATTAAACGTTGTGATCAGCATCTAATGGGCAAAATCTGTATATATATATATATATATATATATATATATATATATATATATATATATATATATATATATACATATATATATATGTATATATGTATGTATAATTTCTTTATTCGTACTCAACAGGTTTACGTACAAAAACAACAAGGCACTAAGAATCATACATATGCAAACGAATGATATACTATATACTAATAAAAATGTTTTGGCGGCCTCTATAATTATAGTACGCTTGAAACAACAGTCCGCGCTTACAAATTTTGAAGTCATATGTAACGTCCACACCATAGTTTATGCCAAATTGATTGATTCAGAGGGCTCTTGTCGTGTAATAATTCCCTCTGTACGTTTTATTTTCAAATATCCCAACATTACATATATATATATGTGTATATATATATATATATATATATATATATATATATATATATATATATATATATATATATATATATATATATATATATATATATATATATATATATATATATATATATATATATGTAGTTGCGCCTTGGGTGCTTTATGGGCAGAATGGTAATTTTCAGATCGTCTTGTGGGCAGTTGTTCGGTTTATCGGCAGTTGAAAAAATGCCCATAAACCATGTTTGCCTCAAATTCAATGCGCTACCTAAGGGGTTTCAGAAACGTACAATTAGCACATCTGTGCAGATGTTATGGGTGCGGTTTGAGGATTATAAATGACCCGCAGACAATGGGCATGACCCACAAACCGGCTATAATTTTTTTTTGGGGGGGGGGATGGGGGCAATGTATAATTGCCCATAAACAACCCAAGACATATGTGTGTGTATATATATATATATATATATATATATATATATATATATATATATATATATATATATATATATATATATATATATATATAGCATAGACGCATACCTTTTACATGGATTGCAAAGCAGGACAAGTCGATATTAATCACTCTCCATGGTACAGATATTGGTGTATACTTTCCTAACCGATTATGTATATATATATATATATATATATATATATATATATATATATATATATATATCTATATATATATATTGCTTTTGTCGGTGGCACTAAGGTCTTTTGACATATAGTATAAGCATGAAGACGACTGTTTAGCAGAATGCATGAGCTTACCTTCAACAAGTTGGTTCATGTGTGTCCAAAGTACCCCATGAGTTTTCAAAACATTTTTCGACCTTCAGGAAAAGCAATGTAATAAAACAAGAGTGAAGCAATTCTGTTAATGTAAGGAATTAAATACAGGTTGGACTACGTAAATCACACCGTGTTTTCCTTTGTGTTATCTTGAGGTTGATTACGTCTAGATCCAGGACGCCTGTATTTGCGTTGTGAGCAATAAATTTTGCTTTAATATCTAACGTATTTATGACCAAGCCATAAAGTGTTTCCATGGTTTTGCTATGCGAAATATATCTAAACACCAGACCTTTGCTTCTATAATGTAACCTACCGACATATAAAATTTACAAATAAAGACAGAAAGTTTCGTTCTTTGAAGGTCGATGAAATTAATAATGAATATGAAATTTTCTACATTATTCAACCAACTTTATTATTTGATGGTCATATCTGCAGAAAATGGATGTCGTGCATCCTTTATAGGTATCAAAATTGTGGAAAATTCTGATTCTATCGCAACAGCAGACTCCACGGTGAAGATTACATTTCCTGCCTTTGAACCCAAAGTGCAGGCAAGAAATATGACATCTTCTCATTCGGCTAGAAGCCGTGATGAAGAATCATATCAACATCGTATTTCTAAACATTTGTAACCACCGGACCAATACATTGAAACATCTGAGGACACAATATTTTAAGTTTTTTATTTCGATTGATAAAGGACATTTTCTCCTGAGACGTTCTAATATTTCAGTTCAATTTAGTAATATATCAGGATCAGGCTTATTTCCAGGCTTGAAAGTAGGGAGAGTATTAGTCAGTCTTTTTGCGGGGGGGGGGGTTAAAAAACCTAGTTTGAAGGAGGATAATTAGTGATTACGATGGTTAAAGAATATAAGATTGAAACTTGTTTATTATGTGTGTATGCATATATATCTATATATATAAACTAAAATTTAATGCTTTACGGACTAATATAAATATGTTTTAGAGGGCACATATTATGCACATGAAGCAACAATTGTGTTGATTAAACTGGTGAATATCGCCTTTTTGCAGTGACTGAGCTATTCGCCCGTCTATTATCATGTATGACTATCCAGTCGGGTTAAAATCAGTTCTCCGTAGTGTGGAGACAAGGCCCTGTCTGCGCAGGCAATTGTAAACACATTTTCTACGAAACTAAGCCGATATGGCATAGTGCATGTATCTTAGGCAAGGTTAATAAAAGGCACAGTGGAAACTGAAATAAAACAAATAGGAGAGCAGTATCACCAGGCTCATATTCCGTTTTTATACTTTGTGGGTTTTTTTGCAGGTACAAGTGTACTGTTCTCATTTACATGTTGTATTTTGATTTTTGTCATCCTTCCTGTTTTGGTCTACCTCGCAGTCATTCCGCAATGCCAGAAACTCTCTCAGTAAGACGCTCACGGATAAAGGGGAGACGGTCGCCGTCTTCTTGCATCTTTCTGTCTGCATGTCTCATCCACTGACACCCATGCCTGTTGGGAGCGGCTGAGCATTCTCACAGTCATTGGATTAGGGTTTTCCTCGAATCTTTGTTTGACAAATTGGTTCACACTGTGCAAAGTGAGCGGCTAAAATTTGACATTTTTCGCATTGTGAAAAATGCGCCAGTCAATATCATGACCGAATACATCGAATATATATATATATATATATATATATATATATATATATATATATATATATATATATATATATATATATATACATATATAGTTTTTAGACTTGTCTGTTTTGCTACTAAACTTTATCTTTTGGCATCATTTTGTTTTAATGTTCTCCTTTCAGACATTTTAGGCTAGCTTGTTTTCTGTTAGGCCAAACCCCAAGGGGGCTTTAGGTAGCAAGCAGCTAATGACGACAGTTACAAGCTTGCCTAATTGTGCTCAAAATCCTGTTAAGAAAAATTGTTTTGATAACAGGTTTTTGACATAAATGCAAATGACTTTCATTCTTTTCTGACATGCCTAAATGCACATTTACTCAAAATTGGCAGTATTTTCTCAAACGTCACAAACCTGACACATTACGCTGATACATTGACTCAGGGTTGGCAGTTAAATGGAGCGTAATTGTTTGAGCTGTAGGTGTCATCACAGAGTTTGTTTTACATTTCTTGTGCAGGATGTCCATTGTTGCAGTCCTTGTTGGGATTTCCCTTGGTTTTTAAATGTGGTCTGGCTGCAACTGTTTATTTTACTATATATGAATATAGGGCCCCAGCTTGTTTCCACTTCAGTTGTATACTGGCGGGTGGTTTAACTAGGATAAGTTGTCCAGCTGGAAAGGGTACAGATTGGTTCAGGGGTTAGTCAAATTGTTCTTATCTGAGCCTGTACTATACAAAGTTAGCAATTGTGGTTTGTTTGACAGGTATATTTCTTTCATAATGAAGCTCTGCATTTATAAGCAAAACTTCACGTGTTTAGCTAATTCATGATTTGCCACGTGCATATTTATTCTTTATTATGTGGGTTGTCTTTGCTGAATATTTAGCTTAGACAAGGAGCCGCTACTCAGAGAGACATATACGGGTAAAAGGCTCCAAAACATGTTGAGTAGTTACCCGCTGAAGACCATTGGCTTCCACTCTCTGGTCTTCTTTCTGCCATACCGATAAATGGAAAATTCATGAGCAAACATTTAGATTTGACTGTGCATGTGACAACTGACTTAAGCGGAAAAATACTACATGCACAAAATGTGGGTTGGGGGATATCATGCATCAAGGAATATCTTGGTCAGTTCCTACCACCCTTGTTACCAGTCATTTATAACATATTACAATGACCACTTCCATCATAATCAACTCGGTCTTTAACTTCGTTAATCATGTGTCATAATTGTCATGTAATATGTTATAACAATCACATAATGAATAGGGGTGAAGGCTACAGTGCGCGCATGCAGTTGACTCCTGTCTGCTTCAAGCATCTGTGACTCAAGCTCACACATCTGCATAAGTGGCTGGGTAACGCAATTGACATTTTGCGTACCAGCACCCAATATGACCCTATATGTAAGATATCACAGCCTTCCCTCAGCGCATATATTTATCAATAAGCGTGAACCACTTTCAAACCCATATGCCTCATCAGTGCTTTCAGATCTCCTCGATACAATGATGTTTTGCCAATGTATTTTGCCACCAGCAGTAATGGTAAAATGTTTAATTTATTTGGAAGACCTCGTTACTTCTAATGTAAACCTGCATGGTGATTTGAAACAGATTAATTTGAAAAAAATATGCCAAAACAGGCAGCAAAATGCTTTAATTTAAATCAACAACTCTTTGGGCAAAAGCAATTTATTACATGTCCATTGAATACTGTATCCGCTTAAGTATATCCCAGGACTGGCACTGATAATAATAATAATAATGATATAATAATAATAATAATAATAATAATAATAATAATAATAATAATAATAATAATAATAATAATAATAATAATAATGATGATGATGATGATGATGATGATGATAATAATAATAATAATATAACTATAGTAATAGTATATATGTCTGTATGTATTGATATATCAGTTATAACAAAACGTTGTAATAAGGAGTCACGGTACCCAAATTTTTATTTTCGTAATGTTGAATTTAACGTCACATCTATGCCCATGCTGCTCCTAAATTTTCATGTTACAACAAAAATAAATAAATAAATAAATAAATAAATAAATAAATAAATAAATAAATAAATAAATAAATAAATAAATAAATAAATAAATAAATAAAAAAAATGAAACAAAATAAATGAATAAATAAAAAATAAAACCTGATACTCTAAACCTCTATAACTATTACTGCAAAACGTTTGCCTCATATATTTCCAGAATATAAAGTACAGGTTCGGCGTATGGCGTAGAGTTTACTGGGAGAACAACGCTTACATTTGAAAATGATCAAAATGATGGGGATATTCATTCAAACATCGTCGATAAACTCTCCTTTAAACTGCTGCAAGGCATTTCTCATAAAATCCTTAGATAAGGATTTGAATCAATACGAATGAACACTGCATGGTCAAACCAGTGTTGTGTCCCTTAACATTTGGGGAGGTTGTCAATCAATTCTTGGCCAATCACATAAATAAAAGAGCCTTTGAAGCCTTTAGAACGCAAAACAAGCACGATAACTATAAAGTAAACCACTAAGGCTATGATATGTTTGCATGTTTGCATCTTTTCCCTTCACACAAACATACTTTTGGCTTGCCGCCTTATTTAGCATTGCCGCCCTGACACCACTCTCCTTTTGCCATGAGCCATTACTACCGGCAGCCACGTGACAGACTGTTAAGTATGATTGATAGGTGGCCTTGTTCCGTTTGGCGGCTGAAAACCAAAAGAATGACACATGGACGTTCGGATGTCCACATGCCTGTGTGGTTTTTGGCGTTTTTCTCATATTTCTACTTTAGTTAAAAGCTTGAAATTTTGACAACCAATAAAAAGGACATTCATCTTGTAAAAACCGTTAAAATCTCAAAATTGGCCATGCAAAGGTTTTTGGTGTCTTAACTGTCCTTAACTCTTTCAGTTCCAACTGTGACTTGAGTCCAACTACTCAGGCAGAGCTGCTGTCAATTGTAATAAGGATGCTAGTTTTATATGAAAAGAATTTTATTCAAGTGCCAGCATGTCTATAGTTCCACAGAATACTGTGTAATCATAATATTTTCTCACAAAGGATCAATATTCCCGAGTTTTACTTAACCAGTAACCAGCGTTGGGATGCGACCGTCATGTCACTTGAAAAGAAAGTTTTCAGTTATTTGCAAAGTGTTCTGTTGTTTAGTTAAACTGCCAGACCCACACTCCACCCCCCTCCCCAAACAAGTCACCAATATGCATTCATTCTGTCTATCAAGTTACCTTAAGGCATTAGTGCTGGAGCTGTTGCTAACGTTCACCATGAAGCTGTAGCAGTATCTCTGAATCCCTAATTTGGAATGCCAGGAAACGATATTACACATAAAAGGGGTGGCACTTTTCAATTAGTGTATTTATTTTGGAAATCAGTGGAAAAACCTCTGTTATGGCATGGCGGCTGAAATAATCAATACTTGACTTAAAATCCACGGAACAAAAAGGCAGTTGTTAACCGAATACCTATTTGCTAATTGACACCGACCTCATCAATTGAGGAACAATTCTAGTGACGGTATTTGTGAAATGGAGTGAGTATGGCCAAAGTTGATTAGGTTGGCTCTGTTGGCAGATATTGTTTTTATATACAGAGCAACACTATGTATGGTGCATCACATGATATGATGCCAGTCAACCTCAGAAAACATGACAAACGTATGCATACCTTGCTGTCAAATGCCACTTTTTAAAGTTCACACTCCTTGTAAATATCAATTAAGACCAACAAACCCAAACCAAAGAGTGTGCTTACTGATGAAGGATGTTTATCACACACAGCAAATCTCGGATAGAGATTTAACACTTTTCAAGAGAGGAAAGGCGGATTATCCGTCAACATATATGTTGCCTCTTTGTGATATGGGATCAGTGCGCAATATATATATATATATATATATATATATATATATATATATATATATATATATATATATATATATATATATATATATATATATATATATAAGCTGATGCAGAAAGTTCCTTATGTAACTCAAGACGTTAATTTTTCTGTATGGAATGGTACCCAAAAGGAAACGTGATAGCCAGAATGAATGCATTGTGCTTTTATCTGTCCCTTGGCATGCACATTATCTTAATTATGCTGATAGAAACAGCATGCTACCTATTATACCCGTTTGGTCGACAAGGCAAATGATTAACATCCGCTGTTATCTCGTACTGGATTACTAATTAATGCCTCTCTGCTCAATTGTTTATCAGCGATAAAGCTGGACTTCATGCTGTGCCTGGATATACAGTTACTTGTTCCCAGTTCTAATGGGAAGTTTCTAGCATGTGGAAAAAGGTTTTACTTCCGCTTCAAGAAGTAGGCCGTGATCAAATAAATGTTAAAAAGTAGTACCAGTGCCAATGATGTTGATAACATCGTTGACAATGTACGATAATGTATATGATTAAAAGGGGGTGACGACTTTTGTAGTTTAAACGAACCACACTGCTTTTGCTTTTTTCAAGTTGTTTTTGACCTGTAAAATGTGTCAATTTATAACACATTCATTTGTGTATGGATAATGATACTTTATTAAAAATTCAAGAGAGCATTTTATAAGGCTGTAACAAAACACTTTTGGTAGTTTGATCTATAATTGGTATGATGTCGTCATCAACACAGTGCGCTTCCTACATCAGTGCCGTTTGGTAGAATATTAAGGTAAGTGTCCAACAATTAACCCATTTACATATTGTAAATTCACTTGTCTCCAGCGTTCGATTCATCTTATTCTAATACAAGATCAACCAATTATTTAACACAAGTACAATAACATTCTCAGTATGGCTAGAATGTTTCTACTTACTCGGTATCTTCAGCTTAATGTAGCAGGGAAAAAAAGAAAAGTAAATTTATATCTATGCCCAGCCTTTGTTTATCATAGAACATCGACATTTTGTACATATTGCACTATGTGGCAAAATGGTACCCATATTAGTATTGAATGATTAACAACATTTATTGTGTTAATGTCGCATAAAGTATATGTATGTATATATATATATATATATATATATATATATATATATATATATATATATATATATACATACATATATATATATATATATATATATATATATATATATATATATACATACATATATATATATATATATATATATATATATATATAGAGAGAGAGAGAGAGAGAGAGAGAGAGAGAGAGAGAGAGAGAGAAAGCATTAACAAACGTTGCTTTCTGCAAGAGTTTTGATGTAGTAGTCTCCTATTATTAAAATGTATTGTGTGATTACTGCTTTTTGAACTTCTGAGAAACCATTACTCGGGTTATAGTCACATATAGGCAAAATGTGTTATGGGCCAAGATAAAAGTTGTGCAGTACAGGGAAATTCATATGGGTTTCCTTTTGTGTTCTTTATTCTCAAGCTTAATTTATTTTTCAAGGCCAAACTGGTATACTGACTCACGTCTTGGTCATGGTGATATTTGTACTTTTCAACTAAAATAATGATAATAATAATGATAACAATAATAAAATTAATAAAATGACTCAAGAAGTTTCTGAACGAAGGCTTTGTATTGGAAATGCTATCATTGGTGGTCCTATCAAAAGATTAATTTGACAGTCCATAAGGATAACACAAATGTCCTATATTCCATGGTCCAGGACGCTGTAATTATTTGCACTGGCTTATCGTTCATGTTAAACATTGTGATTGTTCATAATGATGAAGCCTGTTGTTGATATCTACAGAAGAATCTCCGATTAAGACCAGCTCTGAATATTTGCCATCCCTTTAGTAAATCGATCAATTTACCTTCTCGATTGCCTTATGCTTAAATAAATCCTACCAGTGTTAAGATCAGTCCCCTATTTGAACTATGTTTTAGCGCAGCTAACTAATCAGTCAGCTTAGATTATAGGATCGTCTCCAGTTGGCCATCACCAATTGACATTTCAAGTTTTCAAAAACCGTAAGTCAGATCCACTTCCAACTTGTCGGGGATTTATCTTGAGTAATATTTAAAGTTCGGAACGAGCCAGAATCGTATTTGCAAAGTTTGGCACCAGTCGCTCAGTTGAAATGGGAAACGCACAAATCTTCTCGACCAAATCTCCATTCTTAAAAAAGGAATGAGTCAATGGAGGGAGTTATGTGCGAGTGCCATATCAACACGGTTATGCAGAATATGTACTGAGTCGGCATTAATTTCCAAAATCGGGGACTTAAGTCCACCAGCATTAATCAGGAAAGGCCAAAATGTTCAGAACGACCTGGACTCGAACCTGCAGCCATTGGAACCAGTCGCCTAGGGGTGCCATTTTGCCACAGAGTGAAATATGGCCAAAGTTGATTAGGTTGGCTCTGTTGGCAGATACTGTTTTTATATACAGAGCAACAGAGCCGTGAGAATGTGAACGCTCACTTTTCTTAAAACATAGTGCGAAGTCAGATTTAAGATTTCCAAGATGTACAACATTCCTGCAAATAATTAGGCCTGTGAGTGCGTAACTGTGGGGTGACCTAGTCATGGTCCTGAGCCAAAGTCCAATTTCAATTAAACTCTGAAATGTACATTTTATAACTCTTTATAGAGAAGTTACTTCCGAGAATTCTAGGTGTGTTTATGTGGTAGGAGGTAACATTTTCATATTCCAAATGCTAGTTTATGTGGCAGTAAAATGGCTTCTGTAGCGAAAGTAGTTGCAAACTTTGTGGAATAATTTGGCATCTGAAAGCAGTAAATAATTAGTAAATTTAGGCATTCAATTATGGAGCAAGAATGAATAATCTTGGTAACAGCCAAAAAATATAACCCTGAAGTTATCAAGTTTGCGCTGATTAGCATACTAAATGTACGCTTCATAAAACTCGTGTCACGTTCCGGCAAGGGCAAAGGAGTTGTATGTTCTCCGTGTTCCGGATGATGTTGGGGGGGGGGGGGGGGCTGCTGGGGTATACCAGAAGTGTGGTGTTCCGTCCGTAGGCATTGTTAATTAGAGCAAAACAGTTCCTTTATAATGCATTAAAAATAATTAGAGGGAAGAAAGAGATGGGAATTGTATTTATTGGGACTTATATATGCTGTGTAAAATGAAAGTCGGTAAAATTTCCATGAAGGGAATCTGATTTTCCTGCTCATATAGCACACAGTTCATTAATAAATTCAGATTTTTTATTTCTTAAAAATGGATATGAAATGACGAAGTGCTGGTTTTAGAGCTGAAATATATTATACTGACAGATGAGTGGAACTAATAACCGGTAAGTTCTTGTGGAACTAGTTTTAAATTTAGATCGCAGGCATGAACTATGAAATTTGGTGTTGCAACCCGTATATATATTTTTGGAGAGAGTTTCTAATTATATATGCGCTAAACGTTTATAACCTGTTATTCAAATTAGTGTTACAGATTCGTCGATGGTCACGATATGTATTAGAAGAAATTGTTGAACACAATAAGAGAGAGGGAGGCATATACATATACATATATAGATTTGTGTTTTCTTGGCGAACAACACATGTTTATTGGAAAGATTAAACGCTGGAAAAGAAACGTGCTTATAAGTGTATAAAACAGGGTTTCTGACTAATATACATGTGGTTCTAATTTTGAACTGGTCAAATCAGAACCCTGAAGACAGATTCCAGTTCAATAGAATGAACACTATGGTGTAAAAACCTGGGCACATAAACTATGTTTAATGAGGGAGTCGCCTGTAGAAGTTGCTATGAAAATGCTTATTTCAAAATAAGTTGAATGCCATTTTCAATATATATATATACATATATATATATATATATATATATATATATATATATATATATATATATATATATATGTATACATATATGTATATATATGAAAATTCAATACCTTTAAGTTTTATTCATTGATTTGTTTTTATTGAAATTATTATTAAAGAAAAATTGTAACAGGCATTTTATATACTGAGC
The DNA here is from genome assembly GCA_964020975.1 of Hermodice carunculata. NCBI lineage: Eukaryota > Metazoa > Annelida > Polychaeta > Eunicida > Amphinomidae > Hermodice > Hermodice carunculata. The sequence continues at coordinate 86,886,697 of OZ026626.1, forward strand.
GCAAAATTGTAAGTTTTGGAAAATGGACAATTTATATCCATATTCTGGTAGTGTGGTATGTCCAAGATTCCTTCATAGACAAAACAGTTTTTTTCGATACTTCAATTGGGAACACAGAGAGCTGCATTCCTAGAAGTAGATTTTTTTTCTAATTTTCTGTCTTGAATGGTCCTATTGCAAAGACAGGAAAATATGATTCCGATAGTTCATTTTTCATGAAATATCTTACATAAATTATTCATTAAACCGGAAGTTGACCCGAGATGTCAAAGGCCATTAGATGTTGGCGTCCTGGGTCAAATGTCATCACTTTTTTTTATAGCACATGGTTGTTCAATGTTGAAACACTGGTCCTCATGTGTTCATATCGGAAACGTGGTCCTCATGAGTTGATGGTGTTGAAACCTTGGTACATATTACTAATTAGAAATTAACACGATTTTTATGACCTTTTTTATGTTTATAAATAGTGTACACTAAAAAAATGAAGTAGGATTGGTTTAACAAAAAAATTATCCCGGCAATTTTCATTAAAATAAACATGCACAGATAGTAAATCTTATCCAAGATTTTCTAGAATTAATTGTTAAATTTTCTTAAGTGGCAATGGATTTTAAATTAAATGTATTTCATAGCACAGTTATATATGAAATTTCACTTTAGCAAGATTTATATATATATATATATATATATATATATATATATATATATATATATATATATATATATATATATATATATATATATATATATATATATATATATATTTTGCAGGCCTTTATATTTGACAAAGCAATATATAAAAACCTTTTGTACTGCATAAATTAACTAATACTCTAGGAAGTAAGTGTAGATGCTAGTAAAATGATCTCATCGGCATAAGGCACAGTGCCCACAAAGGTTTTTCTAATATGGCATTCCAAACCGGTAGCTTGTAGTCCAACGAAAAGCTCATCAATTTATACATTAAAGACAATTGGACATAGTATGCCACCTTGTTTAACTCCATTTGAGTAGCTAAACAATCTTGATGCAACAATTCCTAAATGTGTCCGATTATTAGATTTCCATATTAAATGCCTGAAAAGGAATTGTTACCTTATACATTCTACATGATTTGCTTCGGTGCCTATGTGATGATTGTGTAACTTAAATGTGAGCTTAACTGCAGAGTGATCTGGATGATTGTCAAAGTCATGCATTACCTCATAATTAATTGCCAAGTCATACAAATTGTTTGACACTAAAAGTGGTCATTTACATACTTATGATCATTGCTTTTACTTTCATAAGTGAGATCAATTTTGCATGATGAGTGTGGAATCAATGAAGTGAGGTTCTCGTGCACCATGAAAGATTTCAGCAAGGCTATATTCATCGAACCAGTACAAGAGAGAGCGAGAGAGAGAGAGAGAGAGAGCGAGAGAGAGAGAGAGAGAGAGAGAGCGAGAGAGAGAGAGAGAGAGAGAGAGAGAGAGAGAGAGAGAGAGAGAGAGAGATGCCATGTACATAGGTATCCTGACATTTTAAGGAATCTTCGCCAAGTGTACATTGTAATTCAAGTGCATTATCAGTAATTTTGGAGGTATTGTAATGGATATATTTTGTGACCATGCTGAGTCATACAATCCATTAACCAAGAACGGACCTTAGCAAGGCTGGTTCAATGATTTAAAAAAAAACAACATGGAAGAAGGTTAACCAAAAGTTCAATTTGTAGTTAAATAACATTTTAGTTTGGGGAGTTCTGTCTTAATATTACCACCAAACTGTACTGTTCTAGGTTAACAGGGTGACCTTTCGAAGCAGACCATGAGTAGCAGTGCCGTTACAATGAAGACTGGTAAAAACAGTGTAGCCATTACTTGGTCCAACTTCTGTCCTGGTCCTATACCCTAGCTAGGTGTACCTTAAAGTTCAAACACTAAGAGAAAACATAGCTTAATTATATATTTGGAATACAAGATACGTTTTAAAAGGTATGCAGAACAAAGAGCTTTTGGTCCATTGTCTTAATTAATAAAAGTTTTACAAATCCAGATAATTAAAAACCTCAAAGTTGAAATATATAACTACAAGTTTTACTTTCACCAAAACACAAAAAGGGTCCTTATTGCTATTTTGAATTAAGCTTAAGTCTTATAAAAAAAATAAAGTATGTTGATTGTCTTTGTATAATAAATATCAAATGTATTGCCTGACCATGAGTACTAATTCTTTAGGTGGTCCGAATGTTATTGTTCTTGTGTATAAATTCCAGGTAAGGATGACCACTGAGGCAAGCTTGACATGTTGCACACTTGACTGCCACGGTTTAGAGTTTAACACTGCAACTTAAAACCTAGAATCAGAGACTTCCCTAATTTATATTTAATTCTTTCATAAAAAATTATTGTAATCAATGCATTTTTGTGTCTTCCAAAGTTGAAAGAAGCCATGCAATAATTCTCATGCTTGATCAACGATCAATTGTCACTACAAGATTTATTTTTATCTTGCCAGGCTTGAATAAATTGTAGGAAGCAAACCAACAATGGTGTATTGAATTTGACATAAAGTGGACATCATTACAAAAAATACCAATGTACTCCAAACCTTTACAAGATAATCCCATTGATTTATATTTATCATCAGAAAATATCATTTTCTTTCATTATCCTATTATGAGAAAGGTTCTAAAATTTAACTGTTCTTTACTTAGACATTGTTTGATAAAGTTTACAATTCAAGCTCATGATTACAAAGTTCAGCAATAATCATCTACAATCTTTTTACAATTAGATACTTCATAGAGCACTTGTTAATTTATGCAGCACGAAAGGTTTTTATAACTTGCTTTGTCAACTATGAATGTTTGCAAAAATGTTTTTATTTTGCATGACCCTAAAAACTTTATGTAAAGAGAAAACTAGCTGTTTACATTTTAAATACAACAAATTATCTATGAGATACCTTTGCCACTAAAGAAATAATTCCCAATTTTCAACAATATTCCACAATTATTTCCAGAATGTCTTTACTACCTATGTGTGTATCATGAGCGACAGTTGCCTAAATATTTTTTCATTTATTTGAGTGAACAGGATTAATACACATATAGATCATAAAAATGTTATTAATCTTAAGTTAATAATGTGTATCAAAGCTTCAACACCATCAACTCATGTGGACTATATCTACGATATCAATACATGAGGACCATGTTTCCACACTGAACGACCATGTGCTATAAAATAGTGATGCCCTTTGACCCAGGAGGCCAACATCCAATGGCCTTTGACATCTCAGGTCAACTTCCGGTTTAATGAATAATTTCTGCAAAATATATCCTGAAATATCAACTTTCCGAATCCTAGTTTCTTGTTTTTAACAATGTGACCATTCAGCACATAAAATTGGAAAATGTACTACTAAAGCTATAAACCTAATAATTTTATAATATTTTCAAGCATTATGTGTCTCTTGTATGTCGTCTTAAGATGTTAATAATTAGCTATATAAACTTTTCCTAGGTGGACCCTGCGATAAAGGGTTTTCATATTCTTAGTTGGGGTCTTCATTGCTTAATCTCTGTATATGCCTAATTAATCACTACTTAACCATTCTATTTTACACATGTTCTTTGCTGCTTTTGTAAGGCAAATAAACCATGTTCTGAGTTCTGCGTGTGTGACCTGTTGCATTTTAAACACTACTGTTTGAAAACAATGGCACTTCCATCACAGAGTCAAACGGTATGTACCTAGCTACCTGTTTGTAACAAGGTATTTGTCATTGCGATTTTTCACAGCTGTACTGATATCAGATCCCGACAAGCCCCCCATTTTTACAATGTTGAACCCACATAACTTTTTGCTGAAGCAGACCCAACTATGTGCCCAAAAAATAGTACATGTAAAACTGTAGCATCGAACAAAACACAAAAACAGGAACTGTTGTTGTATATGTACATATATTAACCAGCCACTGACAAATAAAGTCACAGTTTAACTTCAGGCAGTACAGCTTCCAGATAGGATTTTTTTGTCTTTAAAGCTGCATAGGCCCAGTCGGTCTGCCACCAATCACTCTGGGCTGCAACGCAAAGTCAATGCGCAATCACCGGAAAGGGAAAATTTATCTAAAACTTTAGCCTGTTTAATTTATTTCAGAGGAGATTTCAACGTATGTTTTGCCAAAACGAACATAGGATTCTATTTTTACGCCTTCTAGCTGCAAAAATAAAGAAGTATTTTCAAAGGATTTGCTATGAAACTATAGAACAACAACAAGACAAGCACATATCTCTGCAGACACAATAAACATAATTAATGCGTCCATAACGCTAAAATATATTTTCATTACTTTAACCGAGTACCGACCTACAATGGAGCTTCCCTACAGCTCCAAATTTATTAGAAAATTGGCTGCTTATAGACCTCCCATTTACATGGAGTATGGGGCACTACTGGCCATCACGGTCACATAAATGGCGCAATCTGGAACCCCTGATCTAAACACTTTTTACTTAGTGATCTAATTTGACTAAAACAATCAGATCCAGATGTTCACATGATCCACTTCTGCAATGCAAGTGCAAATGTGGTACATTCATTCGCTTTAACTCTTTCTTACTTGGTGACCCGATTTCACTTAACCAAACCCCTTTACTTCCCATTTATGGTAAAGGTTGTAGTGAATCATCCTAACAAAACTCATTTATTCAAATCTAACAACATAAGTATTTTCACTCATTTCAGTTCATACATTTGTAACCATCACATTTTCAAATATATATAACAATCATCATAGCGAATTTGAACGATATATATTCAATATCAAGATAACATTAGATTCAATTAAAAATATTTGGAATATGTATAATAATATGAAAAATAGGCCAGATTATTCTGACATCAATGATAAACAAATCAGTGATAAATACTGATATGACAAAAGGCCTTCTTTCACTCACAGACGTCGTATGCAAGATTACAAAACATGGAATATAACATGAAGCCCCTCTCAGGCAAGGACACAGATGCATGTCCTTAGTCAAATTTTAGGCATGATTTGCATTTAAGATTTCCACACTGGATATTGAAACTTGTGGTCCCCAGCAAATTTTGCATTGTATTTGTGTCTTTTTGCCCAGAACCACTTCCTAGTAGTCAATATCCTATTCCGCAGTTCGAACTCTTTACTCTCCATAAGCTAACCTGTCCCTGTCTAACCTGTATATATATGGAATTACTATTGTCTATATTGCACACGTTCCTCTGTAAATTTTGACATAGGCTGTATCAGCCCAAATAAATTAAAGGGTCTTCAGCGGGTAACTACTTAACATGTTTCGGAGCCTTTTACCCGTACACGTCTCTCTGAGTAGCGGCTCATTGCCTAAGCTAAATATTCAGCAAAGACAACCCACATAATAATGAATAAATATGAACGTGGCAATTGATGAATTAGCTAAATATATGAAGTTTTGCTTGTAAATGCAGAGCTTCATATCAAAGAAGAATACCTGTCAAACAAACCATAATTACCAAATTTTCATAGTACAGGTTCAGATAAGAACAATTTGACTTACCCCTGAACCAAAATGTACCCTTTCTAGCTGGACAGCTTTTCCTAGTTAAACCATCCGCCAATGTTTAACTGAAGTGGAAACAAGCTGGGGCATTATATTCAGTCCCAGTGATTGTAAAATAAACAGTTGCAGCTAGACCACCTGTACAAACCAAGGAAAATCCTAACAAGGACTGCAACAATGTACATCCTGTACCAGAGATGTAAAACAAACTCCATGATGACACCTACTCCTCAAACAATTAAGCTCTATTTAACTGCCAACCCTGAGTCAATGTGTCAACTTAATGTGTCAGGTTTGTGACACTTGAGAAAATACTGTCAATTTTGAGTAATTTTTTAATAGTGAGTAAATGTGCATTTAGGCATGTCAGAAAAGAATGGAAGTCATTAGCATTTATGCCAAAAACATGCTATCAAAACATTTTTTCTTAACAGGATTTTAAGTACAATTAGGCAAACATGCAACTGTCGTAGGCCGCTTCTTGCTACCTGTAGCCCCTGGGGGTTTACCTAACAGAAAACATGTAAGCCTAAAATGTCTGATAGTGAATATTAAAACAGAAAGATGCCAAAAGATAAAGTTAAGTAGCAAAACAGACAAGTCTAAAAACTGTAGATTATTGCAGCCAGACTTTCTAATAATCTTTGGATGTTAACAGTAGGATTATAGGGCAAGTCAGAAAAGAATGGAAGTCTTTTGTATTTATGTCAAAAGAATGCAATGAAAATATTAACCAGATATCAAGTACAATTAGGCAAGCTTGTAACTGTCGTAGGCCGCTTCTTGCTACCTGCAGCCCCTGGGGGTTTACCTAACAGAAAACAAGCTAGCCTAAAATGTCCGAAAGGTGAACGTTTAAACATAATGGTGTCAAAAGATGAAATTAAGTAGCAAAACAGGCAAGTCTAAAATCTCTAAAATTATTGAAGCCAAACTTTCTAACCATCTCGGGATATTTACAGCAAAATTTGTAGAAATATTTGATCAAAAGTACACCTTTGAATCCTCCTGACTCAAGTTTATTGTAAATAAATTTGGTTCTTGATGCAAAGTCCTGAAATTTAGAACAAATACGACCAAATCTCAAAATTTGTGACAAAAATGTATTATATCCAATAGTATCGGAAATATTACTGTCCGGGAAAGGATAATTAACTACTTCAAAGTTAAACTCATCTATTTTGTGATAGACTTTAATACAAAACCTGTCATTAGTGACCTGATTATCCAAGTCCAAAAATACATCTCTGAAACCATCTGAATTGTTACCCTCCAAAGGGATATCTTTTGGGTAAATTTCTTTAGCAATTTCATTGAAATTTTGTACATTTACACAAGCAATGTCATCAATATATCTTGCGTTGTTTGATAATTTTGTAGCCATTTGAAAGTCCTTTTTCATCAATTTATTCATATACTTAAATTCAAGCCAGGTTAAATATAAATCTGCCAGTAAAGGGGAGCAATTGCTACCCATTGGAATGCCTTTTATTTGTTGAAAAACCAGTGGTCCGCATTGAACAAAAGTATTATCCAAGAGAAATTTTATAGCATCTATCAAAGTTTCAACAGTGTAAGATTTAATGTTACTTTTTGAATATTTATTGTGTGACCAGTATGCTTTCTTTGTATATGAATTTATATTTATGTATGGTTTACCATTATGTTTAAACATTTTGCTAATTAATTCTGAAAGTGAACTTTTGACTTCATCTATGGGTACAATCAATTGAATCTTCCGTGTCAAATTAGCCATTAACCATCAGAACTCCTTCATAAAATTAAGAATTTGAAGACCACAAACACATATAATATAATTTAAGCCACATTTATTCAAGCTTTTTTGCAACTAGTTTCAGGTTTCCTAGAAATCGGATTTGACTTACACAGTCACGTGATTATTATAATGAACTTAACACTATACATTTCATGGCATGGTTGACTCTATTGTTCCAGTTCAATTTTTTAATTTGCACCAATTAATGGGCTTATGTGTGTTTTTCAATATGTGACCAAATCTCCGACACATGAACAAATGTATACAATAATTCACTGCTGCATTCAAACATAAAAGTGCATCTACGACATTCCAATTATTTACAATGATTTTGTGAGTTAGAGTTTTCAAAAGGTGGGACTTGAAATGCACGATGTACCGTTACTGTAGCCTTAATATTGAAGCTGAGCAAAAAGGCAGAATACTATCACAGCAAGTAGGATGGGCTTGTTCTTGTCACGTGGGTTGTGTCGCTGTGAATGTACGTCAAGATGTATTGTGTAAATAATCCACAATACAGCGAACTCCAAGGCCCATAAATCAGCCTTACATTGATGTGCCACATGTTGCAGATGCCAATCAAATGGTACTGGCAAATACTGATACATTAAGGGTTCTGTTTAACTTTGATGCTTTTCTTTGAGGACAAAATAATTTGACACTAAGGGGGTTTAGTGCAGTCCAGTGTTCTTCAAGCAAAAATGTTCACCGTTAAAACGGTGTATTCGGGTATTTTCCTACTTAAGGAGCAAAATTGGACAAAATTGCTAATCAAATGTTTTTTCTAGGTGAAAGACACGGATATCATATTCAAATCAATACAGTGTACATAAAGCTTAAAGGCCTACGGAAATCTGTATAAAACTGAATTCATGGTTATAGTCACGACGATGTATATAGCTTGTCTTACTTTACTTAATCAGGTACCTTTTCATGGAAAGCATGCAGCTATAAAACGTTATGAAGCAAAACCACCACAATCCACACACTGGAACCATGTGCAAATGTGATTAATGTCAGGGAACACACACATATGTAAGTGTTTATATGGTAACTGTAACACTTTATTGCAGGCATATATCAAGGGATAGAAAATGTCATCTAATCTGCTCATTAGCATATCGAGTCGTATGACTGAGTCTGATAGCCAAGCAGCGCAAGAAAAGCAGAACCACTCCGTCGTCTCTTATTTTGTGAAATACTACATCATGCAGCATGAGACCAATTACACAAATTGTACGTTGAATTACTTTATTTGTATAAAACTGAATACAGGATCATATGTGGCTTCCACAGTAGACGTGTAACTTAAACTGGTAGATGTGATATTGATGATTAAACTATAGCCCGACGGAGTAAAACAGGGCCACGTTTACGAAAGCTGGGAAAGGAAAAAAGGCAAGAAGAATGGCAATTAATATGATTAATAAATCAAGCAATTAAAGGAACCGCACACCACAAACACCCATCAGTTACTATACTAAAGCCTGAGATACAAATATATATGGTTGCCATGAACAAGAAAATGGACATTAACCATTGAAATCAGCATCTAAGAGGCAATATCTGCCATCGTTTTTGACGCAGATTTTGTGTACGTATATCTGCCTGTGTATTTACCAACAATCCACAATCCACAATCTCTCTCTCTCTCTCTCTCTCTCTCTCTCTCTCTCTCTCTCTCTCTCTCTCTCTCTATATATATATATATATATAAATATATATAACAGGGGTCACATTAAGGATTTTTTAGTTTGGGTCCTTTGGACCCACTTTTCTTCTTTTCCAGGAAAAGTATTGAGTCCATGGACTGAATCGATGGGTCCAGTCTGAAATTGTACAAACTAGACTTCATTTGTTGTGATTTGATTGATTGATTTTATTTGGTATGATCAACATACACTGATACGTAAGTTTACATAAAATGATAATTAGATAAAACATACAGGTAACTTAAGCCTAGAAACAAACATAACATATGGTCTATTTGCTAGTGCAGGCAAATCATAATTATAATTAAGATTGAATAAAAAGTTACCAATGTGCCTATGTAAAAGAGTTTAATGACTAAAATTTGTTGATTGTACCAAGGATGGATTCAGTCTATCCAGGGACCTGCTATTAAGACTAGTCTATAACACGTCCTTAGTCTACCCAAATATTGTTTGTGAAGTGGTCTTAACCCCTAGCACACTGACACTGTGTCAGTTTCTGATATCACACACCGTGTGTCATCCGGCAGTGTTTTACTCTCTTGCACAACAAGCGGCATGCATGTTGAACACGCTGGGGCTCTGTTATTTTGGTGATTCATTCCACGTGATGAATTGGTAAGAGATTACATAATTTATATTTCTGTGCACTTTCTATTTCAATTTACCTAAAAAAATTGATACCGTAGGAGGTGTCAAGAGTCTGATCTTAAGCTAGGTCACTTTTTTTACCAAGCAACATGGTACAGACCTTGCAACACAACACAAGCGAGTGCACACAGCCTGTCACAGGCATGTTTTCCCGCTATGTTGTACGTATATTTTTTCAGCCTACGATCATGAATTTCCTTTTTTTTTTTCTTGTTCTGTCATACAGATGTGTTCGATTCAAACAATTTGACAAAATCAAAACAACAAAATTTTGTTAAAAATCACCAACAACGACGTGACGCATAGGAGACAGCGATCAACAACACATGATCACATCGTGTTTATGCAAATCTTCGCTTCGTCCACGTGTGATCGTGCGGTGACTAATCTGCGTATTTTCCTTGTTTTCCATCAGCTATTTTCACTCGTACCTTTATCTGTATCTAGGTTTGTTCGATGGAAGTCTTTTTGGTGAAAACATGATGTTAAAATTTAACATCTTGGTCCAATAATCTTTGCTTTCATATGACTTATTCCTCCCGAACATTGGGACATGAGACAGCCATGTATAGGCAACGACGAGTTTGATTGGACAGTGAGCGGCACGTGATCAAATCCATCCAATGAGGAACCTGGAAATGTTCTCAGCGCATTTATAATGCGGGGATATGACGTAAATTTTTGCAGGGATACCCCAGGAATAGTTTTTCTTAGCGAATAAGAGAGCTTGTTACATACAAAGAGGATTCCACCAGTACAATGCATAATCATGGTCATGGACAATGCAAAACACCATGACCACAAAGTTGCAGAGTTACTAAGTTTGGGGTAATATTCGCTGTTGTATCATTCAAAATGCATTGCTTTTTTGTGCGTGCGTCCACAGAGACGCAAAATGACAATGTTTTATTGATTTCGTCTTTTCTCCATTTTTGCGTCTGTGACGCAGGACGCACGCTTAATGTGACCCCTGTGATATATATATGTATATACAGATTTTGTCAGGTATACAAAGAAAAACTCCATAACATATAGTATAAGAATAAAGTATCAAGGCTAGCTTATACCAGAATGTATGAAGTTACCTTCAACAAGCAATTTTGTGTGTGCCAATGTACCCCATGCGGGTTCAACAGATTTTTCAAGTTTCATGTGTAGCTATATAATGTAAAAAGAGTTAAGTAATTACGTAAACATACGCAGTTCAATACAGGTTCATTAAAATAAATCAAATTGCATGTTCATTTATGCTATCTTGACGGCGGTGACGTCAACATTAAAGGAACGTGTATTTGCATTATAATCAATAAATCTTGCTTTAATATCTAACAAAATTATGATCAAGTCTTCAAGTGTTTCCATGGCTTACCAATGAGTCAAACGTCTGAAACTGAATCTTTGCGTGCATTAAGTAAGCAACATATAACATTTACAAACGAAGCCAGGAAGTATTTTTCTTTGAATATCGATGACCATTGTATTGGATTCAAAATTCTCTATAATGTTTCCTTGCATAATTATAATCAAATGGTCGTACTTACCGAAAACGGATGCAGTGGGACATTTGTATATATCAAATTTGTTAAAAATTCTGTTTTGTATCAAAAAAAAAAAAGAAAAAAAAAAAACCACCTCACAATATATCACAGAATTACACTCCTGGGGACTCTTAATTCTGAATTTGTTCATCAAGTGGCGCTGGAATTTTGTCTCACTCTTTATTATTGTGAATGTTTTTGCTATATTTGACTTCTTTATTTTTTCAATTAGGGTGCGTACAGGTAATTGCACCTTTTCTATTGATTACTTTGTGAGTGAATAGGCATTCTAATGCTTATTCACATTTGCACTTCTTCACGGAGACCATAAACCCATATTCACTTCAAACTTGGTGTCATCTTCCCGGCGGCAAAATGATTTAAATGCGTTATAGATTCATGTTCAGTGTATATTTTTCCTTGGGCATTTGTAGAATGGGCGATGTGATCGATCGCTCTGTGCTAGTTTCAATTTATTCTTAGTAATTGTTTGGCCGTCGCGGTCTCATGGGGTTTTTGTTAAAGGGTCAGTTTGCTTGTTTGACTTGTGTAATTGTCTGTGTGCCCTGGTGAAGTTAATCGTGTGCTTAATGTCCACATTAGGTAATGCTTCTAGTTTTTTGCTGGGTGAGATTCCCTTATTTGGTAATACTAAAGGGATCACAGGTCAGGTGGATGTAGATTTGATTTGTGATTGGATGTTAGATTTTCTTGTTAAACTTTAGGTGATAATTAAGGGCAAGATTGGTATGCTCGGAACCCCTGTGGTCGCAGTCTGTAGAAAGGTTAATATTGTTCAAAAGAGGCAAAAGCGTAGCATTGTGTGACAAATTTTTACTTCTACTGTTGTTTTTTCAACCCAGGCCTTAACGGTTCCATCGTGTAAGTACGGCTATTGGTGAAGTTGCCTATTTTGACACTTTAGTGCTACATATGTGGTTTCCTCTTGACATAAAGTATGGTCACTGGCTATTGCTATATATATTTCTTCTAGTGTCGGTGAGAATGCCCGTTGTTAGTGTAAGGCGTTCCCTTTTTGTGACCAAGGTTCTTGGAGAGCCAAAGTTTCGGTGCGTGTTTTATCATTTAGATTTAGAATATTCAGTAGTTACATATGTGCACTTTTCTAAAATGCATACTGTTTCTGTATGTAGATTCCACGGTGCATTTATAGTAAGTCACCTATCGCTGAATAGGCTATAAAGACATGTGAATTCAAGCTCATAATATCAGTTTACTTTATATTCACGAGGAGGCGCTTTTAAAAGAGCGGTAATATATTTGTATTCTCTCAGGTGGTCTAGCTTATTAGTAAGATTTAACGCTGAAGTGTACATGTTTTTTTATTTGCCGAGCGCTGAGCCCTACAATAGTTTTATGTTTAAGATAAAAATGTATGACAAGCTATATGTTTAAATAGAATTCTAATGAAGGATAAATGTATTGTTACATGTAAAAGTTAGCTTGATGCATAAGGTATAGAAATGTCTGTATATATATATATATACATATATATATATATTTAAATATATATATATATATATATATATATATAAACTTAGCATATGTGTAAAATATTAGTGTTTGGTATAAAATAAAGTGCGTATTAAAAGTAAATATACGGATATGTATCGGTGTAGATTAAAAAGTACATGGGCACATAAGGTTATACGCGCCTATAAGGTAAGTGTAGCGATAAAATGTCCTATATTGGAGATTAGGTGTTTTCTTTGTTTTTTTGTACTGATTATGTAAAATCATTTCAGTGTATGTCTCAAGAATGGCCAAACTGTGTGTTCAAGAGTTTGCATAGTGTACCGCTCTGGATTCCATTTTATGTGTGTGGTCGTTAAGAGTTAATAAAGAAAGACTTTCTTCCAGGACGTGGTGTCGGTTGTTAATTTGGATGTGTGGATGCTTTATAATTGACACTTGGTAGCATTGTAACTTGGATGAGTGTCTACCTAGTGTGTTGAAAGGTCTTGAGCTCCAATGATTTTTTTTTATATTTTTATGGATTTGTTTCTTTTGGACTTTTTATTTTCCTTTCTATTACTCTAATTCTTCTATATTTAATGATTTTTGTGTTTTCAGTACAGGTTCAATAAAGTAAATCAAATTGCATGTTCATTTATGCTACATTGACGTCGGTGACGTCAACATTAAAGGCACGTGTATTTGCATTATAATCAATAAATCTTGCTTTAATATCTAACAAATTTATGATCAAGTCTTCAAGTGTTTCCATGGCTTACCTATGAGTCAGACATCTGAAACTGGATCTTGCGTGCATTAAGTAAGCAACATATAACATTTACAAACGAAGCCATGAAGTATTTTTCTTTGAATATCGATGACCATTGTATTGGATTCAAAATTCTCTATAATGTTTCCTTGCATAATTATAATCAAATGGTCGTACTTACCGAAAACGGATGCAGTGGGACATTTGTATATATCAAATTTGTTAAAAATTCTGTTTTGTATCAAAAAAAAAAAAAAAAAAAACCTCACAATATATCACAGAATTACACTCCTGGGGACTCTTAATTCTGAATTTGTTCATCAAGTGGCGCTGGAATTTTGTCTCACTCTTTATTATTGTGAATGTTTTTGCTATATTTGACTTCTTTATTTTTTCAATTAGGGTGCGTACAGGTAATTGCACCTTTTCTATTGATTACTTTGTGAGTGAATAGGCATTCTAATGCTTATTCACATTTGCACTTCTTCACGGAGACCATAAACCCATATTCACTTCAAACTTGGTGTCATCTTCCCGGCAGCAAAATGATTTAAATGCGTTATAGATTCACGTTCAGTGTATATTTTTCCTTGGGCATTTGTAGAATGGGCGATGTGATCGATCGCTCTGTGCTAGTTTCAATTTATTCTTAGTAATTGTTTGGCCATCGCGGTCTCATGGGGTTTTTGTTAAAGGGTCATTTTGCTTGTTTGACTTGTGTAATTGTTTGTGTGCCCTGGTGAAGTTAATCGTGTGCTTAATGTCCACATTAGGTAATGCTTCTAGTTTTTTGCTGGGTGAGATTCCCTTATTTGGTAATACTAAAGGGATCACAGGTCAGGTGGATGTAGATTTGATTTGTGATTGGATGTTAGATTTTCTTGTTAAACTTTAGGTGATAATTAAGGGCAAGATTGGTATGCTCGGAACCCCTGTGGTCGCAGTCTGTAGAAAGGTTAATATTGTTCAAAAGAGGCAAAAGCGTAGCATTGTGTGACAAATTTTTACTTCTACTGTTGTTTTTTCAACCCAGGCCTTAACGGTTCCATCGTGTAAGTACGGCTATTGGTGAAGTTGCCTATTTTGACACTTTAGTGTTACATATGTGGTTTCCTCTTGACATAAAGTATGGTCACTGGCTATTGCTATATATATTTCTTCTAGTGTCGGTGAGAATGCCCGTTGTTAGTGTAAGGCGTTCCCTTTTTGTGACCAAGGTTCTTGGAGAGCCAAAGTTTCGGTGCGTGTTTTATCATTTAGATTTAGAATATTCAGTAGTTACATATGTGCACTTTTCTAAAATGCATACTGTTTCTGTATGTAGATTCCACGGTGCATTTATAGTAAGTCACCTATCGCTGAATAGGCTATAAAGACATGTGAATTCAAGCTCATAATATCAGTTTACTTTATATTCACGAGGAGGCGCTTTTAAAAGAGCGGTAATATATTTGTATTCTCTCAGGTGGTCTAGCTTATTAGTAAGATTTAACGCTGAAGTGTACATGTTTTTTTATTTGCCGAGCGCTGAGCCCTACAATAGTTTTATGTTTAAGATAAAAATGTATGACAAGCTATATGTTTAAATAGAATTCTAGTGAAGGATAAATGTATTGTTACACGTAAAAGTTAGCTTGATGCATAAGGTATAGAAATGTCTGTGTGTATATATATATATATATATATATATATAAACTTAGCATATGTGTAAAATATTAGTGTTTGGTATAAAATAAAGTGCGTATTAAAAGTAAATATACGGATATGTATCGGTGTAGATTAAAAAGTACATGGGTACATAAGGTTATACGCGCCTATAAGGTAAGTGTAGCGATAAAATGTCCTATATTGGAGATTAGGTGTTTTCTTTGTTTTTTTTGTACTGATTATGTAAAATCATTTCAGTGTATGTCTCAAGAATGGCCAAACTGTGTGTTCAAGAGTTTGCATAGTGTACCGCTCTGGATTCCATTTTATGTGTGTGGTCGTTAAGAGTTAATAAAGAAAGACTTTCTTCCAGGACGTGGTGTCGGTTGTTAATTTGAATGTGTGGATGCTTTATAATTGACACTTGGTAGCACTGTAACTTGGATGAGTGTCTACCTAGTGTGTTGAAAGGTCTTAAGCTCCAATGATTTTTTTTTATATTTTTATGGATTTGTTTCTTTTGGACTTTTTATTTTCCTTTCTATTACTCTAATTCTTCTATATTTAATGATTTTTGTGTTTTCAGTACAGGTTCAATAAAGTAAATCAAATTGCATGTTCATTTATGCTACATTGACGTCGGTGACGTCAACATTAAAGGCACGTGTATTTGCATTATAATCAATAAATCTTGCTTTAATATCTAACAAATTTATGATCAAGTTTTCAAGTGTTTCAATGGCTTACCTATGAGTCAGACGTCTGAAACTGGATCTTTGCGTGCATTAAGTAGGCAACATATAACATTTACAAACGAAGCCAGGAAGTCTTTTTCTTTGAATATCGATGACCATTGTATTGGATTTAAAATTCTCTATAATGTTTCCTTGCATAATTATTATCAAATGGTCGTACTTACCGAAAATGGATATAGTGGAACATTTGTATGTATAGTACAGAAACACATGATCCATATTCATTAATTCCAAACCCAACAATGACAGCAAAGAGTTTCCAGACTTGCCAAAGTATCAACATTTCTCTTCCAATACCAATGTAAAGAAACAAATTTCACTCCTGACTTGAGACAGGCAGTCACCCATAAAAGGCAACTGGTGGTTTTAAACCGGTCCTCTCAACCTTAGAAATATTCATCATTAACTGCAAACATTAATTCTTTTCCAAAATGTATAGGCCTAACCACCCAAAAACACAAATTTCATTTCTTCTGCCAAAAATTAAAAGAGACCTGTTAGGCCTATCACCTTTTAGTTCTCCCGACTTGTCAGTCGGCTAAGTTTAAAATAAAAGAGTAAAGTAGGCCTACATCGTTTTTGTGATATTTATGAATCTGGAACATTGTAAACATACTCTACCTCCACTATAACTATGAGTCGGAGAACAAAGCCCCCAGCACAACATAGCCAATGCAGTAATTTTAAATAGTACAGAAGCAAATTTACAAAAATTCTGTTTTGTATAAAAAAAATAAAAATCTCCCAACATATGACAGAATAACACTCCTGGGGACTTTTAATTCTTAATTTGTTCATCAAGTGGCGCTGGAATTTTGTCTCATTCTTTATTATTTTGAATGTTTTTGCTATTTTTGACTTCTCCAGAACCATCACCCAGATTAAACTTGGTGGATGTGGATGTGTTCCTTGTGGAAGGATCAAAAGAAGTTTTTACTAAGTGGCACTGCCGTGGATTCCTGATTTTTGACGGTTTATTTTTTCAATTAGGGTGCATACAGGTAATTGCACCTTTTCTATTGATTACTTTGTGAGTGAATAGGCATTCTAATGCTTATTCACATTTGCACTTCTTCATGGAGACCATAAACCCAAATTCACTTTAAACTTGGTGTCATCTCCCCGGCGGCAAAATGATTTTAATGCATTATAGATTCACGTTCAGTGTATATTTTTTCCGTGGGCATTTGTAGAATGGGCGATGTGATCGATCGATCTGTGCTAGTTTCAATTTATTCTTAGTAATTGTTTGGCCGTCGCAGTCTCATGGGGTTTTTGTTAAGGGGTCAGTTTGCTTGTTTGACCTGTGTAATTGTCTGTGTGCCCTGGTGAAGTAAATTGCGTGCTTAGTGTCCACATTAGGTAATGCTTCTAGTTTTTTGCTGGGTGAGATTCCCTTATTTGGTAATACTAAAGGGATAACAGGTCAGGTGGATGTAGATTTGATTTGGAATTGGATCTAAGATTTTCTTGTTAAACTTTTGGTGATAATTAAGGGCAAGATTGGTATGCTCGGAACCCCTGTGGTCGCAGTCTGTAGAAAGGTTAATATTGTTCAAAAGAGGCAAAAACGTAGCAATGTGGGACAAATTTTTACTTCTACTGTTGTTTTTTTAACCCAGGCCTTAACGGTTCCATCGTGTAAGTACGGCTATTGGTGAAGTTGCCTACTTTGACACTTTAATGTTACATATGTGGTTTCTTCTTGACATAAAGTATGGTCACTGGCTATTGCTATATATATTTTTCTAGTGTCGGTGAGAATGCCCGTTGTTAGTGTAAGGCGTTCCCTTTTTGCGACCAAAGTTCTTGGAGAGCCAAAGTTTCGGTGCGTGCTTTATCATTTAGATTTAAAATATTCAGTAGTTACACATGTGCGCTTTTCTAAAATGCATACTGTTTCTATATGTAGATTCCACGGTGCATTTATAGTAAGTCACCTATCGCTGAATAGGCTATAAAGACATGTGAATTCAAGCTCATAATATCAGTTTACTTTATATTCACGAGGAGGCGCTTTTAAAAGAGCGGTAATATATTTGTATTCTCTCAGGTGGTCTAGCTTATTAGTAAGATTTAACGCTGAAGTGTACATGTTTTTTTATTTGCCGAGCGCTGAGCCCTACAATAGTTTTATGTTTAAGATAAAAATGTATGACAAGCTATATATTTAAATAGAATTCTAGTGAAGGATAAATGTATTGTTACACGTAAAAGTTAGCTTGATGTATAAGGTATTATATATATATATATATATATATATATATATATATATATATATATATATAAAGTTAGCATATGTGTTAAATATTAGTGTTTGGTATAAAATAAAGTGCGTATCAAAAGTAAATATACGGATATATATCGATGTAGATTAAAAAGTACATGGGCACATACGGTTATACGCGCCCATAAGGTTAGTGTAGCGATAAAATGTCCTATATTGGAGATTAGGAATTTTCTTTGTTTTTTTGTACTGATTATGTAAAATTATTTCAGTGTATGTCTCAAGAATGGCCAAACTGTGTGTTCAAGAGTTTGCATAGTGTACCGCTCTGGATTCCATGTTATGTGTGTGGCCGTTAGGAGTTAATAAAGAAAGACTTTCTTCCAGGACGTGGTGTCGGTTGTTAATTTGGATGTGTGGATGCTTTATAATTGACATTTGGTAGCATTGTAACTTGGATGAGTCTCTGCCTAGTGTGTTGAAAAGGTCTTAAGCTCCAATGATTTTTTAAAATTTTTATGGATTTGTTTCTTTTGGACTTTTTATTTTCCTTTCTATTATTCTATTTCTTCTATATTTAATGATTTTTTTGTGTTTTCGATATTTCCAATTGCTCCTCTAGTACCGTCACTCAGATAACGCTGAAACTATGTTGATATATTCCTTATGAAAAGGACAAAGTTGTTACGTAGGTGGCACTTCTGGGGATTTTTTTATTTTTAACTATTTATTTCAATCCGGGTACTTTTCGGCAAGTACACCTTCCTATTGATTACTGTGTCCAACTTGGTAGAGCTGCACCTTTGATAAATGTCTACCTATTTTGTCCTATCCGAAGTTCACAGAACCACAAGCATAAAGAATCTCTTAGTCAGCTGAACATGTTCACACCGCCTCCATGTTTTTTTCTCGTGTTCAGTTTTGTTTATTGAACAACATAATTTGACAAAGGATATCAGTGATTTAAGATGCTTTGGGTGCAATATGATAAAGAAACATGTTCCTCATATATTAATATATATCATTCCACAATAAATTGCCATTCCATTCGGACAATTTTTCCCCTTGTTTTATATCTTCAGTTCTGTTAATAGTAAAACAGAAAATTTGGCTGGTGTGTGGAGATGGGTCCTATTAGTAAACTGGTGCAATTTTTATATTTCTTCACTCATAATTGAGTTATGGAACTATAAATATCAATAAATGCTCAGGGGTTTAGGCAATTTCATGGGATTTTAGACAATATCGTAGGAGTTGAGGCAGTTCCCAGGGAATATAAGCGAATTCCTTAGAACATAAAGTCCCAGGAACATAATTACAAATACCTTCGAATACGATCACAAATTCCTGCGAGCATAATAAAAATCCCTCGAATATTCACTCAAGTCTCAGGAACATGGAAGTCGGTTCCTGGGAACCTATTCAAGTCTCAGGAATGTAGAGGAAATTGGTGATACATTTTTATTTAGAACAATACAGTTTTTCAGTGAATTGTAAGGAATAGGACTTTGCTCTTAGAATATCGGACTTGATAGTGTTCAAACGGTAGATGGGCTTACAGAATTAGGTTTGTTAAGTTTCTCTTTGTATTTAACATGTAATATTAGGAATGGTTGTGGAAATAGAGTCTAGTATAAAAATGCAAAATATACATCACACACAAAATACTACAAACAAGCTGGCTGAGAGTGTGTGTGCGGTGATCAGCATCAGGCTTCAAAGAGTGTTGGAATGAGTGGTGGAATATAAATTTTATTCAAATTCATCAAAGTTTGCCAGACTTTCTATTGTTCTACGTATTCACTCATGCATTTCACCCACATACACTATTGGGAATTGAAAATTTTCAGCATGAACTATAATTATATAGCATTTTCATGATCACAACAATTAAATTAGAATATCTATATCATATACATCAAATATCTTCGGCTAAAGCTACCCTGCATGGGACTCCAACAAACATAAGATGGAACCTTTACCCGTGGCCCTACTGTCTAACCACCTGAGCAAGCGAGGACTAATGGTGGTCTGTGGCATTCATGCTCAACTTGAAAGCTCGAGTGACGATACATTTCGCAAAGCGCCATCTAGCAAGACCAGAACTACTACATACCAATCTGGCACATGAAGAAGACTTTGAACAGGGACTATACTATTAAAAGTGGAAAATAACTAATTTAAATACATGGATAATAAATTTAACAATTGATATCGCAACCTGTGATAGTTCCTGGTTCCTCTCCAAAAGTTTCTAATAATATGTACCATACTTTTTTCAATGCTGAAAGCCTGGCTGGTATTCTAAACAACAGTCTATTTTGTATTGACCGACCTTCTTAATCTATTCCCATGGACAAGCAGAAAAAAAATTGAAAGAAAACACCATCTTTCAGATCACTTGGTCAGGGATTAAGCAGTTTACCAGATCCCGATTAAATATTACTCTAACATGTCAAAAGAAAACACCACAGGAAATTTCGAGAAAGAACTTATTAATGCTACGATATTGAGGTGAGCGGCACTTCGTAATACTTAAGAGCACCAGGTCCAGGGATTTGAAATCCTGCATGTAGTTAATATGACCAAAGCTGTAACTGCCGGCTTAATAGTCATTTCCATTTACATTTGGAGCAAAGATTCACAAAAATGTGTGCAGCCATATGCGCAAATGTGAAAGTTTTAAACTAGCAGATCACATAGCCAAGCAAATTCTTAAATGGAAGTTGAATGAAATCACAGGTAAAGGGTTATGTACCAACCGCATGAGTACAGTCAAAGGACAATCATATCGACTGTACATGTATACCACGTTTTGTTACCTTAAAGTTTTCCGTCGCCAAATACTTTATTTTTTAAAAAAAGTGAAGGAGTTGAATTGTTATTGCACTTTTGTAAAGAAACTTTGCCTTTGTAATGACGCAATAAATACTTTGTTTACATTTTTTGCTCGAGCACGCTGGCCGGATTACAGGTGGAACGATCAGAAGGTTAAACACAGGATGTGCTTGGATTTAATGGAAAAACAAATTGTCAGCAAGCTAAAAGTTCACGTTTCACCAATGATGTGACATTTTAGTTGAAAGATTTGCACTGTTCAGCACAAGACATGCTGTAATCACAAGCGTAAGCTGTGGCATCGGATAAAGGCGTGGGCTGGGTCGGCCACTTGCTGATTGAACAATCAGGCCAACAATGGGATGCACAATTAATTAAGGTCCGGAAAGGATCGGATCAACTCGGTATGAACCAGTCTATTGTAAACAAAAAAGTATAGACACATTTGTTTTACATGGATTATGAAAGAAGTCAAGCATTGAATTATCGAGTCACTCTCCATGGCACAGATGTTGGCGTATACTTCCTACTTTGCCTAGTGGAGGAAACCGAAGAAATCTGAGAAAACCACCGTGCACAGTTAAAGTGGTAGGAACTTTTTCCACATGCTGCCCAGGACGAGAATCGAACCCGGGTCCCAGAGGTGAAAGGCAAGCGTCATACCGCTCAGCCAACCGTGCAACCTTTGACTCGCAACAGTGAATGTCAGTATGCTCATTGCTTACTGAACTAAAATGGGATACAAACGGGAACCTGTTCCCGCTTATGCAGTCTTAACTCATCCACCTGGGTAGACCCATGTTGGAACGAGCCACAGGCTACTACAAAGCCCGTGCAATAGGGACTGAATCTGTGCCCATCACTGATCATGCCATGGCTGCCACGGAAGATGTCGCTTGGGAAGTTTAGACTGGCAAGGGAGGTTTTTCAAGTCATTGTGCCAAAATGTATAAATGACCGGTTGAAGTTTAGGTTTCTGAGTACTGCCAGATTACAGCCTATAGTAAGAAGGCAGGCTATTTATTCTATCGGTGATTTGCTGTTTGTGTGCAATTCTTGTCTTCCTTCAGTGACATCTACCCTGTTTCTGCTGTACAGTGCTTTAGTTTCTTCTCCTATTTTATATGCAGAAAGGATTCATACTGGACTACGCCCTGGTTCCCAAGCCTTGTTCTTTCTTGCTTTCTTTCTTTCTTTCTTTGTTTGTTTGTTTGTTTATTTATTTATGTATTTATTTATTTATGAAAAATGTTTAAACCAAGAAACCAGGCCATCTTGTGTGGTTGCCAATACCGACAGATGCTTATCAATGTGATTCTTTACCTTCATGTATCCCAGGCCTTGATATAAATCGCTAAATAAACTTAAACTACCTGCTGCTGACAAAGCCTGCTGCATGTAGGTCTATCGTCCATACATAGTCGAGCAAGTAATACAGCAGATTTTCTTTTACTAATGTATCATGGAGAAGGGACTTTCACTGGGCATAAAAAAGGAGTATGTATTTTTCTGTGAAATTGTGACAGGGAAGGGGCTTTCCAAGTATTTAAGGGAAAAAGGTTCCATAGGCATGTGGTAGAATGAAACAAAAACTTATCAGTCAGATCTGTATGAGCTGTAAAGTGTGGCAAATTGAGCCACCTGCGAGTGTTAGAATTGAAAGTCATATCAGGCAATATTTGGAGAGATATGTCGTTGATAACTTGGTGTAATGTTATGAATAATTTTGTACATATGAATTATATCGGATTTCTCACGCCTTTTGGAAAGTATGTCCCATCCAGTTTCTTCATAGAGTTTTATTGTTGGAATAGTTTTCATTAACAAGCTGAACGTTTTCCACACGGTTTTCATCATCCTGTGTATAGCCGTCCCATACCACACTGGCATACCCAAGAGTAGGTCGCACATAAGTAATGTAGATAATTTCTAATGGATTGCGGTCCAAAAGGTACTGTATAGATTTCAGGATATTCAATTGCTTTGTTGCTTTAAAAAACAATTTGGTTAATATGTTCATTCCATTTCAGCTCGGCTTTCATTGTCAAACCCAAATGCTTATGGCTGCTGACATTGTTCAATTGCTGTCCTTGGAATAAAAGTGGAGGGGGATTTATTAGATGTTGCTTCTTAAAAATAATTATATCATCTGTCTTTGACGTGTTAAAGGATACTAACCAGTCATTTGAACATTCAAAAACTGAACAAAGGTCTGAATTTAATGATGTAGCGGCAGTGATGTGGTGGCTAACTGTAAGGAACAGGTATTTATCGTCGGAAAAAATCTTGATTTCAAATTCGGCTATGCTTACTATGTTGTTTATGTATATTAAGAAAAGTAGTGGTACAAGAACGGGACCTTGGAAAACGCCAGTATTAATTTGTTCCCATTTAGATCTTTTGCCATTCATAACTACACACTGTTTTCGGTTAGAAAGATAATCGCGTAACCATGAAAGATTATTTTCAGTTATACCGGTTTTGGGTAACTTATGCAGTAAGCTCTGATGCCAAACTTTGTTGAAAGCCTTGCTTATATCTAAAAAAAAAAGAGTCTTTCTCTTTCTGTAAATCAAGCGCCAAACATAATTCATGGTAGAGAGAAAAAACTGATTAACAATAGAGTCACAGGGTATAAACCCAGGTTGATTTGCGCATATAATCATGTTGTCCCTAAAGAAGTTGAAAACCTGTTTACATATAATTTTCTCCATGACTTTTCCTGTGCAGCTAATCAAAGATATAGGCGCTTTTTTGTATAAAGGCCAAACATTGGCTTTTGTCCACTCAGAAGGGACAATGATTTTCTCCAGAGATAGATGGAACAATTTAGTGAGAGGTATATAAATTGAAGGTGTGGCTTCACGTTTAGGTCGTTTTAAATAGTAGATTACACTTAACGTTTAGGACGCTCTAGCATTCTTTGGACATCAATGGTAAAGTACCTAGGAAAAGTGAAAAATTGAAATTATTTTCGTTGGACGGTTTGGCTATTTGACTTACAGCAAGATTCGTTTTATGGCGAATGTAATCTTTGTAATCTCAAAGTCTTAAAATCTAAAGGCTCATCAGGGACACATACATGACGTTGTCTTGTCATTATAAGGAATTCACAGGATAGTGTTACGTATGTTACGTATTCAAATAAAAACAACAGGTATCTTTTAAACGCACTTTAAACAGTTTACACAACACCTATACAACGCGTATTAACATGGCAAGCTCTACTAACTTAATGGCTCGTTTTTTATCCTGGCAGCCTAACTAGGTGATGTAGAGGAAATGTGCCATTTCTATACGCTTTGTGGTTCTTATGTAGCATCAAGATCACCTTTTGCTGTTGCTTATAAAGTTATGCAATTTTGGGTTTTTATATCTCTGTACAATAAAAAAGTATGTTGCATATGGATGCTGTATTATACGTCTGTGGAATGAACTCCATTAGACATTTGTACATTATTAAACAAAATATCCAGTAGATGGTCATAATGCATAGTCACAGAAAGCATTTTTTAAATTCTTGTGTACATGGGTATATGTGGTGGAATCTACATGTATCTATCGTCATAACAAAATCATCTGTTTGTATACCAAACATCTTCGATGACATCTAGTTTCACTGATTTTCGATATATCCTCCGTATCCGTAATTGTGAGTACAATCAGTCCTCACTCCCCCATAAACAAATTAGTCACACTACTTGCATGTAGCTTTGGCTGTTTGCACATTGCCAAGATTGGCTAACCTGGTGAAATGTCCATAATTGGATTAAAATATCTACTGTGAGTTTTAATCATTTCATAACTGTCCTATATCTATGAGCTTTAAACTATTTCTCCTTGGTATTGCCAATGCGAACCAATACTCACAGCTTTTTTTTTTTTTTTTTAGAAATCAAGGCTTTAAACGTCAACAGCTGTTACAACAGACATTTTACCCTGCGGTGGTAAATTGTAATTTTCAGATCCATAACATATACATCCATATAGACTTTTAATAATTCAATTGTAGGTATTGGCTGATTTCGTTTAGCTTACCTAGCCTGTGTGTGATAGCGGCAGAGCTGCTTTTTCATGTTGTGAGGGGGGATCCGAGGGTTCTCGATTCGTTTGCTGCGGTTGCGTCAGCTCAGCCCCGCAGCCTGCCCTTCAGCCCTCAGATGTTGACTTATGTTGTTACATGGTCAGATTAGACTTCCCGTGAACGTCCCCTCAATTTAAAGACCCCAATGTGAAGAAATCGTCAATATAAGGACCGTGGTATATGCATTACTGGTCCTTTTAACTTCACAGCTGTCACTACAGGCTTATGGGTTACAACATTTTACTGGCGCAGCCCCGCTGTCCATATAGCTTTTTTGCCGTCTGCGCGCAGGTTGACGCGCGTCAATTGGCTACCTGCGCTCAAGCGTGTACAGGTTATTTCCTCTCATGCGCGTGTATATGTTACCAGCGAGCTGAGTGGAAAGATCACATACACGCGTATAGGAGTAGAAATGCATTTTGCGCGCAACCCATCGGACATTTGAACAAGCATTATATTCGCGTGTGCATGTCATTTCCGGGCTGAGCGCAACTTGAACAGCATGTACATGCACATAGGCGTGGGAATGTGTTTTCCGAGCTGATCGAGCGCATATAGCATATACAGGCTATTTCCGATTTAGAGTGGAAAGATCCCATATACGTGTAAAGGAGTAGAAATGTATTTTGCGCGCAACCCATCGGACATTTGAACAAGCATTATATACGCGTGTACATGTCATTTCCGAGCTGAGCGCAGATAGCATGTAGGCCTGCATGCACATAGGCGTACACGTGGGAATGTGTTTTAAATGTCCACAGAGCTTCTTTGTCTGACAATGTTTAACATTGGATTTGGTGAACTGGTGAAGTTAGTATTAATTGTAAATTTTTACAAATCGAGTTTTCCTGAAAGTTGGTCAAGTTTTCCATTCACATTGGTCCTGATTGCTTGCGAAGTTTGAGCACCCGTTTTATATGTTGGACAGCTTGGCAGCTCTGATCACGTGTTTTTTCTGTTGATCATTTTGGCTGAAGACACACTTGTGAGCTTCAGGAAAAGCTATGATTTAACCAGTATCGATTCACGCAATAAATGTGATAGTCTTCTCTCTCTCTCTCTCTCTCTCTCTCTCTCTCTCTCTCTCTCTCTCTCTCTCTCTCTCTCTCTCTCTCTCTCTCTCTCTCTCTCTCTCTCTCTCTCTCTCTCTCTCTCTCTCTCTCTCTCTCTTTTAAAGCATGCTGAGTGGACATTCGGGCTATTTAACATTAGACGTAGGCTGTATGTTTGACGCCACATAGTCCAAGAGTCAAGACCTTTGGGTCTGCGAAGCAGTTAGCCTACCTTGAGTATTAGACCTTATCTTGCTATGCGGTCTCCTATCTATGGCGATTGGGATTTGGACCGCCGCGCAAATTTGCATGGTCCAAATCACAGTTGCCCCAGATAAGCGACATCGTAGCCTCCTTGATCGTAGCAATGTGTAGCAAGAATGATAGGGCCTGATACTCAGGTAAACGAAGCAGGCATTCAGGAACCTGTCTTTGTGGGCTATAACAATATAAGTAACAAATCTTAACTCCTTTACATAACTTTATTAGGGACCAAAAAGAAAAGAAAAAAATCATGCAGTTAAACTTTTCTTAACTAGCACGAACAACGCAGGCCTGGGTCTGCATGTATACTGTAGTGTAGAAATACTAGAATGTTCAAGCGCGAGTATGTTCGACGACGGCATGAGATTAGCTTGCTTATATCTTTAGAACTTTAGGACAAGTATATGTACCATACTTGCTTTTCCTTAAATTAAAAATGGGGGATTCAAGTGTGCCCTTGCAAGCGGGCTTGCGAGATACCAGGGGCGTATTTTAATTGATTTCTTACGAAATTCTAACAATGAACCTGACATAACTGAGCATGCAGATTAAGATCAAGATAGTAAGTAATGTATTTAGAATAATTTTGCGACCGTTCAGTTGTTTTTGTGCAAAACAAAGGCTCGGTAGTAGGCGGCACCGCATGCACAAGGTGCCGGCCAGTTAAACTTCAACGCCAAAAGAGAACCTGGCATGCTCCAAGTTGCGATGCACTTCAAATCAATCCCGATTATTTGAAACAAAGTTTGAAACACAGGGGAATTACGATACTTGAATGAATGACAGTTACATTTTCGTCGTATATGATGTCAAAACATCAGGGTTTGTCACTGTTTCACACTTTGGAGTCTCCTCAAAAAGTGGTAGTTTGCAGTGTGTTTCGCCAAATTTTCCCGGTCGGTGGTCGCTCACGACAGTACACTTAACATTAGAAAAACGTCCGTAATTATACATGCAATAAAACATGTGACATTCAAAATATGGGTTTGTCTCATTCAAGGGGTAATGCATGACAAAAAAAGTGTGGGAGTTGAAAAAAAGACACACTTTAGTTGAACCTGGACATATGAAGTTGGACATGTTGTGCATGAGTTGGGCATGTTGAGTTCATCCCCAACATGCCCGGTGGGCCTGTTGGTAAAAAAATTAAATTCTAGCCCTGATATATATATATATATATATATATATGTATCTGGGGAAGCATGCCGCCGGACGGCCCTAGAGACGCTTTCCCCCACCTTGTCCAGGATTCCGACTTTCCAGTGTTGGCAGCTCTTGAAGTTGGACTTCTACTGGATATGTATATTGCCTATTACAAATACTATGTCCTTGGTCAGTTTTAGCGGCTGCACATATTTTCATCTTGTTAGTCATTGTATATTACCATCTCATTGTTTCATAGTACCTGTGGCGAAAAATAGGTCGTGCTTCGGCGTAAATGTTATCATTGTATAAAAGCCAACATCAGAAAACAATGAGCAAAAGGAGCCGATCTCCCGACATTGTTCCACATGAACCTGTGTCTGATGTTAACATAATTATATAGATGTGTCTTTGTTAAGAAAAAAAAAGTGTAATACGCTTGATATTCCATGTTGCCCTTGTAGATAGTTTTTGTGTGAGTCTAATGAGCTTAATTAGCAGTATATATCTATGTAAATACACGGCAGCCACCCAAAACCTGTTGCATCTTGTTACCAATATACTAAAGTGCTCACAGTGAGTGCATGGGGGCAGATATTTGAAGGGGGGTGGGGGGGGGGGGGTCGGGTCTCAGTACACTGGTACAGGTAATTATTTTTCTAGAGTACGCAGTAAGGAAAATAAAAATCTTTCAAAATTTTGGATAGTACGAAGTACGTAAAATAAGAGGGCTTCCAGTGCGGGAAACCCCTTTCCCACCCTCATATTTTGTTGCAATGCATCGTTGTATAAGGGATGTGGAAAATCCCTGTTTGAATATAGGCCCAGATAACTATATACTTATCAGAAATATTTTTGTTATAGATATTATTTAGGCCCCAGTTAAACATGTCTGAAACGGTGATGTTTCAGCGCTGCGATGCAAATTTTTGTTAACACAAATAAAAGCTCACCAAAATCATGCATTGTGAGCCCTGACAGGGGCGAAGGGCACCGGAGGCTACGATCTTTCTGATCGGGATGAGCATGTTTTAATAGAACGGGCCATCACGGCTTAACAATTACGCAGAGCGAGTCTGTCTGGCAGTCAAGAAAGTTTCCAATTCCCACACAATTGAGAAAGGGATGGGCATCGTGAGGGAGTGTGTTCTTCGTGGCCTTGGCTTGTGCGATTTTTTTTTTTTTTTTTTTTTTTTGTTGTTGCCTGGAGCACAATAGAATACGCCAAGCCTATTTCATTGGTTCCTCCACATATTAGCGCCTTCCTTGTGATAAAAATCTCATCCACTTTGCCACGTGTTTCTCGCGTCTTGCCATTCGAAACCTTGCCACTCATGTAACATATTTTTTATTTTGTGGAGATAACTAGCCCACTGAAAGATAGTTGGCTCACCCTTGAACTGCATCAAACTGATCGAGACACACAACCGAAACTTCCTGATGGGTGAGTGCGGGCGAGTGATATCGGAACATGCCGCGCACAGTGCGACAAAATAATTTTATATGACCGATTAACCAGCTAAAAGCAGAGTGCAGAGTCGCTTTTCGCAGTCATTTAACAGTAATCTGATTATTTTATCCCCCTGATGGTCAAATTTTTAAAGCTTTTTTTTTCTGTCCCCTCGCTTAGTGTACTTCGAAACACCCCCGTATGAAGTGGGCAAGTCCGTGCATGTGCAATGTGCCAGTCTTCCAGTTCCACAAAATGCGATAGCGCTACAGACGATACCAGTTTTAGTGGAGGCGTGTGCTTCATATAAATTTACTTCAAGGTTAACATTTAATGCTATTCACCGTTTCACATTCAAGTAAAGGCACATATAATTATTGAAGGCAGATATAATTATTTACGCTGAATCGAATCCCCGCTTTTATAGTTTACGGCATATTTATAGCCAAGTGGTCCAGTGTTAGGATTCCTCGATCGTCATGTGTATTTTTTGCCAGTAAACATTAAAAGCAAATTGGTCTTGGATAGGGCAAGACTGTAGAAAGGGTTATAAGCTTTTATAATGTATACAATGCCATGATTCTGAGTAACGATTTACGCATAGGTTGAAATCGCTTCATTGAAAACACACTGAGGCTCACGTCCATCGCCAGGTGCCGTTTTGACAATCGCCACCTGTTATCGTCCATTATTTTTTAAATTATTTTTATCACACTCTGAGAAGGAAAACATGAGCCCATCGATTTAATTATCTACATGGCCTTTTGATCACCACAACAAACCAATTAATCAGTCCTAATCTTGTCAAGCAGTTTATACAAGAATTGGTAGCAGCGCACCTCAAAATGTCACAGTTGGTCGCTTGTCGTTGCAACGGTCCTGGATTGTGGAAAGGAGCCGACTGCTATCCAAACTTTGGCGGACTAATTAGCATACATTTGTAAACAGACATGCTCATGCTGCTGCTAGCTAAAACATGGTCATGTTTTTCCCCTTTTTTAATCACATAAATTTTGTTTTTTAGTATTCATGTTTGGTGACAAGAAAGTTAAAGTGCCAAACTTTACGGAAATGGAAAAAACTTATTTTCTGTCAGGTCACGATTTTGCCGTTATAGCTCAATCCCCTCAGCTGCCTTAAATTGGTCCATAATTGACTTCGTTTTGGTTTGCTCATCACTTTTCGCGTGCTGGTACCTATATCCAACAAACGACAGGCCGGGTGGTAAAGATGTTTAGTTTCCATCAATCAAGGTTAAAAAGTTGGAGCTTGTTCTAAGATCTCACAACTTACAAAACCCTTCCAAGTTTTCCAGTTTTTGTCTGCTGAATTTTCTGACCATAAACGGCTGTCTGTTTATGCCATGTGGAGCCATAGCTTACATGTTGGTGAGCTTGCAGCAACCCATGCAGTGCGACTGAAATCAAAGACATGCCGCTGTAGCTGGGCGTGAAGTCATTAACCGCTAATTAAACACCAACCACAATGGGATTACTGCTACCTGGCTACTGTCTGACGGGCCTGATAGATACTCCGTCCCAAAATCTCCATAGTTGTTGTTATCATTAATAGCACAAAGTAATGTGTAGCCTCTTTGCTATTATCAATGCGAATCCCCCTCCATGCCGAATCTTTGAAGAATAAGAAATATGGTAAATTATTTGTCCCAGTTTGCATACAAATGTAAACGAACACGGTAGTCCCAACTTTTCAAGTGTCCCTAATTAGCATAAAATAAAATTCTACAACTTTTGTTTTTTGTGGTTCATTGCATGTACCTTCAGTGCAAACCTGTGAACAGAACTTAGAGTGGTACCTCTATCTGTAATAGTTTAGAAGATATTCAATATTTAAATAATATTATGAACACTTCCATCCCCGTCGCTTGGAACTTGAACCAAAACCTTCGTGTCCACATGGTTGTGCGTGTACACATATATAAACTCTGCAATGTTAGGGATTTTCTTTCATTGTGCACCTAAATGCAACAACATTAATTAATTTTGGCGACATTTTGCTACCGAATCAGAATCCGACCCAGTAGTTTGCATTATGAGTACGATTTGACTGAGGTACGTGTTAACTTTGGTACGTTTTGACCGGGTTCAGGTCAGACGGAACCAATGTTTGGGATGGAAGGGACTTGTATTCCGTCACAAGGGAGGACCAACATGCAGTTTAACTATCTAACATGGGGAGACATCTTAAACTTTTGAACGCGTTTCGTACTATAGAAATGGACATCCCGTCACATGAGATTTTCAGACCAATATCTGAAGCACAAATTTATTTTACAGTGGAAACTGAAAGTACCATTGTATCCATATACGATCGCTGTTGTAGATAATGAGACCAATAAGGTTCATTAGATCAGCTTTTTGGGACCACGTTTATCCACATGTTCGGTAGCATGGAGGTATAATCTGATTATACCTCCATGAGTAGAGCTGAACTCTCCCTAATTCAAATGCAAAGGATGGAAATGACACTGGGCGCGAATGCATGAAATAGAGAATTATTACTAAAAACGTAATTTCAGAGACTTTAGCTCTATATGTACTTTTCCTGTTTTATTTAATGTCTACATCTGTTGTTTTGTTGATGTTTATACATGCTGGAAGGGACTGGCTTTAGCATGTGATCTTCAATAATTTATGTGCTTGGATAAAATACCACCTTGCTGAAGCTTTCTATTGGCTTGGTATAGAGCCCACCGAGCTATGTTCTTAATGTTTTACAGGAGGGAATCCAGTTACATGATATTATCTGTAATTTTATGAAGATTAAGCTCCTTGTTAAACAATAAATTCCAGTAGGGATTTTTTAATAAAAAGGCAGATATTCAATAAAGTTTATTTTTATTTGGTTACTTTGCACACATAAAATGGTAGTATAGTTTTGCAGAGATGCCAACATTCAAAATGCCATTGCAGGGGCATTAAAGTGAGAACATCAGGGACAGAGCATTTTTATCAAAGAATACATAAGAAAATACTCAATCTCAATGCGGGGCAGATACCGTAAATTGGTCCAAATTTCTGCTAATTTCAGGGACTGTCCCTGATGATGAGGGACAGCTGGCATCTCTGGTTGTAGCTATTTGTATTTTTGAAAAACATCAGACCTTGTGGAATACAAAACTTAATGATATGGAGCGAAGGCCTGTCCGTGGTTTTCAGCTGAATTCCTCAACTCCGCATATTCGGCAAACCTCCCTTTTTTATTGTCCATATTTCCGAATCCATTTTTAAACTATGCCTTTACATTAATGTGTCACTAAGACATGATGACAAATAAAAAAAAATATATATAAATCACTTTCTTCATTTCCGCGCGCCGTTGTGGATATGGTCCCCGCTGATTTCAACGGTCCAGAAAGCATCCAGTTTATGGGTGCAGTGCGGAACTCATTGTGTAGAATTTTGAATCTGAAAACTTTAGTTCCATTAAAAGTAACGATTGGCACAATGTTTTTGCAAGAATGTGCTTAAACAAGCTGGGGCATGGGGTCGTTCAGCAGACGCAAGGGGCGGAAATCTTTTTCCTAAAAGCGTATTAAAGTCCCGGACTAAAGTACAATTAAGGGGGTTCGGACGATCCTAAACAATGTGTGTCGGCCTTTAGTTGCTTTTGTATTATAACATCACTCGTTTTTATCATAATTTTTTTTTTTTTTTTTTTTTTAATATTTGCGTTGATTACGGAGTTGAGTCTCCCTATTGGAATACTATGCTAGTACTGTTGACCAGGACCTGGGAATATTAGCAATAACTGGCTTTGTAGGTATGGTGAATATATTGGTTGTGGTGTGTGCACAATATTGCACAGCAAATTTCGGAATATGACGTCACATTATTTTTTGCAAACTTCCCTGGTGAATTTGTGCCCGAAGTGAGATTTTAACCTATACAATATGTACAAAATAATATCGGCAGAGAGAGATGCGATAAACAGAAGTATGTAATGTCGTTATTAGTAGTAGTAGTAGTAGTAAAGTAGTAGTAGTAGTAGTAGTACTAGGGTGTAGGAAAGAGAAGCGGTCCGCAGATTATATAATTTTATTCCAATTTTCATAATTGGCGAGATTTACGGAATGCCTAGTTTCGTCCGGTCAGCCTAGGTATTAATAAATATTTTTGTAACTTCAGGCTAAGTAGGGAAATCATGGCTCACAGATATAGGCCTGGCCTTGCTCTGTTAATAACTTTTGCCTTTGAAATTCAAATTGAATGCTGATTTTGCTATACTTATTGATTAAATTGGGTTTGTCCTAGTCGCTATCTGCACATCTGCGCTTATATTACTGTTTTTTAAAGTAATATGAAAGTTGAACAGCACACATTGAGTAACTCGTTTCTGACCTGTCACCTATGCAAGCAGCGCGCGAACGGCAGATACACGCACAGTCGTGGACATGTTCTTGACGTGTAGGATTCTCGGATAGCATACCCACGCGCGCTGAGTGTTGCGCATCAGAACACCATAGATCGCAGAAAACAGATCCACGCCAGTAACATAGACCCGTTGCATCCATCTGTTGCTTCATGTAGGCTGAGCGCAAAAGGCACATCCACGCTTACCCGCCAGAAACACTATCACGCCTACGCGCATAGGGTAGAACGGCGCGCGTAAATGTAGCGCGCCGTCTGTCTTGTCTGGGTGTTGTCATCTGCAACATTTTCCCGACTCCACTTGCATCTCATGCTGTCCTGTCCATACTTGTATTTTGTCACGAGAGGGACTAATACAGGGCTGAGTTCTCTTTCCCAATAGTTAAATATGTGTTTGTAACAAGAACAATGCAGTTTAGTTGAATAAAATATGTTTAAACCAAAAATTCAGTTTCGGACTCCCTATGATTGGACAACGATACTTGACAGCACCTTGCGGCAGGAAGGGCAGCAAGTGAGTAGATCATCATAAAGACAAAGGTATTGAATGTGAATATGACACCGTGCATGAGGAAATACGTTCGACATTACTGTAACTCCTGGATGTCGGCATGCTTGTGTACAATTAAAACTTGTCAACTTGTTCTGATACACGGAAATCCACGTGTTTAGAGACATATCCATGAGTGTTAGGATAACGCTATGCGGGTCAATGCAGCTTCACCTTTTTCGCAAAAAGAACCCCACACCATTAATGTAAGAACAGCCATGTGCGTCATCATCATACCAAGGTGACTAGAGTCAATAACTTTATTCTGAAACAGTTCTGCTCTATTATGGCATACATCACAAAGTGACGTCATTTACTGGAAGAAAAAACAAAGTTCTGGTTTTACATCATGATCAATGCGCCCTCGTATCACCTGGCTCTTTCACGCACAGTGCCACGTAAATCGTTCTACCTTTGTTACAGGTATATCAATCCGAAGCAGATCGAATTCCCTAGTCGATCGTGTTGGTTTACCATTCCTGCCCCATGCAGGTTAACTAAGATATGTATCAATGGGTCACCTGACCTGCTGCATCACTTTTATAAACATGAACAATGTTACGTGGGAAAACATAATTCTACTGTTAATGTGTCTTCTTAATGTATGATATCGAGTTGAGTTGCAAGTCTTCCAACTTGTGTCTAGGATAAAAAGTGACTGCACGTGATAGATATCGTGGGCCTGGTCATACTGGTGCTGGGCAGTATTAAGTAGCTGGTCGCACTGGTACTTAGACCACCACGTCACATCCATAGTCTACGGACGGCAAAGACAATGATTGCAATAGTTAAAATTGCCCCGGTGCCAACAAAACCAATGATGAGATCAATATACGTGTCCTTTGTTTTTCTGTCACTTACTTCCCTCTGCCTGCTGTGATGGACCAGGTCAAAATATTTCCTTGAAATATCTGGAATCAAAGAAAAGAACTACAATCTACACAAAGGAAAAATGATCGATGATTCATTTCCGATTCATTCCCTTATGACAGCGCCGACCACACACGTTGTATTTACAGTCATGCAGTCATCAGCCAAGTTGAAATTTTGAATGAGGTACAACTCTGTTGCATGGTGCTATAAACATAATTGCATAGAACAGACAAAAGAGAAAATATCCTTGGGCATAGTACAACAAGAATACTGAGAGATCGACCTATGCTTTCCTGACTTTTTAATTGTACAATATGATACTGATGATGTATGTAGCCCTAGAACTTTTGGATAAGGTGAAGGTCACTCATCGCCAGTCTTAAGACTAAAAAAACCCTATCACCACAATCACATTTTACATACGTCTAGACTGATCACTGAATTGACAAAATTGTCCCTCTGATCTTCCGAATCTGGTTATCTCTTTCGGTGACAACTGAAACCTATATAGAGCTACTTCAAATTAACTGCTATGAATCCTAATCAGGATGCTAGATTCATATTTCTGGTAAAAAGAATTTTTATTCAAGTACCAAGACGCCTGAAGGTACATGCAATATCATAACCCAGGTCAACAGCCTTCATAGGCGTGCTTTGGGCACAATCGCCCAAAGGGTGCTGATGAAAGCTGCTGACTCAGTCAAAACTGTGGCACTGCAAGAGTTGAGCTCATCTGCATAGTCTCAAATCTAAGGTTAACATCGGAACATCGTAAGCAATATCAAAATCCTACATGAAACAGTTATAGAATTATATCACTTAAACACGTCATTTTAAGGTGGCTTTGTGACCTTGAGAATATATTCAAGGCCACACGTATACTCTGACCCCAGGGACACCTACGATACACACACACACACACATACATATATGTATATATATATATATATATATATATATATGCATAAAACCCTTTTCTGGAAAAACCTAGGAAGACCTTTATTAGTGACTTTTTTTCCCAAGCAGATATGATTATCAGCAACCAAATTGCATTAACTCTCTCATTTCATTTCTTCATTCCCAGAAAACCATATCAGTTCTTTAACGTTGGTTTGACATTGTGCATTGTCAAACAGGTCCTTTTTGAGGGTCACCATTGCCTGTCTTTTCTAAATGGGCAATGATTCAGTTGTGGACTATCATTTTTAAACAAAAATTAACCCACTATTAACATCAGGTACGGAAATATATCTGTTTAATAATTCTTTCTTAAATTATTAAATGAATGAAAATAAATAATATATAAAACAAAGAAACAAATCGCAGCATCTCCTGTTGAAAAAAATTACCCTCAGGTCTCGAGAACTGCTGCTCTGTGCAAATTCTTGGTAATTGTTATATTGGTTTCAATAAAATAATTTTGTATGCTATTCTGGAAAAACAAACAAACAAATAAAAAATTAAAAAAAACAAACACACGAAACAAAACAAAAACAACACCGAATGCGTATCACCATCAATTTTAAAGGGAATGTGGCTCATGATGTTGGAAAAAAAGGTTGAATTACTGTTACAATTCGTAATGTTGTTACCAATAGGAATATATGTATGTATTACGTCATAAATGCACAAAATGAAAAGAAGCACCAAAACAAAACAGAAAAACAGTTATATCAGAGATCCGCAGTCACGGCATCTAATAGGCAACCTTGTATGACCCTTGCACAAGGTACTTATCATCATATTCCAACATACCTTAAGTTGTGGTTTAAACCTTGCAAACACGTATACACGGTACATTCCTGCCAAAATTTTGAAGATGGTCCGGTCAAACGTTTGTGAGAAGTGGAAATGTTAATCTTTGATTTCACAGGGATGGCAAGCCAGTCAAAGTAGTGAATAAGAGACCTTTTCCAATAGCCCACCTGCAGCTGAACTAGATACACTGAACCTAAAATCTGTCCCAACCTCAGCTAAGCTTATACAAAACTGAACTCAGAAAGCACATCTGGACATAGCTTAAATAATAGAGCATGACCATTTCGAGACACTTACAGAGACTACACATGATACATGCTACATGTCCCAAGTGACAGGTGCATCCGGCCAATGGATGCAAGATCAATCGCATGTACATGCTATACACTGGTATCCCTAATGAATCATGCTAACACGTACTCTAAACAACCATTACATAAGCTTAAAATAAGTGAAGGTAATATAAGATAAGGTAAAAGTGACGCCGTCCGTTTGTATTTATAATTCATACCATTGAGATTGATTTGGCGTCCTCTGATTTCGGCTCTATCCTCTATGCCGGTGACACAACTTGATGCTGCTGCTTATCAAGAATCACTAACTAAAAAACATAAAAAAAAAAATAAAAAATAAAAAAATAAAAATGAAAAAAAAAAAGAAGAAAAAATTAAAAAAAACAACAAAAACATACACTGCAATGTCAATTTCCACATTCAAACAAGAAAATAAGTTCCATATTAATCTTACAGTTTAAGAAAAGTGTTATATTTCATGTTCGGAACGAGCGGGACTCGAACCTGCAACCTTTGGCACCAGTCGCCTAGCTGAAATGGTTATTTCACAAATGACAGAAATTGATTTTTGGCGCACTTTCTATCCATGAACATCTTTATTGGTAGTTTCATCTGAAGAAATAGAACCAAACCTTTCTGGAAACATTGGTTAATTGAAAAGGACATAGAACTACCCTTCTGAAAATATTCTGTTATTATATAAACAATCACCAATGAAAAATTTGAATATTCGGCCAGTAAAAGTTATTTTAAAATTTAAATCGCTCAGATGTTTCCATTATGGAAAGGTATATTCAAGACAAATCACCCAGGTATTTTTATAACATATTTAGGGGAATGTTACCTGTTCATTTATACCCCACAAGACACAGAGGTAGTGACTACCTTTCCATTCCAAATAAATGAAAAACCACAGATTGTATCAGACATTATATTCCATTACTTTTCAAAATGCCCAACCCTAGACAAAAGACAAACTTCGCACACACTCCTGCAGCGGTTTTCCCAAGCACACCAAACTGCATTTCATTAAACACAGCTTGTAGCGAAAATTTTCAATTGTGAAAATTGGTGATAGCTTATCCAGTCTTTCTGCTTTGTCATCTTTGTTGTCCATAACAGATTACTTTTTTCTTCAAGGTGGCCTCAGCTGAGGTCTCCCTTACACATTGAAGATTGTTATTTAATTTTATTATTATTTCATTATCCACATCCATTTGTACTAATATGATTGCATCGACAAATAGTTTTGTTGTGAGTTCGCAGTTCAATACTGCCACAGCTGCTTAACACTTAAAATTTCAGACTCTTCCCAAATGAAGGCAAACACATCTGACACTTAATTATGAATGACATACACTGGTTACATGATGCTCCAACGTAGCCCTCCTTGCACCCTGAGTGGCATAAGCCTGTTGTTTTATTACATACATCAGATGGCATTTTGCAGTGACAACGGTTCAGGCATCTGAAGCCCCAGTAACCTGGTTTACAGCCTAGATAAAAGCGAAAACCAAAGTAAACGTCCTAAACATTATGGCATAATTTGACAACAAAAATATGGATATTCGGAGCTGTTATTTAAACAGTATGGGTAGAAAAATGAGCAGTCAGATACAGAGATACATGCATGCATTCATAGCAACCGGGAGAGCGGGAAAGATTGAAAGACAGAGAGATATCTAACTGACATGTAACAAGTTTTAGTCAATGTAAACATTAAAGAACAGTATATACATGGTTGTGTGTGTGTGTGTGTGTGAATCTGAGAGTATCGGCAATACGACTCCAGGGTGTCAATATTATGCAGGCCACCCAGAAGATATACAAAGCTAAATCACTATGTTTCATTTCATACACTAATGCCAACAGAGCAGAACGTTTATTTGGAATTTATATTAGTAAACCAAGTGATGTTGGTACCACTAACTTCCCTCATTATAGAGCAGCCCGGACATCACAATTTAGAATGTTGTGCTTCATTTCATAAATTGTGATATCATTCTTACCTTTAGGGGAATACCATACACACGAATGTGCTTGAATGGATAGATAGATGGATATATGGATTTATATATATATATATATATATATATATATATATATATATATACATATATGTGTGTGTGTGTGTATATGTAAATATATATACATATAAATATATATATATTTATATATATATATATATATATATATATATATATATATATATATATATATATATATTTATAGAAATAGAATCATATACTTGCACAGATCTTTTTCGTTTGTTTACTCTGAAAACATATTTTACTATATCACAAATGTATTAGACCTGTGGCATAGAGGGCACTTCTGGGGTCATACCCCAACCCGTGGTGTAACACTTTACAACCAATTTTTTCGTATAGGTATATATGTCCTCTTCATGAAAAAATAGGTTGTGGAATCTGAAAAGCGTTTTATCATATATACATTTATGCCCGTTTCCATGACAACCTATGCCATTTCTGAGAAAACTCAAATTTGTCCTTAAAAATAATAACTTTGGTGATACTGCTTGTGGAAAGGTTAAATAAACACCAAAATGTGCTCAATTGCTCTAATATACTTACAAAATACAGAGTTTGTTCAAAGTACCTAATTATCATGTTAATTTATGCAAATATATGAAATTTACATAAAAATTAAGTATTGTGTGACGGATAACATACTATATTTACTGAGATATAGTTTCGTTTATTTAAAAAATGGCACAATGATTAGGAACAGTACTCTTGCAAGTTTTATTTATCATGTTTATGTGAGTATACCATGTGCATTTTAATTATTATGGTAATATGACTTCATATGTCATATTTGCACAGCGAACCGTCCTTACAATTTCCAATACAACTGATAAAGTAAAATAGTATTTGGTACCGTATATTCACACCTACACGTAATTTACAGTGAACCATCGCATGGAGTCCTGCTACACAACTAATGTATCCCTGGCATCAAAATATAATTCAAGATGCCTTTTAGTAAAGGAAAACAGTATAAGTACATGTACACACTGAATACAGAAAGCTGGTCAATGATGGTCAAAGTTTGGAAATTGTACGCCAAGATTCAATCCTCATCATCCTCATCATCACTGTCTGTTTCAATGTCAAAAGTGTCATTTGCACACTCATGTCCGAAGCATGCACAGAATTCTGTACATTTAGGTCCCGTCTGGAGGCAGTGGCACGTTCTTGCGACAGTACACTCAATATGTGTGCAATACATATGAGTCCGGTTGCGGACTTCCAGAGGGGTTAGCTCCTTGGTATACATCAAAGGCTTGAGGTAGCCACCATTAGACATTTCCCAGCCGTTACCATTGGGATCCCACACTTTAGGGTTAGGAATGTGACTGTTGTATTTGTGTCCTTTTGTCCAAAACCACTTCCTAGTAGTCATTACCCTATTCCGCAGTCCGAACTCTTTACTCTCCATAAGCTAACCTGTCTCCGTCTAACCTACATACATATAGAAGTAATATTGTCCATATTGCGCACGTTCCTCTGTAAAATTTTGACATAGGCTGTATTAGCCCAAATAGATTAAAGGGTCTTCGGCGGGTAACTATTCAGCATTTTCGGAGCCTTTTAATTGTACATGTCTCTCTGAGTAGCGGCTTCTTGTCTAAGCTAAATATTCAGCAAAGACAACCTACATAATAATGAATAAATATGAACGTGGCAGCTGATGAATAAGCAAAACAAGTGAAGTTTTACTTATAAATGCAGACCTTTATTATGAAAGAAGAATACCTGTCGAACAAACAATAATTACCAAATTTGTATAGTAGGGGTTCAGATCAGAACAATTTGGCCATTTTTACCCTTTCTAGCTTGACAGTTTGTCCTAGTTAAACCATCCGCCAGTGTTTAACTGAAGTGGAAACAAGCTGGGGCATTATATTCAGTCCCAGTGATTGTAAAATAAAA
This sequence comes from Hermodice carunculata, assembly GCA_964020975.1. Lineage (NCBI taxonomy): Eukaryota > Metazoa > Annelida > Polychaeta > Eunicida > Amphinomidae > Hermodice > Hermodice carunculata. The sequence continues at coordinate 86,927,476 of OZ026626.1, forward strand.
TAGGATTTCCTTTGGTTTATAAAGGTGGTCTAGTTGCAGCTAGACCACCTTTATAAACCAAAGGAAATCCTAACAAGGACTGCAACAATGTACATCCTGCACCAGACATGTAATACAAACTCCATGATGACACCTACTCCTCAAACAATTAAGCTCTACTTCATTGCCAACCCTGAGTCAATGTATCAACGTAATGTGTCAGGTTTGTGACATTTGAGAAAATACTGTCAATTTTGAGTAAATTTTTAATAATGAGTAAATGTGCATTTAGGCATGTCAGAAAAGAATGAAAGTCATTAGCATTTATGCCAAAAACATGTTATCAAAAAATTTGTTCTTAACAAGATTTTCAGTACAATTAGGCAAACATGTAACTGTCGTAGGCCGCTGCTTGCTACCAATAGCCCCAGGGGGGTTTAACCTGACAGAAAACATGTAAGCCGAAAATGTCTGAAAGTGAATATTTAAACAGAAAGATGCCAAAAGATAAAGTTAAGTAGCAAACAGGCAAGTCTAAAAACTGTAATTTTTTGTGGCCAAGCTTTCTAATAATCTTTGGGTATTAATAGTAAAATTAGCGGGCAAGTCAGAAAAGAATGAAAGTCATTTGTATTTCAGTCAAGAGTGTGCAATGAAAATATTAACCAGATATCAAGTACAATTAGGCAAGGCTGTAACTGTTGCAGGCCGCTACTTGCTACCGATAGCCCCTGGGGGTTTAACCTAACAGAAAACAAGTTAGCCTAAAATGTCTAAAAGGTGAACATAAAAACAGAATGGTGCCAAAAGATGAAATTAAGTAGCAAAACAGGCAAGTCTAAAATCTCCAAAATTACTGAAGCCAAACTTTCTAACCATCTCAGGATATTTACAGCAAAATTTGTAAAAACATTTCATCAAAAGTACATCTTTGAATCCTCTTGACTCTTGCTTATTGTTAATATATTTGGTTCTAGATGCAAAGTCCTGACATTTAGAACAAATACGACCAAATCTAAAAAAAACTTTGAAAAAAACGTATTATATCCAATAGTATCCAAAATATTACTGTCCGGGAAAGGATAATTAACCACTTTAAAAGTTAAACTCATCTATTTTGTGATAGACTTTAATACAGAACCTGTCATTAGTGCCCTGAATATCAAAGTCCAAAAACACATCTCTGAAACCATCTGAATTGTTACCCTTCAAAGGGAAATCTTTTGGGTAAATTTCTTTAGCATTTTTACTGAAATTTTGTACATTTACACAAGCAATGTCATTACTATATCTTGCATTGTTTGATAATTTTGTAGCCATTTGAAAGTCATTTTTCATCAATTTATCCATATACTTCAATTCAAGACAGGTTAAATGCAAATCTGAGAGTAAAGAGGAGCAGTTGCTACACATTGGAATGCCTTTTATTTGTTGAAAAACCAATGGTCCGCATTGAACAAAAGTATTATCCAAAAGAAATTTTGTAGCATCTATCAGAGTTTCAACAGTGTAAGATTTAACGTTACTTTTTAAATATTCATTGTGTCACCAATATGCTTTCTTTGTATATGAATTAATATTAATGTATGGTTTACCATTATGGTTAAACATTTTCCTTATTAATTCTGAAAACGAACTTTTGACTTCATCTATGGGTAGATTCGTGTACAGTGTAGAAAAATCAAAATATTTGAAAATTTTTGCTTTTACATCTTTGATTTTAGAAACAAACGAAGAAGAATTGCTAATACTCCAAAAACAATTTATTTCACAGTCTCTAGGAATTGCATTACAGTATTTACGAAAATGATTCCTAATTGCAGTCAAACACAATGCTATTTTTTTAATAATTGTTTTGCTGTACATTTTGCAGCACCGGCTATAAATCTAGATTTAAAAGTGTTTTTAAGTAATTTGGGTATCCAGAACAAAAGTGGAATAGAGGAGTCCTCTTCAGAAATTTTGATATTAAAATTCCTTTTCATCTCATCTTTATGTGTATCTATCAAATTATCAATGGATTGTTTGTGCAATTTACATACATCATTTCCTCTTATGTCTGAAATATTGTTTATACCAAGTTCTTTTTTCAAAACATCCAGATAATATTTTTTGCAGATGATCCCAAAATTGTTCCCTGCCTTATCTTTGTTAGTGACTACAAATCTTTCTTGTAGTTCTTTGACTGCTTTTGAAACTTCAGGTTGTTTTAGATTAACCATATTGGAATTCTTAATGTGGGACTTGTAACGATAAATTCTATTTCTAAAGACTTTTTTCAAGTTTGATAACCATCCTTCAAATTTCTGAAATTCTATTTTTTCTTTTTTTGCCCATTTCATACAGTAGGGATCAGGTGTATCACATGTATCCTGAAAAATACTGTCAATGTTCAACTTGGGACATATCCGAAATTTGTACCTTTTTTATCATTTCTTATAAATCTGAATTTTGTATTATATCCAAATAACCTGTAAATACATGTTTGTGGTATGCATCAACAAAATTAGAATATTTACTGTTAGACATACAGGCAAAATTTTGATTTGCTGCGATATCCTCAAGAGTGATTGAAGCCAGAAATTTCTTGTAATTCATGATACTATGTCCAATATTTTGGCCATATTAATAGGAAATGATGGGGGGGGGGGATATTTTATTTTGCACTCCTTGGGAATCATGTTATGAACAAATTTCAATTTGGAAAGGGACTGAATGTTTAGTGAGTCAATAATTTTGTGTTTGAAAGGAATGCTGCAAAACATTTTCTTATTAGAATCTGGTTTCCGAATAGTTGTTGTGTAAGTGTACACAATGTCATAAAAATTTTGCATAAATGTGTGTTCTGAATCAGTAAGACCCAAATATTCATTGATTTTTGTTATGTCTCGAAATATAGTGCTTTAAGAGCTGTATGTAATTGATCAATGCCATTATGGCACCAGATGGCACCAGATGGCACATTGGTATCGTGCCCTTTTCACATGTTGCTCAAATGCATCCTCAGTAGGCAGTAGTTGAGCAGCTGATCGGTCTGTGGTGGAGGCAAGCATATATCGTAGCATGTTCCGATGACGTGGATTTTTTTTCTTTTTCTTTCTTATTTTTTTAATTTTTTTGCAAAAATTCTAAAAATAAAAACCTTCCTCAAAACCCCTGAGGTAATTACATTGAAATCGCATAGGAACATTTTGGGGACATCCAAAAACTTAATTTGTTCCCGAGATAGCGCTGAGACTTATTCTATGCTTTTTTTTTATGAATGCTAATGTGTTAAAGTTATTTCTGGCTCACACTTTTGACTTTTTGAGGAAATACACACAAGGATCAGAGGAAACACACAATGATATACCCAAAACCCACTCTTTGGCACATAACATTCTGTTCTATTTATTCCCCGGTGCCCTGTATCCTTATATAGTTCATGTAGAACCCATATCTGCTAATATTCAACTCCTACCAATATTCAGGGCAGCTGCACTTGTTTCGAACACCATTTTTGGAGTTTTTTTTTCAGATTCCAGACACACCATCACGTTTTTGCACTGGGTCAATATGTAATGTTAAGGCACTCTGGATTTTTGTGCCACAAGTTTGATAAGTTCAAGGAGAACATCATATGCTTCATGTGTTCTGATAGTGCAATTAATGGTAAGCAATATTTCAATCTCGTCCCTAAAGAAAAGAATTATTTGTTACACACCTTGGTCGCAATATGGACCTGTGTATCCCGCCATACATCCACTCTCACATTCGCCATTTATTTTGTTGCATATCTCTTGCTGACTCCAGCACCTGCACTGCGACAGGCACTGCAGGCCCCAACGTCCATCTTCACAATCTGCATGGAATGTATTTGCTGTCATTAGTCACTTGAAATTGTGTTCCAAATGTGTGAACTCATTTTTGTATTAAACCAAGTGCACAAAAGTACTTATCAGGTATGCAAATCATACACACACACACACACACGCACACACAACACACACACACACACACACACACACACACATATATATATATATATATATATATATATATATATATATATATATATATATATAATATATATATATGTAATACTTAAAAAAATTGGTAAAAGGATGTACAACAGCTCTACAAATATGAACACTGGCTGGTGCTAAAAAGCATATTGTAGTCAGCAGCTAATCTTCGTATGTTTTCACTGCCCGGGTAATCTTAAGATAGCATTACAAGACTTACAATTTTGACTGTATCATATATCAGAGACTTTGATCTACTTACGTAAATTTAGATGTTACATTTGTAGTGCCAGTGCCTGCAGGCGTGCTGGATTATTGACGAGTAAATGATGACAAAACGGAACTAAATTCCAGAATTTACGCAATGAATGGATCGCATTAGCTAGAAAAGGCGTTTTCAGTGATTGAAAATTGTGCGATGAGACCTATTACAGCACAGGTGATTTTTGACGAGAAGAACAGCAAATGCCAACTTTTAGTTTATAAATCTCCCATGCAGAAGATTCATTAACAGCACAATTTCCCCTGATTTTTTTTTGCCAAGCATTCCATATTCATCCTTAAATCTTCAAAATTTGAATGACTCACTTTATAAGAATGAGACATTACAATAGTAATCCTGTGAGCGGTAGGGAATGCGAGCAGATACATTTCCTGCTGTTTAGACATTTTATGCCACCAGATAATGCTCCTCTCTATAGAAACTTTTCACTGCACATTGATTCATTTTTGGTCGAAAAAAGGGAGAAAGCAGTGTTCCCTTTTCCTGTGATGATAAGGGACGTTTGAAACTTTCTGAAATGGTTTCACAGGTTGCCAGACATAGTTTCTTTGGAATTGTTTGCTACTTCATAGGCATGACTGTAATGTAGGCGAACCTTACAGGACACTAACTATATTGCTATTTGATATATGAAAAGCACACACTGCACAATGTGTTTTAATGCTCCAAGTTTGAATGTGATCCAAAAGAAACTGCATACACTCGGGATTCTTCACTATTGAAAGTACACGTGTTGCAAGTTCTTTGCCCATGCTGTTACAGATATATCTTACCTCTTAACTCCATGAGCGTTACTGTAACAGAGTAGTCACGACAAATTGGCAGCTCTGAAAATGTCACCCAACTTGCGATCTTTATTTTATGCTGAGAGGAAGGATTATCAAAATACAAGCTCCGACCAGTACAGGGGCGCCGAATGAATGGAATTAAACTTTGATATGGGAAGTAAAATCCCAACACATCTCCTTTTTCAAACCCTATGTCCTTATATGGGTATGCTGAGTTCAAACCTACGTGGTTTGATCTATGAAAGGTCTGTGCCACAAGTAAATAATCAGTAGAGTTTATCTGCATGCCTTTTCTCCATATCTGGAGGTATACATCTGCATCCCGGCGGTAGGCAAGGAAGTTCCAAGACTTAACTTTTCCTTTTTTAGCTGTTGTTTGCAGAGGCTCTGGGATATAAATGCGGTCATGAACTTTTTCAAAGAGCACATGGCGGGCAAAGATTTGAGACCCAGAATATTGTGAATACTCTCCGAGCGTAAATATACCAGATTCATCTGAAAAGACAGGGAAACATTATCAACGTTAACTGACTTTGAACAGCAGCCAAGTCATCTGTTATTTATACCTGTTGAAAATCCTGAGAATTTACAATTAAGTGCTCTTGGTGTATTGTGCGGCATTCTGAAAGATTTGATCTGGCAGTAGGATTTTGTCTTATTTCTTGTGATAAAAATATTGACCAAATGATAAATTCCTGACACTTGGTGGATATTAAAGAATTTAATAAGGTAGGCACAAGTTGACTTAACTACACCGACACACCCATACCCACACCAATATTTATTTTCATTTAAATTCAATGCTATATTTTGACCGTGCCTGTATGGCCAATTTGGCACAGAATATTCTATATATCTAGTATTTTACATAAAGGTGCTTTGGCGCAATTTTTGAGATCACCAAAAAAAACCAATAGTTTATGGACAGTAATGCTCTCTGAAATTGAAGTGGTCTCTTTTTGCTTTTCATCATAAAACCCATATTCTAATAAAAAAAAAAAAAAAAATATAAAGAGGCCGAGTTGATTCCTGTGCAATTATTAGCCAATTGGTGTTCTCACATTGGTCACATGCAGCTCCTGTATAGCCGTCCGCACACCCGCTGCGACAGAAACCTGTAGTTTTGACACATACCTCTGTTGAAAGTTTGCATCTGCATATGTTTGTGCAATTGAGGCCCCAGCGTCCGTCTTTGCAGTCTTCAAATAACAAATGTGCATGATGTATCAGTCAGTGTAAGGTCACAAATTGTTATTCTTTTCAGTTTATATATTTTTTCGGGGGAGGGGGACCATGAGAGAAATCAGCAAGGTCTGCCCCAACAACGACAGAGGGGAGGAAACAGAGAACGTTACAACCAACGAAGGGAAGCTTCCACTCGTCCTTACTGACACCAGTACAGATAGCAGAGTAGGTCTCCATTAATCTCACCCAGACGACCAAATCATAGGCGTCAATGGTCAATGTAGCTCTCTTTTGTACCAGATAACCATGTTGCATCATATCCCCCCCCCAAAAAAAAACTTTACTTGATCACGAAATAGAACCCTGCTCTTCCTCCAATCAATTCCATGTCGAACCTTATTGAAGCACATGTTAAGCCTCGGGGTATGCAAAAGACCTAGAACAAAAAAAAGTGGTCCAAGGATTCTGGAGAACGCAGAATCTGAAGGACGTGCTAACTTATTCCAGATTGAGATATGATGAAAAGAATCAGCGAACACTATCTTTGTCAACCTGATTTTCACATACTTATCAAACCATAGGTCCTAACCTGAGACCTGCTGAGCTTGAACTCAAATTAAGCTAGCCTAATGTTCGAGGTGGTACTACATCGACATGAGTAACCAATATATTTAACATAGTGACCCAACTTCTGTGAATATATGGCCCAAACACTAAGCCACAAAGCCTAGCTTTACTAAGACACCCAATTTGTATATGATAATTTTTTTCATATTACCATGTCTAGGCACAGGAAACAAAAGCCCAGAAATGAAACGTATATGGATATACCACGTTAGCCCCTATAATTAATCAAACCTAGACTAAATTTATGGGATGTATGTCAGTCCTGATATGAATCTCTCCAGTGCAAAAGAAAAAAAGCCAGCGTATCAATATACAAAATGAATTTTAAAGTGTTATAGAGATAAGTAGTTTAGTTATTCTACATGAAACACACATTGGCTTTGTACAGTACAGAGTTTGATAGAAATTAAACGATTTTTATGACATTTTATGAAAATAATGGTTGTTAAGGGTGTACAAACTTTGTAATATATTTCAGTATCATCTTTAAAACTCCAAGGGCCGTATTCACGAAAACCAACTTAAGCTTAATTTCAGCCAAAAACACCTCGAAATCGGTATTCAGGAAGCGACCTTAAGTCGAACTTTGCTAAGTCGAAAATGTGAGCGCTATGCAGTGCGAGACTGCTCTTTGTGACATCTGTCAGTCAGAATGCAAACTATTTTAGCGCCACCTCTTGGGAACTTTAGAGCAATAAATGTTAACAAAGATCGTCGACTAACCACATGATTCGGGCGCGAAATAAACATTGCGATTTACTTGTTGCAAGTAGGGGCAGAAGCGAGTCAAGTAACTAGTCCATCGAGGGCAATCCAGCCTCTTTCTTTCTCTCCTTTCTTTCTTTCTTTCTTTCTTTCTTTCTTTCTTTCTTTCTTTCTTTCTTTCTTTCTTTCTTTCTTTCTTTCCTGCTTCTCTCCTTTCTTACCCTCTTTCTCTCATTCTTATTGCTTAATACAGTGCATTCATATTGTTCAGGCCTACTGTATAAATCAAATGGGGTTACAATGGTAATTCGTCTTTTTTTACATCTACTTCAAAACCATCAGCAACATCCATTTCAAACTGGGTACAAATGTACCTTACAAGGTTCTTTATTAAAATCCTAGCAATATTTATAGAACAAAAATGTTTGGATTTTCAAGTTCTAAGGGGGGTGGGGATCATTTTGGGCAAATTATAGTATTCTCATAAGCCATTTATCACATTGGTTTTAAATTTAACAGGGACACTTCTTCATATGAGTGTAATGCTATTGCATTACATGGGTGAACTTAGCTTCATCCGCAACGTCACAAGTCTACTTGCATGAAGTTTATTTTTCAGTTGATACACATTTTATGTTAACTAGGGTTGGGTTACAACAGGTGCATTTATCAGAAAAATCGAAAGGGAAGAGGGGGTCACAGTACATCTATATCCATTTATATGCTCACATCTGGCTGTACTCGTAGAGGTTTGGGGGCCATAAAAACATCCCAATGGTTATTCTAATTTTATGACTTCCCACCCTCCCATGACACCCCCCAAAAATAATGGTCAGCCACCACATAAATTCATGTATGAAAAAAGAAAAGCTGAAAATTCGATAATATCCATTGTTTGTATTGTCCAAAGCAGAGGAAAAATAAAATATTTTCATTTTAAAAGGAAAATTAAAAAAAATAAAACATTCGTATTATGTTTTTGTTTTTTGTTTTTGATCCAAGACAAGACCTAAAATTTTGTATATACATTTTCATGATTAGAAGGGAAGAACAAATCTTATTGGACTGGTTATTTTCTTCCTGTTCATGATGGAAAAATGAAAAGAAAACATCCAACTCCTCCGCCCTGCTCTTGTCAGCAGAATCCGCGTAATGGAAAAGGACATATCTATAAAAATTATGTATTTTTAGTTAAAACGAGTCGGGTTGGGTATTTTTTTCTATGTGAATACCGTAAAGTATTTTATCACAATACAGAACGAAGTCGTCAATCATTACAGGGAAAAATAACTAAAATCCACGGTTCCAAAATCTTAAAAGGTGCGGCAAGGTACATCTTACATTGTCTTATAAAAAGTCATACTTCCCAATTGCAACAAAATAATTTGATTATTATAAGTGTATTTAAGATACTGTAAAAAATAAAAATCAAGTAATGGGGAAATATATGATTGTAATCTCTACAAACATGCATGAAATCGTTAACCAATTTGATAATAATTATGAAAATCTACCAAGAGATGGCAGCAGCATATGACAGAGAGAACATGGGGGGGGGGGGATTGCTCCAAAAATAAAAGTTTTAAACATAATCCTGGATACTGATATGTTGAGTCGAAAAACCTTTTTGCAAATGTGCACAGAGAGTGACTCCCATGTTGATCCATTCTGCAATCGAAGTGTGTTGTAACAACAGCTCATTTTAAAGCAAAACTTCACTTATGCGTGTGCTCAGTGACTGGATTTACAAAAGGAATTGTTTTGAATGAGGTCATCATATTATCATTTTTATTTTATTACATTAATGGTTTGTGTAATCAGGGAGAAGGAGTTTCCCATCAACGCACCTGACATCTGGAAGAAATCCAACTTAATTGCGTCGGCCTCATCACAGTTTGGAAAGTTTATTTGATTTGTTTCTATCATGGCTGCCAAAAATTGTCACTGTGTGGGAAGTAGAACTTTGGAAAATGTGGAGGACTCCCGCCGACCAAGGACTGGAAAGAACCTGATGCAAAATACATCAGGGACACTAATACTTGTAACGGAGGGGGCAGGGCATTTGATCTTTTCATTTGATATGCCAAGGCATTCTCGATATCACCTTCAATATATAGAATGGTTTCTGGTCTGAGCCAGTAGAACTGCCGGATGACCTCAGGCCGTTGCGTCCCCAGTGGGTTTTGCCTATCTATGAGTGGCCTTTCCACCGTAACGCCCAGCTGTCAACACCGCCAGCGTCTGTGGAGTCCTAGCATGGCTGCCATTTTCTCTCCTCAAAATTTTACTTAAGCAAGGTACCAAACGGACTTCCAAATTGAACTCAAGAAACTCGACTTGAGGTGGAAATTGATTTTTTATTTCTTCGTGAATACCACCAAAACTGAACCGTAAGTCAAATCTAAAGATAAGGTTTTTTTTTTAACTTAAGTCCAACATTAATTCTTTGTGAATACGGTCACAGATTTTAGGCCAATTCGTTAGAAAACTTAGAGGAATATCTCCACATTCAGGATCCTATATTGAAAAGTGTATACAAAGCGTGGTATTAGTGCACCAATGGAACTTAAAGCCCTCGGCCTGTCCCAAAAATTAGTTAGAATGGAACGTACTGTTCACGTCAAGGAAAGTGTAAGAAATAACTAATATTGATGCCTGGTCTTTGCCAACTGTTGACACTCATAATATGTTACAGGGCTGTCACTAGTACTCAAAAATTGTATTGGATTAGCATTAATCACAACATGGCCCCAGACAAAAGATCTTCCGTTACAATAGTATTTTGTCCAACATCAATGTGTGATCACTATTGCTCCCTTATCTTTTTATTTACACAAGTAGAAAAGTGCATGTAAGGTTTTTAATTTTGTCAAGGACGTTTCTCCTGAGCAGCATTCGCTGTTTGGATGGTTATATGACACCTGTGGACCAGAAAAAAGCTGAGTGTATTGAGGCTCTAAGCACTTTAGAATTTGACATTATGCATCAGCTAGGGTGATTATACTGGGGTCCTGAAATTTGGCTTTGAGTTTGTTCTTTGAGGTTAAAATTGTCCTCATGATGAAGTAAAAGACAAGCAAAAGGTTTGTCTTCTTCACAGCTGGAGATACACCTAACTGTGTATAACACAACGGGAACCAATTGTCCTAAACAGTGGGCCATGAAAACGAATTTGGACAGAGAATTTGCAGGAATGGAAAGTTTAAATCCTCCTCGTGATCTAGCAACAAAAGAGGGTTGGAGAAAGGTAATGACAGCAAAGTGCATGTCATTAGGGAAAATTTGATAAAGAAAAAGCAGTGACAGTAAGATATTCCTAGTACGACGTTTTTCATGAGGAGATCTTGTTGGGATGGTTGTGTGACCGCTGTATATGAGAAAAAGCAAAGTGGATTGAGGCTCTAAGTCCTTACAGTTCCCTTCAAGAAAGGCAGACGGGTCTGAACTGCTGCCCAAAAGATACAGCTATATAAGTTTCTACACGTTTTTTCTGATAGCATTTACATGAATGTAAACATGGGAGGTCATGGAATAGTGGTTCAATATTTTGATCACTAAATGACTTAAATATGTACAGATAGAGTCTGATTTTTCCTTTATTTTTAAAAACTTGAAAGTATAATCTGAAACTAAGTAATGGGCACTATTAACAAAATCAGAATGGTCAACTGCGTCATGTACAGGGTCGCACCTTACATACATGTACATATGCACACACAGGCACGCAAGCACGCGCACACACACACACACACACACACACACACACAAACTTATATGTACATAAAATAATCTCCATAAATAATATATTTTGCCCATTTGCCACAAATCTTTCCATAATCTCATTCCATTGGAATAACTTAGTTCCTGTAAAAAATTGAACTTTCTTTCCTTTTTCTGCATAGTTGAACAAGTGCATATACTGACTTAATTACACAGACAGCGGATATCTGGATGTGTACCTCGCTGACGGGTTGAAAGACGCTTCCACTTGCCATATATGGATTTAGTGCACTCTGATAGAAAATCTAGGATTTGTGCCCCACCTTTCAAGTTAGGCTAGTGATTTGGGGTATAAAGTTAAATGAATTGTTGACGAGTAGCCCAGGATAGTAAATGAAACTCCAGCTGAGTTAAGCAAAGAATCGATAGACATTGAAAAAATAAAATAAAATAATATAGGGGTTGTTGTAATTTGAATAAACATTAACAGATTTTCACCCACGGCACATCCCACCAAGATAAAAGATGACCAGGGAAGCATTTCGTAAGTGGTAAACTTGAAAAAATTGTAAAGCTCGATGGGCTAAAATTATATGCATAATCCTTATCAGATTAATATGCCTTATATCTACATGTCTGTCCTACGTGTCCTCCGGAAGGGAATAAAGGGCAAGAGGTTGCTAGAGAAGGGAATGTAGGCGACATGATATGATGCAACACTACTGATGTAACAATACAAGTTGGTGGCAACAGCATGGATCCTTGACAACATAAGCAAGTGGATCCTTGACCACATAAGCTATCTTTATAACATCTGTATGTTTCGTGTTTCAATACTCACGGCAGTTCTGTTTTTCATCTTTTCCATCGTTGCAGTCGACATATTTATCACACACCCTCTTCTGTGGTACACATTTTCCACCAGTATTTGCACTGCAGTACAGTACGTCCCATGGACGATTGTGGCATAGATAGTTGCTCACATCCTGTGCACCTTTATATTCGAATAATGGTAACAAATGTAATTAAATAATTGCGTACAATACAACGCAGATTGAAACGAGGGGACGGTGACCGTCTAGTGCTCAGCCAACATGTATATATACCTTTGCAATTTTTTAAGATTCTCCCCAAAAGACAACCAACTAGTCATAAGAAATCAATGGAGCACGATCATTTGAACAATCTGGTAGAGATTTATTCAATGTGCATTGCCACCATGTTTAAATTCAATCAGACTGATGCTTTTGGAAAAAAAGTTGAAAATAGAAATAACCATCAGAATGCTCATTGATTTCATAGTAATCAACGGGAAAGGTGCATTTACGGAGAGGTAGTCAAACTGAAAAAAAAAAAACAAACAAATAAGCAGTCCAGAGCAGCTCCACCTACTGACCCTTCCACAAGAAACATATCCACCTAAGTGTCAGCTTAATCGGAAAGATTGTTCTTGAGAAGTGAAGAATAGAAAAAATAGGCTAAATAGGAGCACCACCAGATGACAGGAAAGGTGCATTGACCAATAAGTGCCCAAAATTGAAAAAAAAGTTTAAAATCAGGTATCCATAGCAGTGGCACTAGGCAAATTAACATGTTTAACCATTTAACAAGGAACAGATTCACCAAGTTTCAGCTTGATCTGAGTGACAGTTGTAGAGAAAAAGTCAAAAATATCAAAAACACACAAAAAGCACGAAGAAAGACAAAATAGCAGCACCACCTGGTAATCATATTTAAGAACTAGGAGTCCCTAGGAGTGTGTCTGTAAGATATCAAAACGCCCAGGTGACTGGTTTCAGAAAAGATTTTATAAGATTTGCCGCCAAAAAAACCCAAAAAATCATAAAAAAATAAAAAAATCACTGGCGCATAAACATTCGAACAAACTTTGTAGAAATCTACCCAAGGTACATTGCCACCAAATTTGAAGTGAATCTAGCTGACAGTTTTGGAGAAGTCGATTCTTGATGACGGACGACGAACAACTGACGACGATGGATGAAGGATCATAAGATAAGCTCATCTACTGACAAGTCAGATGAGTTAAAATTGTGATAAAATGGGTAGCGATGAAAAATGCCAAAAGCATTTACATATGCCTATTATATCTATTGATATTTGAAGCTCAGACCTCCGCACTAGCGACCAACCTGCAAGAATCATGCCAATTTGATTGCCATGCCATATTTTATTCATATCAACATTTTGTTTATTTTATCAACAAGCGTGCTAATTTCTCGCATTTTGTTAGATGTTCATGATTCACCATACGTCGTCCTTTGTCTATGTTCTCAGCCAATATACTTGCTTTCATACTTTCAATTTAAGACTACAATTCCCCAAATAAGATTGGAAATTCCATTGTCCCTTTCGTTGCTGGTTACACCTGTACTTTAAGTATATGTGATACGCTAAAAGGTCACAAAAATCACAATTTTCAGCTATTACCATATGATATGCTAAAAACATTTGAATTTAATCGGCAACATTCAAATTTTGAAGTATGAAGAGTGCATTTTGGGGAAAGGTTAGCCTCGCTGTCACACTTGTTCCATGCTGTTTCTTGTTGGCATCGCCTAGTTCTTTTGGTGCCACACTTTGGACAGAGGAAACAACTTTCCTTCACCCGCTTCTGGGCGCATTGTACCTAAAGCACGACAAGGAAACCTGTTTACCTGGGCTTTTATATTCTATGTAACTACGGCTATGCTGGTACTTGAATGAAAGCTCTTTATACAAGGAACCTGGATCTGGCACACTTATCATAGTTAAGAACAGTTTGGTTAAAGGGGCTCATACTGAAAGATTTTAGCCTGTAAGCGGCATCCTGGAAGGTCTCAGAAATCCCTCAGCAATTGACCTACCAGCTAACAATCAATGCCATTGACTCCTACCAGGCCTCATTATTAAAAAAAAGGCAGTCACAACACCTTTTGATCAATCAGAGCTAAGTACAACGCCGCATCCAAACAAGTGTGACAGTAAGCAAGCACATGGTTATGATACGACATTTTTCGCCTAAGATACCCCTAAAAATACCATAAATATTCGAAGTTGAAAACGGAAGACCAGTGACACTACTCAGAAACACTCTGGATTGAGTATGTGTCACAGAAAACAAGGGATACTTGACCGTGCAAACTCCAATAAAAGTGGCATATCCTTTGAAGTCCATTTTCTCGGCATAAAGCAGGGCCAACACACAAATTTTGAATCGAAACTACTCTCTCTGTTCTGCACCTAAAAACTGGAAATCTGGTGCAATCGTATTGTTATAATGTACACTTAGACAGATGTCAGATTTGCTCTGTTTCGAGTAGCTTTGGCAGGAGAACCATTCATACGTCAGGACCTTTTATGATTAAATGGGTTACCATGGTTTCAGTTTCAAAGGCTCATTACTCAAAAACTGAACACACACACATAGATAGTTAAATTTCAATAGAAAAAGGTGAAAAGCATGTCTCAGTCAAGCATATTGACTTAATATTTCCATCATAAATGAATAGATAAGAAATAGCAAGAAGCCCATGGGCCTAATGCTCTGGTGATCCCCATCAGCAAACCATCATTTCCTGAAATGCAATCCCTACATGACAAAGAAAAAATTAAACAAGGTTAGCCATATTATGCAATATCACTATTTCACATGATACACAATGGTGGTATATTTGTTATCATTCTGCTTAATCTTATCAAGATATTGAGTTCGATGTCCTTTTATGAAGTGCTTAATGACCTTGATAAAATCTCAATGTCACAAAATCAGTAAGTCATTGTGACTAAAAATGTAGTTCACCAAGTAGAATTTTTAGGGGTAAGTCAAATTCTTCCTATCTGAACTTGTACTATTCAATTTTAGTAATTATGTTAGGTTTGACAGGTTTTCTTGATTCATAATGGAGCTCTGCATTTATCAGAAAAACTTCACTTATTCATCTTTTTCATCATCTGCCTCTTTCATATTTGTTCATTATTATTTGGGTTGTCTTAGCTGAATATTAAGCTGATACAAGGAGCCGCTACTCAGAAAGATATGTACGGGTACAGGCTCCCAAACATGTTCTGAGTAGTTATCCATTCAAGAACCTTAATTTATTTTTTTGGTTTACACAGCCTTTGTGAAAATTCTACAGAAGAACATGGGCAGTATGGACAATAGTACGTCCATAGGCATTTAGGTTAGACAGTGAAATGTTACTTCATGGAAAGTAAAGAGTTCGAATTGTGGAATAGGGTAATCACTAACAGGAAGTGGTTCTACACAAAAATACAATTTAAAAATGAATCCAACTGCAATTTTCAATCTGGAAGCGCAATTCTCTTTGCCATTGATGTCCAAACTACACCTTTTCATTACAAAATCACCTCTTCCAACTTAAGGTGGCAGATCTGTGGCCAATGCGCAGTGAGACTGTAAACTTTGGAACAATGGTACCCATTTAATCTTTTTACAAGTACAGTAGACCTACACATATTCTAATTTCGATACATCCATAAATTTGTATCCATGTGGGTTTTTTTGTTTTTTTTTTTGTTTTTGTTTTTTTTGAGAAATTGGAAGTTTTGTTGACATTTTGAGGCATTTTTCCTGACCTGGTACGATTTTCACATTTTTGGCGCAGAAGTCACACAAAATTATTTTTTTATATTTAAATTGGATTTATGTATATATATAAATATATATATATAAATATATATATAAATATATATATATATATATATATATATATATATATATATATATATATATATATATATATATATAAATATATATATATATATATATATATATATATATATATATATATATATATATATATATAAATAATGTATGTATGTATGTAAGTATATGTCCAAGATTGAATCCAATGATGAGTCCTGATATAGCATAAGTAAAAAGTTACAAAATTTTGAAGTTGGTCCTAACTGGTCGTTCATTTTCTTTCTAGAAATTGCTGCATAAGTCACAGAAGGAGTTTTGAGAAAAAAATCCTTGGAACCACTCCTGGCTATTATAAATTTATTTTGATGCCTGTTGATTTTAATGTGATAGGGCAATTCCTTTGTGCGGCGAGGTACAGTTTGCATTGGTTGAGCAAAAGACAGTTCCGAGCACACCAGCATTCAAAGAAAATGTTGCCAATTCTAATGCATTTATCGTGTCTATGAGTGTAACAGACACACACTTACTTCTTTGGTCTTTTCTTTTAATTATTATGTGATACAAACTTGCCTCTAATCTGGGATGTTGTCATTTCAAAAAAGGATATGTTGTGGCTTAAAAATCGAGTTCTTTTCACGTTGGAACATCAAACGTAACCTTGGCTTGTTTGTTTCTGGATTCACATGCAGCTTTCCTTATTTTGGGCCCAGTAAATGGATTGTGCTAATTTGTTTGCACATCAATAGATAATTTCAGAGTAGTCAGAACAATGGTAGTGACTAGTCTGAACTGGTCCATTCTTCTCTCCATGGCTAATGGTTTTCTGTTCCCTAAGAGTGATCTTTGTCAGTGGCTCACCTGGTTGCCAGGGGTCATGACTGTTCAAACAGTGGCATGGTTCATCATCATGTGCATGCAAACCCCATGTGGTCAGCACTGCTGAAATTCTTCAGTGTAAACACAAGTTTTGAGCTGAATTTTCTCATATAAATTTTACGATCACACATCTGGGTTTTTTGGGAGCACGTAGTTTAAGTATCAAATCCTATGAAATATTAAAAAGTGATTAGAGATTATCCAAAGGTGCAACAGATCTGCCACATTACCAGGTCTAGAGACCTCACAGAAATAGGTCCAGATCACTGATATTTCACCCGATGTACATGAGAATAATGGGTATCAGCCATTTGTGGATAAGCTTTGATAATGGTGAAAGCCAGTTCAACAGATACTGTGATACAGCAACATATCCAGGTTGTGGCCCAAGCCACAACCCCAACCCTTTCCCCAACCCCAACCCCAAATCCAAATCCAAATAGACGGGTAAGCATCCGGCTGGGACTGATAGCTGCCTTGGCTGCTTGCCATTTTGTGGATATGTTAAAGTATTGCAGTATACCCGTATGTTACATAATACTGCAGGTACCATCAGGCTATGTTAAAAACTGTGGACTGTATTGCGCTCATAAGCAAAAAATTTACGGATGGACGGTTGGATGGGGAGGTAGGACGTCTCAATTGAAACTAAGTTTCTTACATTTAGTCCTGAGAACCAATTTAAAATAAAAGAGATGCTGTGAAATGATGCAATGGCCAATCCACTTATTACCCTTGTTTAAATGAATATAAATACTGGCAGGGAGCCGTATAAAGGTAAGTGGCTACCAACTTAAGACAAGCGAAGGAATTTTATTCAGGTACGTTACGTTACCTTTACGCATGCTGCTTTCCTATTTACCACCGATACATTAGCAGCTCTACCTGATCGTTTCCATATCCATTTTGACATAATTCGATTAATACCCTTGAGTAAGGGTTGTATTTTGGTAGCATTATGTCATACATTTCGAAACATTTCAACAGAAATATTTTGAAGTTTCTATTGTTCATAACCCTTATTTTGTAGTTTTATGTACAGATTACAGACTCGACTGATGAAATAGTGTAGTTATTGTATTCCTGGCAATTCTGATCGCTTGCTGACGCAAATTCCTTATGCTAGATTTTCTGGAATATTTGCTTTTAGATCAAGGTACGATATAATTTCAAATTAAAATTTTATCTCTTTTTTATCTGCTAATATTTATTTCAAGATCAAGGAAAGTTCCTTTTGTATTACTTCCATTTTCCATGCTCAGAATAATATCCTTTGATTAGACATTCTTCCATTGTAGCTTTCTTGATCTCGTTGTTAGTCTTCCAACTAAACAAGTCGTTGATGAATCTTACTGTGTGTGAATAAAATCTCCTTGCTGTTGCATAATTTGTCTTTGCAAACTCTTCCATCCACTGTGACTCATAATAGTGTAAATGTAGATTGGCAATATATTGAGCTGGATCAGTACCCTTTGGTATCCCTACTGCTTGTTGATAAACTGTACTTCCAAAGCACAAATACGCATTATCAAAAATATACATTTTATAATGTTGCTGCATTCTTATGTGTTGCAGACCCGTCACGGGGGGGGGGGGGGGGGCTCGAACGAACTCCCCTAATAACACAAAATAAATAGATAAACAAACAAAATCCAGCCTCAATGAGATATATCTGTCATTTTAATAGACTTCTGAACGAGTATCTGTGAGTCGTCCTCGCTTTTAGCAACATTTTCAGTAGTGAGCTCTCTACCTGTCCATTGACTGCTCTTGTCATATATATTCGAGGGGCCGTTAAAAAACATTTACACAAAGAACTTTGCGCAATGTACAGTTAAATTAGTGTGCAATACTAAATGGGTTATGTGCGTATTACTTACATATATATATATATATATATATATATATATATATATATATATATATATATATATATATATATATTTATATATATACTCCAGTCTTATTCTACACTATGTTTAGGGTGGTTTGTGTAATAATAGCTAAAGGTGATTTTTGTACAGTTTTTAACACATAGCACACTTTCCTTGTACAACTTTATGACCTTACGTTTACGTCATTGACAAATTCATCATATGAATAGCATCTTAACATTTTTAAGCTTTGAATGTGTATGCTCATGGGGTACATGTGAATATATTTTCAGTCAGAAACCCATTACTTATCATAAGCGTCTTTATAATCACCATTACTGACTTTCCTACTCATAAAAGTAGGTAGGTAGGTAGGTAAACCTTATTTATAGAGGGTTAAACCTGGTAAGCTGACGCTTATCTTCCCCAGGGCCCTCTTGCACGCGCCACTCAATCAGCCATTCACACGTGTGTGCGGGGACCTGTCGTGAGTGCATTTCTTATAGCGACCACTACTGAGTCAGGAGACTTGCAGCCTCCGTCATCGCCGCTGACATAATCAGGCACAGGTAACCCAAGCATGTCCCACTAAGCCTTTGAACAGTTAAGTGGTCATGGTTCACAAAACATTTGTGAACCATGACCACAGTAGTGGTCGCTATAAGAAATGCACTCACGACAGGTCCCCGCACACACGTGTGAATGGCTGAAAAGTCTAATGAGCGTGCGTTTGCAGCGATCAACATGCCGATAACAGATTTTTTTTAAATTGAGAAGAGTCTGGTCTAACTCTTTAAGTTTTACCTGCAGTTGAAAATATGACATGGGTGTTGGGTTTTTTTATGGTGGACAGTTTATTGCAACACTGTTGTCAAGACACAAATCTCTTTTAAGGTTACTTGGGTAAGGCCCTATTACTAAACAAGTGAATCCAGGTCATCTCAGTCTTAACACTTGTGGTGCCAGCTGTTTTTATTTTATTCTTTAAAATATCCCCATTAAAGTATTTATATTTATAAATTTTTGGTCTAGAAATCCTAGATACATTTAAAGGGAATATATTTGATACCATGTGTCAACTTGAACACCTCTGAGAAATGGTAACTTTCCCTGTTGGAAATTTTTCTTCAGAAATGTACTTTTGGTTTAACCTCAAAAAAGGTTTTGCCCCATGGTAGGGACTGGTGTTGAACCCAGTTTGGCAGTTTTATCCTACATTGAAATATAGATAAAATTTGGAGTTGCACACTTTGGTGATGGGCTTGGAAAACAGAAGTTGAATCTCAATGTAACAAATAACAAAATTGAAATTTGAACAATAGGACCATGGCAGACAGATTTAAACTTATGATATAATTTTTCTAGTGACACTTATAAACACGACAAGATGAGATTCCATTTTTTTTTTTATCAAAATGGACCATACTTAACAAGAAATATACATACTCCCTGTTATATGCAATCATCAGTAGATCCACATGATCTGGGCAATTTTAAAAATACATGCTTTTATAAGATTTTCTGAACAGCAAATGTTTTGTGAACCATGAAAACCAAAGACTTTTTTGGGGACTGAGCTTTCCACGGGCCACCTGAAGCCTATGTCTATTGCACGAATATCTGGAAATATATGGTCTATTCATCAAACAACTGTTGAATTTGAGTTAGACATGGTAGTGCTCTATTGACAAAACTTGGACCCAAACACTCGCCAGTACACATTATTTTGGTTATTTTCCAAAAGGCTCCTACCTTGACCCCTACCTCCCACACACAACGTCCATCGCTTACGCTCCTTTGTAATGTCTTCAAAATCCGAACCATCTTCCAGGAAAATCAGGTGACGGGCTTGGTGTCAGGAGTTTTGATGTTCAGACATATACCACCTTCTAAAGTGCCTTATGTTCCATTAAACTCAACATATTCTTAATTTCAGTTAAGTTTATCTTTGTGTGCAAAGTTGAAAAGTCAAAGGTCTGAATCGATTTGACATCTTGCTCCTTGTTGATCTTTTCAATTTCTGGTAGGATATCCTTTGTGATCTCTGTAATTCGCATCCTATTCACTCCTGTAAAAGCTTGATTTTTTTAATAGTAATAGTTTGTATGGTAATTCATGACAAATTAAAGAACTTTAGTTATGCGTTTCGCAAAAACCGGCAGATGGATGGATGGACGGACGGACAGACAAGAATGATCTCATAAACCTTGCGACACTTGGTCGGCAGGGCTCAAAAGTAGACATGACTTTTATGGAAATTGAGAAGACATTTGCCCTGATAGTTATAAAAATACTAAACCCCGCAAATCGCTGATAGTGCAAGATACAAAAGCCTCAGCTGGCTGGCTTTCAAACAAAAATATATATATATATATATATATATATATATATATATATATATATATATATATATATATATATATATATATATATATATATATATATATATATATATATATATATACTCACCAGGTCTTGTTACGAGGAATCTTTGCATGATTGAATGATTTTTGGAGCTTGAGTCATGTGTCTTGAAGAGTTAATTATTTATGCGGGATTTTTTTTTGGAGGGGGGTGTTTTTTGATATTTTGGGGGTGGGGATAGGGTGCGCCTGATATGTAGGTAAATGCGATTTAATAAAATATACTTACATGGCCTTCTGTCTCCAAATAAAAGCTGTTACATAATACTGAGTTTTCATTCTCATATCTATTATGACTACATTCTTGACAGACACACACGCATAAAGACCTAAAAATACATACACATGTGCATGCGTAGTTACATATACAGGTCCGCAAGTACTGACATACACATATAAATTAACGCTAATGGTGATATACTTACACTAAAAAAGCGTATTACCTACCTGTTGGTGTCCATTTGTGACTGACCAACAGTATTCCCATGAGATTCAGTAGATCGTGATGTAACATTGTTTCCCTACAGAAAGTAACAACTAAAACTATAACTCTAAATTTAACAGTTGGCGGCAAAATAGTACTACTGTGTAATACATACATACATACATACATACATACATACATACATACATACATACATACATACATAATATTATAGTTATTATGGTTTTGGTTTGTTTCATGTATGGCGCTTCGCATGTGCAGCATCGACGAGTCAGTGTCCTCGATACACTATTCCAGTGTCACAAACGACTTCATAGGCGACATAGCGTTTGTTTAAATTCATACCCCAGATATAAGTCGCAAAATAGCAAAACAGGTGCAAAATTAAGCAGGATTTTGCTAATTCCACAGTCGGAATGCGTTTATTTACAACCGATACTCAGTGAACCCAGGTGGTGTTAATTGGCAACCCGCACAGCTGGTGATCTATGGTCCTCAATAAACTCTGCAGAATGCCTGTCAAAAGCTTTTCACCTGTACAGCAAGGAAGAACTGCAGTGCATGCTATTCTTCAGCTGATATACATAAAGTCAAACAAAGACCCTACACATGGAGAAGACTGCCAACTTGCCTACGGATTTTTCACGATTCAAACAAATAGTCCTGTAAGTCAGACCGCAACTCTGAACAGGTACAAACAACGAATCTAGGGCGACTCTGCTGCTCGTGTTGTAAACACTGATTTAATAACCACTGTGATAATAACTTCTCCGTGCTCCATTTTACCTGTAATACGCTGTTAGAAATTGTGGATGATGATGATAATGATGATGATGATAATTATAATTTTTCAGTCCCATCCCTGAAAAAGTGAAATAATGTACATGTCACATAGGTACAAAACATATGATAGATAAAACAAACGAGTACATATATATATATATATATATATACATATATATATATATACATATATATATATATATACATATACATATATATATATATATACATATATATATATACATATATCTATGTACACACAGTGTTTTCCCCGCATTATATGCTCAAAGATGTGCCCATTTTTAATATTTTCTTCACCACCTTTCCCCTTTTAACCAGTTTTCTCCTTTTTCATTAAAAATTAGGTTATTTTAGTAATATTTATGCAACATTTGGTCAATACCCGTCCAGGAACAGGAAATTCTAGGTTGCCATCAGGTTCACCTCCTTTCTGCCCTCCAACACTCGGGAAAACCCTGATATATATTGTGTAATTGAAGCTGCGGCTTGTATTAGAATACATTTTCTTTATTTGCAAATTGATGATAAATAAGTCAGGGTGCAGCATATTTTAGAGAGCTTGTTCCTGCACCATGACCAGGTGAGCTATTAGGTTAGCTTCATGAGTAAAGAAAACACGTAACATCGTAAGGTCAAAGAAGGCTTGCATTTTTTTAACATTAACGGCACATGAAATTGTCTCTGTGAACGCAAGAGTAACATACAGTAATTAAAACTGAAACCCGGAATACCTCAGTATTTCCCTTCTGTGCTAGGTTAAAGACCACGGAGGAAGAAAACTAGTTTAGTTTTCTTCCTTCATGATCCAAAAAGCTTTATCATTCACACATACTTTCAACAGTAACAACAAGAAAGAAAAGAGGAAGAAATGAAGTGACAGTCCCAGGTTTAATTGATGTTTGCAGCAGACGAAGTTTAAAATGTCATAAGGGAAGCATTGTGTTTTCTACTACGTTGTAGTCAAGAAGTCAGAAAAAAGAGAATTGTGCAAAATTATGAAAAAAAACATTCAACTTAGAAACCCTATATTGGGATGTAAAGATGACCCACAGAACCCATTACATCCTTTAATCATTTGGTTAAAAAGCATAATGTCTCCTTCAAACAGTTTGACTCCAAAGTGGACCAAGTTCCTTCTCAGGTTTTTTTTCTATGTTACGGTGAAGTGGACATGACATAGAGGTTGATTATGCTGTGGAGGCAACATAAATGTTGAGCAAAGCTAATACCACTGGCCCAATTGGCCACTTTAACCAACTATCATCAGTCATGAACCAAAATTTACATGGGGACGCAATAAGCCATATATATATATATATATATATATATATATATATATATATATATATATATATATATATATATATATATATATATATATATATATATATACATATACATATATATATATATATATATATATATATATATATATATATATATATATGTATATAAGACATTGAATGACATTGATACAGGAAATTGTCTTTTTGAAATTCCAACAAACCCTTTAACACCAGTAAAGTGCAGCAAAGCCTAACTTCTGCAACAAGTCCAGATCAAACACCTTACCTTATTGCATAGAAGATAGAAAGAGGGATTGATTCACCACATGGAGTGATATCTTTTAACATTTCGTCATGACAGGTAATGTTCATTTCTACCCTTTTTGAATTTGTGGAACCAGGGTTCGTTCAGTTACGATGGCGTTCTGATTCAACATACACAAACAATGAAGTCTCGCCTTCATGAATGATGAGACCTATTTTATGGCAAATGGTTTGCTCATTCTAAACCCACATTTCAAGACAAAATGGACATAGTGAGCTACATTATTCTCATTGTATCAACACAATATCATAACGATTAAAACTATTTATTTCATCTGCAGCATATTTTTAGTAATGTCGATATGTGGCTAGATATGCTGTAATCTTGACGTTTATTGAGCACAGTCCTGATTATGTACTCTGGAGTCTTAATCGGATGTACCAAGTTGTGGTAGCAGAAGCTACTAATGACATTTAATTTGTGACAAATATAGAAAATAATATTGGAAGTAATGTTTTAATGCTACTTTAGTAAGACTGGCTGCAGCTGTTCTCACACGGTGATGATTTAGGCGCCGAGTTGGGCTCCAAGCTAGCTCGACTCAACACCTAGGAGCTCATGAATTCCAAGCCAATGTCATATTCCAAGCTTCAGATAAACAATGACTGCCTGAATCGTGTTTGCATGTCGGGTCGAATAATTTCCAGCAAGAGAAATCACCATATAGACCTGGTAGTGGACTTGTTTTCCTTTAGAAGGACTGGGTTCCTTCATTGTGCATGCACGACACGTTTCAGCAAACATTTGCTGCAACATTGGACACTGCATATTTGTAGTCCACCCTGTGATTATTTGGAGCACATAATGATGTCTTCCAAACATAGGTATAAAGCAAAATAAATTTTACGAACACCATGCTTGTGGTAGGCCTAGATCTGCTCAAAGACCGAGAAGAAGAAAAAGATTTAACAACAAAGCAAAAAATGAGTTGATTCTGTTTTGAAAAAGCAAACTTCTCCAGGATCATCCTGTATATTTTCTGATCATCCTGACTCATGCATAACATCAAGATACAAAGCCAAATCCATGAGCAGGGTGTGGCTCATCAGCTAAACTAGGCCTAAACACTTTGAGATGACTTGCTGGACTGTTTGATTAAAGTAGTTGTTAGACTCTGACGATCTGCAGCAAGGATGTTCGTACTTGATGGGGTTGCATGTTGGCAAAGGCAATCCAGACGCTTCATGTTTAAAATATGCCAGACAACTTAATCCTTTGAAATTTGTATCCTTTTTTGGGAAAATACAACCACTTTAAAAGTGTTGTGTGGGCTTGAAAGGGCGCGGCTACAAACCTGTGTTTACATTTTTATGCCACTACAGTCACGCCGCCTTTAACCGTCACTTGATAATTCGGCACCCTTGAAATTCGGCAGCAATGAGCTGTGAACGGATTTCCCCCATTGATTTACTACATGATAATCCGGCACCCTTGAATTTCGTCACCGGCATGTTAATTGCAGAACAAAAGAGCGTTTTTCAATGTAATTTGCTTCTTTAATCCGTCACTTGATATTCAATGGAGCATATACCTAGCAATAACATACCTGATTGCGCCGTACCGCAAAATCAACAACGTGTTCCCAACAAGTTCCGAGTTGATTAGACGTTCTATTGTTCCCGCCTTAAATGGCTAAAGTTCATTGTAATGGCCAGAATCCAATGAGGGATTTTGTGCTGACGACGCAGCAAAAGTTTGGCGCATCGAAGAACAGTTAAAAGATTTGAAAAGTGAGCGCAGTAAACAAAAAAAGATTTCGGATTTCTTTGCGCCAAAATAAGCTATGAAAGGCAAAATATGTCCAAATACATGTGTGAGATTAACATTGGGGTTGGCACATTTATGCCCGCTCGCTCCATTAATGTTGAACGTAACATTAATTGTACATATGGATATGGATATGAATACACTGAATGATTTTTTTTCCCCTTTTTCCTATAATTTGCACGTTTCGTTATTAAAATTTCATATGATTGGTAATACGTGTATGTGATTATGTTTTTATTTACTCATTATTAGGTGCAAATTTGGCCTCTTATTCTCCATACATCCTGGTGAATTATACTGTGATTTGTTAATCTGGCAGCCTTGTTAATCCGGCAAAATGACCAAAAACAGATGGTGCCAGATAAACGCGGCCTGACTGTACTAAAGTTACAGATTTGGAAACCTCACATTTATATTTTACGTTGACTCTATATTTTGCGGCTGTAGAGATCCCTTGTCCACCATACGGCATGATAATATACCTTTAGGTCTCTTATTTGCTTGGATTATGCACGGTGATTCATGAGTTCTGTATGTACAAGATGTTAAATTTGTATTACATTTTTCTGCTTGTATCGTTAAAGCTGTGTTATACATATACATACATATACCGTGGATTCTTTATTAGAAGACGCATCTCTATTGAAAGACGCACCCCGACTTCAGGCTGCTAAGTTAAAGTAAACAAAATAAAGCGTTTCCGCCCGAGTTTACGTGTATCACTTGCGCAAATGTTGCACTCTTTACCATTCTACCTTATTTTTTCCTTAATTGGCACATGTTTTACGTCATTTTATTAATATTACAAAATCGTATTATTACCATTCTTTATGTCTGTTGTATTTTTTATCAAGAACTTTAAAAAATTGTCCAAAGGACACAGATGCCCTCACCTGTCATTGACCCCATCGGCATTGGAAATAATATGGCATGTAACTGGTGTAATACCTCAAATACTTTTTGAGATACTGAGACACAAACATGACAAGTCTAACGTTAAATCAATATTTTGTCTTAGTTAATTAATGAATAATTAGCACAAGATAATTAGTCCAAGAGAGAAACAAAAACCCCAGGTGCACACACCTTTCTATATTGATACATGTATCCATAAAGTTGCATGGTTGAAGCTCAAATACCGTTTAATATACATGCGACACAAATGTGACAATTTTAATGTAGGACGGACGAATGTCATTATAACAGTATTGTGGCGCAGATTAATAGTATAAATTTGCGAGTAGAGCTGATACAAATAATTGACACTGATGCCAAAGAAGATATAATTCTCTATATCTACTTTCACTTTGTAGAGAGGAATGAGGAATCCAAAATTCTGAAATAATAATTTTTTAGCCTTTGCTAGCGTCCGTGAGATAATCACCTGCACAACGCATGATGTCCCAGGTACCACACTAATCGGGTCGACCTTTCACCGGAACATCCCTTAGAAATCTGGGGACACCCATCTGTTACTGATTCTGTCACATCTTCAAACGTGTCTTGTTTCATTACCAAATTTTGTATCTGATATTTCAGGTTAAAATATATTAAGCTTGTAAGATCTAAAGACTTGTTCAGAAAACAAGATAATTTATGATTTTCTTGATACGTTTTTGATATAGCGAGTATGCTTTCATATCTCAGGCATTCATTTGACACCTGAACAAACACTTTATATAACACTCTCCTTTCTCCCTTAACAAGGATAAAGATGGCCATGGGATGGGTGAGAAGGTAAACTACAGACAAGACGATTGACTGTGATATAAGTGAGCCTGTATTTGTCTAAACACTTTCCTTTCCCGTGCCTACAATATCCAACTCATTTTGTGTCTTGGACCGGGAGTCCGCCCTGTGCACCTTCAGCACCATTGTATATTCCATTTTCGAAATGAACAGAAGAACAAAGGGCAAATTTATGATCGCACAGATTTTCGAAATTAAACTGTAAGCACCTTAGTATTTAACAAAGGGATTGAATTAACCCTCAGGTGGTATATTAAAAACATTGTTGTTCAGCAAAGTGGTGTACTATTCGAGAAAAGTGTTGTACTGTAATAGTGTGTATTTTGCAGCACGCTTCTGCTACCACAACTTGGTACATCCGATTAAGACTCCAGAGTACATAATCAGGACTGTGCTCAATAAACGTCAAGATTACAGCATATCTAGCCACATATCGACATTACTAAAAATATGCTGCTCATAAGATAAATAGTTTTAATTGTTATGATATTGTGTTGATACAATGAGAATAATGTAGCTCACTATGTCCATTTTGTCTTACAATGTATAAAAGATATCACTCCATGTGGTGAATCAATCCCTCTTTCTATCTTCTATGCAATAAGGTAAGGTGTTTGATCTGGACTTGTTGCAGAAGTTAGGCTATGTTGCACTTTACTGGTGTTAAAGGGTTTGTTGGAATTTCAAAAAGACAATTTCCTGTATCAATGTCATTCAATGTCATATATATATATATATATATACATATATATATATATATATATATATATATATATATATATATATATATATATATATATATATATATATATATATATATATATATATATATATGGCTTATTGCGTCCCCATGTAAATTTTGGTTCATGACTGATGATAGTTGGTTAAAGTGGCCAATTGGGCCAGTGGTATTAGCTTTGCTCAACATTTATGTTGCCTCCACAGCATAATCAACCTCTATGTCATGTCCACTTCACCGTGACATAGAAAAAAAACCTGAGATGGAACTTGGTCCACTTTGGAGTCAAACTGTTTGAAGGAGACATTATGCTTTTTAACCAAATGATTAAAGGATGTAATGGGTTCTGTGGGTCATCTTTACATCCCAATATAGGGTTACTAAGTTGAATGTTATTTTTCATAATTTTGCACAATTCCCTTTTATCATGTATTTTCTGACTTCTTGACTATAATGTAGTAGAAAACACAATGCTTCCCTTATGACATTTTAAACTTCGTCTGCTGCAAACATCAATTAAACCTGGGACTGTCACTACATTTCGTCCTCTCTTTCTTTCTTGTTGTTACTGTTGAAAGTATGTGTGAATGATAAAGCTTTTTGGATCATGAAGGAAGAAAACTAAACTAGTTTTCTTCCTCCGTGGTCTTTAACCTAGCGCAGAAGGGGGATACTGAGGTATTCCGGGTTTCAGTTTTAACTACTGTATGTTACTCTTGCGTTCACAGAAACAATCTCATGTGCCTTAGACCAAGTAATCGGGGGGGGGGGAGGGTATAAATGGCACCATGTATTATATCGTAGGTAAACCTGGGAGGAATCATCCTGTTGTGTTAAGGACCACTTGCTACCCCTGCAGCATGTACTACCTTAATGATGATAAAGGTGTAACAGGGATATACCCTGTTTAACATGCTCTTTCCAGTTTTGACTCCCATCCACAATGGTGAAGACTCTAAACAGTGCCCACCCACTCTATCTGGTATTTTCTGGTGCCGAAAAGTAGCGGATTTACAACAGGCTTCTCTAACACTGACGCTGATTGCAAAACTTGCATGTGCCTTCAATTATTGAATTTCAAAATGGGATTATCACATGGTTGCTTATACTGCCTTAAAGAATCACAAACATTCTACCTGTCAATCATTTAACCAGCCCATTGTATCAAATGTAAATTCCATGTCTTTTATTGATGAATCACATGATTTGAGTACTGTATGTAGCACAGAGGTTTGAGGAGCATATGACAATTTGGGGGACCTAATTTCATGGGGTATTCTATTTTGCGCCTTTCACATACTGGCAAAATTCGCTGAATTTGACGCCACTTCAATAAAATACATTTGCAATAGATCATAATTTTCTTGCTTGATCATCCGTGCTGGCTCTAAAGCAAACCAAGCTCCACATTATTTCTATATTAGAAGTGGAGTTGAGAAAACACAAAAATTAGTTTGTTTAGCAGGCAGTTACGTACTAACACAATGAAATCTAGTAAGTTGGTCGCTACACGTGGTAATTGATGAGTAAAGAAATAGCCAATGATCATGTGAGCTCATCGACTGTGAGGAAGGCAAAAATTCATTTCATTTAAGCCAAAAAAGAGCACAGTCAGGAATCAATACGCATGGGGTTTCACATAATTTACGTCGCTTTGTACATGATTAAATATTTTGTGTAAACTTCTTGACTAGCTAAGTGGAAGCTTATGTGACCAACTTAAGATGCGAATACACGTTTGATTGCACTATAATCTTAGTCTCAGACAATTGCCTGCTTGGGACATGCCATGGCCTCTTTGACCTGCAATAGCACAAACATTGAGCTAGAGAAAGGTGAAAGTCATCAGGCAGCAGTCGGCCCACCTTGATACATGTGTCAGTTATGATTATTTCCCTGCTGTGGTTCTCTTCCAAATCAGCCCATTATTTTAAGGCCTCCAGGGAAACTACAGACACTTAAATGTTCCGCATATCCAGCAATCTGCATTACTCATTATTTCCCCCGAACATCATGTACATATTTCGTGACATACTCTCACATTTGCTTTATTAATGCGGTTTTTTCTGTTTTTTCATGTCGCCAGGGAGGTTAATTCTGTAAACATTCCCCAATAAGGAAAGTATATTAACAGAAGAAGAAAAGGAAATGTAGTTAATAAAGAATATTTTAAAAGTTGAGAAGACCGGTTTAAACCAAAAGTTGCCTTTTTTTGGGTGAATGCCTGTCTGAAGTCAGCAGTGAATTTTTTTTTCTTCACATTGGCATTGAAAGATGAATGTTCATGCTTTTGGATATCTGGAAAATCTTTGCTGTCATTGTTGGGTTTTGAATTGTTTAGTATGGATCGTGTTTTTCTGTACTATTTTGTTCTTCATTGTAATCACCAAAATACAATATTGTCTTTATTAAATAGAGTGTTTTCATTAAAACCAGTTTCCCAGAAACGTTTTAGTTGATTTCAGAACTCTTTCTGGGCACTCGAAAAATTTATGTACAAGGGCCTGTTTCACATTTACACATTTTTCACATTTTTTTTCTTTCTGCAATTCCAATCTTATATAACCTTGACTTAGTAGCAATAATTCTGTGTATTATTTTGAATTGAAATGCTTGTAACTTAGTTTCAACTGTTGTTTTGAATGCTAAAGAGATTTTTCTTTCCAATTAAGATTCAATAAATCAGGAAAAATAACATACTATTTTTCTAATACAAGTTGGTTCTGCTGAGCAGTTATTTGTAACAAATACCCAATATATAGCTTTGCTGTTTAAGTCTTTAATAGGGATCAGTTTACCAATTATAAAAAATTCAAGGATATTTTTCTAATGTATACATTATTTTGACCTCTTAAAGTAGTTTTCAAAAGATTTGGTATTGCTGAGCGTATCTGCAGGTACTCTTAAAAGTTGGGTTCAACATTTACAACATTTCTTATAAAAAATCATTCATTTTGAACTAATATCCTTTCGCTAAACCAAATGATATCTTTACGCATTGGGACATTTTCCTTAGCAGGAAAGAAAGATGGAAATTCGTTCCAAGCTTTTATGATGTGTTTATAAACTATAGATGTATTTTTAAAGTTCGAACTAAAAGAACAATTCATACTCCCAGGCATGTTCGTACCATGCCTATGACGTCTGTTCTGAAACCACATGCCTCGAAAATTATTATATTTCAAGTTATTGTAAGGCAGATTTCGAAAAGTAATATTTGATTTTTTTTTCAATACGCTTTGCGAGAGAATTGTAAATTGCAATATAGCAGAATTGACTGAGCTCAGAACATCCCCATAATCCTTAAAAATACTGAAACGTGTGTGCAAAACATGGCGCCAAATCAAAATCTGTGGTCCACAATCCCTGGTCGTAAGATTATTATATGAAGCTCACCAATGTTATTGAAAAATGCTGTCATCCAATAACTCTAACTGGCTCAATGCTATTTAAATGTGCTTGTAATAGCGTTAGTCACCACTGGTGGCAGCACTGTTACAAACAGAATCATATGACAACAGTCCATGCCTTTACAATGATAAAGATCTTACAATAATTAGGTACAAAAAGTTGTACTGGGATCATAAAGCTCCTAGTTATATATTTTTCACAACAGCTTTACACTGGACAAATGAACACCTTTTCTTGGAGGTGATGTCTTATGTGCAAAATAGTAAATTTTATTCCACAAAACAGAGATGAATATTGACTTTGTGCAGGTTATACGCCAAGGTGCCTAGCTCGTTATAATACAGGTAAAAGGTTGATGTGATTCTTTTCTTGATCCTGTTATCAGATACAAATATTTCTTGAAAGACGACATTGAAGCTTACCAAATCATATTCATAACATGTTAATCTACCTATCATGAGAGGCGACCTGTCTAATAAGACCACTTTTAGTGGGAAAGGAATAGACCCTCATGGCAGAAACTATTGTATTGTGCTCATATCCTTGTCAAAATTTAAGAGACAACTTACCACTTTCAACTGTTTTAAACAATTTTTCGTACCTACTATAGAGACCACTTATCACGAAAGACCAGTTCAATTTTTGAGACCACCCATCCAATAAATTCCATTGTTACTTTAACTAGCGTGCAAATCTACTTCTATGTGCTAGAACTTGTGACAAATACAAGGGATGGTCTTGAGTACCAGAATCCATGCAGAGTCCCTGTCTTAAGAAACCACAACAATCAAAGACCACCGGTCTTGAATTGCTATGTATTCAGGTATACTTTACAATGCCTTCTATGATTACGAAAGGCAACCTCTACTAGGAAACTGCAATCTGGTCACCCATAAGGGTTGCCTTTGTTTCACTATTGTGTCTTTCGCATCAACAGAAATAAAGTACATGTAGTTTATAGCTAGACAGAGCCCCCTTATGACCAAGTTAAAGTGGTCTTATGAGACAGGTAGTCTATCGTGATGGGTGAATTCACATGGTTAAAATATTGTTTGGGATCCCACGAAGTGGTCTCTCATAGGATAAAAGTCTCTTACTGGAGATGTCCCCTGTACAGTGGTTGCTGCCCGGAGAGACCTTTCTTAAATGATCATGGTAAATACAGCAAAGTGGTATCTCAAGAAAGAGAGGTCACTTATGGCAGATGTTATACAATATTAGTCTTTGCCTCGAGAGATCACTCTCATTGCCAAGTTCAATGGTTTTATAAAGCAGATGGTCTCCCATAACAGGCAAATTAACATGGTAAAACGAGTTTTTGGGATTTGCTTAAGTGGTGTCTGAAGAGTGGGTCTTAAAAAACCACCCTGTCTTGAGACACCACTTTGCTGCACAATAGTACCTGTCTTGAGAGATCCCTCCGACGAGAGACAGCTGTCACTCTCTTAGAATACTGTGATATCTTTTCCATGTTATTGTCTCTAATGAAAGCCCTCCTGCTTTGAGAGACCACATTTTGACTTACACTTGGGATGGTCTCTCAAAACAGGGGCCAGTGTATCTCAAAACTATGATCTCTCATAACAGGTAGAATAACAAGAGTTGGAGAAGGATAAGAGAGGCAGGTCTTGTATCGTAAACATTGTGCTTATTATATTGTAGTTATGTAATGTGGCCAATGAGTGGCTTTTCAACACAGGTGCTTTTTTTATAAATGCAAGTTGACATTTAGATAATTGACTCAACTATATACATACATATATATCTTGTGCTAGCTACAGAGTCCACCTGTCATAACAGACCATGGATTGCAACAACGCATCCCCTTAACCTCCCTTAAGGGCAGTACTGATTGTTTTAAAAAATTATTTTACATTCTCAGACATAAAACATGACATTATACTGTTGCATATCAAACAAACTGAACTTGTACTTATATAATCAAGATAAATTTATCAGGTGGATGTTCTATTTTGGTAATCAAAGATGATCATATTCCACAGTAAGTATACTAATAAAGCACAAGCCATGTTCTCCTTGTGAACCAAGAGCCACCTGGTGGCCAACCTTGGCGGCTGACTTACCCTATTGATCGAATGCGAAGATATTGGGAACGACGGTGGTGATGAAATTTGTGATTTACAACAATTGCTGCTAGAGAAATTTATTATCCAACGGCAAAATGAATTTTGTGCCATTCTTTACTAGACTCCAAAATTTAAATAAAAATTTGAAATTAAGAAATATATACTAGTATTGGAAAAAATGGTTGCAAAATCTCATTTACAGATCACTACACGTAATATGAATATAAAGAAAAAGGTGAACACAAAGGCCACTCATTGTACCGATAGGCGACAGAATACCTGATTTATGTCTTGAAATTCAGAACAAATTATATTAGTTAAAATGTCATCAGTTGGAAGAAGCTAGAAAAAAATGGATACCTTGGCTGAATTCACTGTTTGTTTTGAACATTTGACATTGGACGATAGAGTTATAGAACTGATGAAATGAGACCGCATGGAAGGAATTTGGAATTTGTCAAAATTTTAATGGAAACAGTTAGAACGAGAAGCAAATTATAAGAACAATAAACCAATTGAGATATATGAGTCATGAGTAAGCTTTAGACTTGTTCTTTGCATATGCAAAGGATGGACATCTTCCCCAAGCCAAACTCTCATCCAGTCGAAAAGTGTGTAGCGTTGTGGGTTGACAGGTCAGGCTTCGAGGACACCTCGATATTCCCACATGTCCCTTTGGGTTTTAAGTGGCTAGGCCTATATATTTTGAAGAAAAACAAAAGTCTGTAGTTAATGAAAAATGTTGATGTTTTGGTAGCTCTTGAATGTCTTTATTATGATAGTTACCTTGAATATGGGTAATGTTTTGCTGAAATATTGATAAATACTTCATTGGCTATGTTGTTCTCTGAATTACAGTTGTAATGGACGTACAGTGTGTTGATAATTTTCGAGATATTTTTATTTTCACGAAACCGATGAAGGCCTAATTACGTCTCCTTCTATGAGCAAAGGTGAATGACCAGTCAGGAGAACCGAAGAGTGACAGGGCTACTATGTCTGTCTTTGTCTCTAGCACAGGTGATGATATCTGTGTTTTAAGTGGTTAGGCCTATATGTTTTGGAAGAAACTAAAGTATGTTGTTAATGAAGAATATTCAAAGGTTCAGAGGACTGGCTTAAAACCACTAGTTGCCGTATATGGGTGACTGCCTGTTTCAAGCCAGGGGTGAATTTTTTCTTCACATAGGTATTCGAAGATGTGTGTTGATGTTTTGGTAACTCTTGAATCCCTATGTTGTCATATTTGGCTTGAAATTTATTAATATGGGTAATGTTTTTCTTAATTATTTGTCTACTTAATCCAGCTTTTCCTCCATTTTGCATACATTTTAAATTGGATGTGGGTAAGCGCTATATTGAGTGGACTAAGCGTTCAATATGTATACCATTTTCTGGAGAAGGGAAGCGTCAAGAAATGTTTTCTTATTTCATTTATGTATGTATTTATGTGTCAAATATGTTTTGTAACAGTCTTGTCCGTTATGTATTCATGTATTTGTAAAAATCATATTGTGCTGTAGCTGACATAATGCCTTTAATATTTATAAAGGTAAGCCGATGTTCGTTCATTCTTTCATCATTTTTCAAGCTTGTTTTGGCACTGGCGATGATACGCAGATGTCACAAATTGCGTTGAAGAGACTTGCACAGGTAGACACAAAGTTTGCATTATGAACAAGTACATCCAGGGCTTACAATCTGGTCAGACACAACAGTTCCACATTTTCTTCTAAAATGAGATTGATGAAAGTGCTCTGAACTGATTTTTTCCGAATGCACTCACTGTGTCATTCTGACATATTATCATACTTGTTACGAGTATTCACCGAGTTTTAATCTGAGGTTCATTTCAAACAAAATTCTCACAAACAAAAAAGAAAAAAAAAACACTTTGGCAGATTGGTTTGTGTATTCAAAAGAAAAACTTCACTTTGTGTGTGATTATTCCACTCAAATAGACTGGGATTTCTGTAGATCTAACGATTTAAACATCTGGTGCCGTTTACGAGCCAAGACTTCCTCTTAGCCGCCAAGGAATATATTCCCTAAAAAGAAATTACCATTCGTGAAAACAACTTACCAAGGCGCATTATTCCTTACACTATGACAAGTGCAACGTGATGCAAGGATATTCCATAGTTAAAGTTGGAACAAAATGGACCCCACAATAAGGAATCGTGGGTCGCTTACAACAGGATTCATTGTGTGTATCAGAAGCAACTCCGTATAACTGGAGAACAACATAAAAGCAAATTAAGCAATCCCCTTAAAATGCAAAAAGGAGGGAAAAATTAAAGAAAGAACAAAAAGACGAAAGAAAGAGAGAAAGAAAGAAACCATAGTTGAAGTTGCTATGCACGTTTTAAAGAAAAATCATATTCAGACTGTAACCTACCCTCAATTGTAAATGATGGCAAGTATGTCACACGCAATGCATCCGAAGCAGAAATTCTTAACTACATTTTACTTGAGTCAAAGCAATCTACACACATCTTCAGTTCAATCTCATGTGCCACTCTACTACCCTTACAATATTGTCGGAAACCTAAACATTTACGAAAATGGAGTTTTTGACATAATCAGAAGCCTTGGTACTTCCAAAGCAGCGGGTCCACATGGTATTAATACTATACTCCTACAAGAAGCTGCCCCTGTTATCTCCAAACCTCGTACTAAATAATTCAACTTGTTTGTAAATCAACAACACTTTCTGTTCATGTGCAAAGAAAACAAACCACACATTACCTCTCTTACAATTGTTCCTTTTTCTGCCATTGTGAACACTAAAAGCTGATCCCAATTATCCAGATTCTGAGGTAAGAGCTGTTTATATAAATATTTGACAGACAAAAGGAGTCGAGGAGTTGTGATTATATTAAAACTTGAAGTTTTACACTCCACATGCAATAAGAGTGAGAATAAAGATATTTTTAACATCAAATCCCACGTGCGATATGCAATAAAACAACAGTTTATAACTTATTAATGTTCAAATTAAATGTTCATATGTCAAGATTCATATTATCAGTTTGCTGGGCACATCTGCTGGGTTTTGATACACGGGATTAACTTTAACTTCACATTGTCCTATTTGCCACTCATACATACAAATTTAATGTTTCAGTTCTTGCTAATGGCAGTTTCCGTTATTTCTTTTACGACAGCTATCCATTACAGCAGTATTGTCTATATAGATGGCAACATGTTCTTGCAAATGACAGTTTCGGCTATTTCTTTTACGACAGCTATACATTACAGCAGTATTGTCCGTTTAGATGGCAACATGATCTGGAGTTGAACTCTGGCTGCTCTGGAGTTGTAACTCTGGCTGTTGCTGTTGCCCAAACTTCCACTGACAAAGTTGGTAAATCCATAGGCAATGTGATTGAAATGTTCCATTGAGAATACTCCAGACCTTATTGGCTAGGTGTGGTTTCTGTGTAAATTACAGACGTGGCTTGGGAATCATATTTGCAAGATTAGTGCAATATCCAAAAGCATTTATAACATGTGGCCATTTCAATAAGCTCCAAGTGGGCCACGGCAAAGTTCGGCAATGCTAGGCTTTGAGCATAATATGTGACGACGCCTCTAGCCTTTTGCTGTTCGTTATGTGTCAAGTGAGTATTCTGGCACAAGTCCAGAACGTGGTAAAGTTCACAAGCTCTGTGTGGTTGTAAATGTAGATATTATCTGTCAAAGTCTAACTTGAGCCACAGATAAGTAGTCTGCGTGGTGGGGACCATCATTGATTTGCCAGTACAAGTATCTTTCAATTTGGGTGCTTATCAATCAATGCAACCATTATTTTGGTTACAATATAAATCAATGGAGATTGGAGTGGCTGTTTTCGGTTTTGGCATATTCTCCAAATCAACTAGATTCACTTTAAGCTTAGCGGGGATTTACCTTGGATGTTTCTTTACTTAGTGTGTTTATATTCTATGGTTTTTTTTTCTTGTTTAAAATTTTTGTTTTGTTTTGTTTGTTTGTTTTTTTTGTTTGTTTTTTTGTTTGTTTATTTTATTTTGTTTATTCATCTTGGCCAATCTTAAAAAATGTCAAAAAACAATTTGGTTGCTTGTTTTGAAATTGTACAGGAACACTTCTGGTCCAAGCTATTACTCCAACAGGGTAGGTTAGATGTGTATGTCACCTGAAGGCTGTACTTTTAGCCCTCTTTTCGTGTCCTTTTGTTAGCGTTAAAATACCAACGTTTGTTGCTATCAGCATCAATAATCTGGATGTAGTAGCAAACTTCAGTACATATTTTAGTCTACCCTACGGTAGATATTGACTGAGAGCCAGCTACTCTTTAGACCAGTCAGGAAATGCCATTGTATTCAGTTTATTTTAAATCCAAAGGTCTTTCGTTATTTGTGCTTTTTTGTTGTATGTACGTATATTTCATTGCATACAAGTGTCTTCGGTTCTACCAAGGTTACAAATTAAACTGACCTGAGAGGAAGTAATGTATAAAAGGGGAAGAACATCCATTTCAAACATGCTGCAACAAATGTCCAAGTTACCTAGTGCCTAACAACCATATATTTGTGGTTCCGGTAACCTGAAAAACTATACTAAAAGGCCCAACTCTAAAATTAAAAGAACACAAATGTACTTTCAAGCCCCCCTTTCCCTAATAAAATTGGATCGGTCCCTAGCTGAAAGATTTTATCAAGAAAGTGGCCATCGTGTGCGTTATTTTGCACTAAAGTCAACTTAGACACCTTACTTTGTTTCAACTTGTCTGGAGGGTTAACTTGGGGCGGGGAAACAGCATAGCTGCAAAGCCACAGTTGTTTGGTGAAACAGCATAGCCCCAATGGTTTTGGTGATCATCATCGTATTATTTCACAAGGTTTTAGGAGTCCATTTTCTAGCAGGGCAAACGGTCGTTCAAGTCCTTTTTTATATGACTTTCTATATAAATTTTATTTTGCTCGCTTGGTTGTGCCTGAAGCAGTTATCATCGTAAGCTACAAATCCAAATGCAACACGATATATTGAGACAGCACGTGGTAAGTGCCATTTCTAACATATGGTACATATATGGCCGCTGCAATACACGCTGATATTTACTGTCACCACTCATTCATACATTTTCCCCTCAACTGATTGAAATAATCTCATAAATTCAATAAGAGTAAATTACTAAAAAAGAGTTTACATTTAATTTCTTAACCAAAAAGTTAAGTGAAATTTCATAGACACAAATTATGGAACTGGAATGAATAAAACGTGCATGATGTGTATTCATTCGTAAATCCGAAACCTTTGACAGTTTATTATATTATTATTCTTTATATTACATCGTGTTAAAGCAATTATGATATATGATTATGATAAATAATAAAAAGGGTTTGCAAACAATTCAAGGTAGCATATGTTCAAGGAAGAAAATTGTGATAAAGTTCAATGCAGTTTTAATTATATATGTCACAGTTTGTCTTACTGACAAAAATGCTCTTTCTGGAAATCAGACCTAGGTTATCTTGGCTAGCAAGAAATGTATCGTTGAAAGTGCCACGCTGGGAACTTTTGCGTCCTTCAGGCCATCTGTCCACGATTGTCTGGGCTATGTTTCCTTTTCCATAACACCTACAACCACCAGATTTGGTGTGTGGATACTTCATAGGAAATGGTAGTGTTCTACAGCAGGCTATGGCCACAATGACCTTGATCTTGACCTTCAACTCCCATTAAGCTTAAGTTTGTTTGTACCATATTTCCTTTACCTAGAAACCTAGAGCAACAAAAATTGTGTGGAGTGAGTGTGTGCAGTACACTAAACTTTGCTATATATTCTCTTGTGGGAGTCTTTCTATTGTGATGCAATATTTGATCTTGTTTATGCAGAAGGAGCAGAGGAGGTCCTAGAATTAGGTCCCGAAATTTGTGTCTGGCGTTCTCCACATGTAGTATTATAACCTCAAATGTCCTCATTGGGTTTGGTGGATCAATATGAAGTAAACATATATATAATTGTCTAATATTTCTCAAGCTTTAATGTTTTGTTCCTGGGAAGGTGGATGCGTGGACAGATAACTTGAACAGTATATAGTATGTTTGAAATGATAACAATAAAGCTTTGCCATTAAAAAAAGAAAGCAACCTGTGAATAGCAAAGTACATCTAGCCATACATTATACTTTGGTATAAACATACTGTAAATATTATAATACAATGAAGGCGACTTACTGCAATCTAACTTTGGACTAATGTCATTAAAAAAAATACCACGTGTGTTGATTTTTTTTTCATATTTCATTTATTAAACTACTCTACTGTCATATAAATGTAACTGCTAATTTTAAACAGGTCTTTTCTGGACTTACAAATCTGGTATATTTATAACTATTTAAAATGTCTTGTCAATATTTAGACGTTTTTTGAAAAACGTGCATTTTCTCTCTCAAGCATCATGGGACAAAGGCATAAGACAAGATACCTTTGATCTTCAGTTTTTATTGCCTTAAACCTTTAATTGAAATCAAAAACATATTATTTGTGATAACACATCACATATTATTCATCACTGACACTTACTTTTAAGAGCTGCCAAGAATTCATTGAGGTGGCACTGCTCTCTGACTGACCTTCGTAGCATGGACGGTGGCAGGGCAT
Organism: Hermodice carunculata; assembly: GCA_964020975.1. Classification (NCBI taxonomy): domain Eukaryota; kingdom Metazoa; phylum Annelida; class Polychaeta; order Eunicida; family Amphinomidae; genus Hermodice; species Hermodice carunculata. The sequence continues at coordinate 86,967,849 of OZ026626.1, forward strand.
AAAAAACAGCATTTAATTTGCTTTTGGATCATCATGGGGAACCACAAGTTTCAGTAAATAGTACATTTCATTTTGTCAACACACCTCCATCTTCAAACCTCCTGTAAAGATGTGCAGCAGTTTATATTTTACATACCGTTAAATAAAGCAACTGAGCCATGGTTTTCTATGTTTTACAAACAAATCGTCAAGCACACTGTGAATATGTAACTTCACCCATTTGCTGCCTAAATTACTGTTAAACATGCATACTACACTTGCGAGTAAACTGTGCTGGGCACAGCGCCTTCCTTCCGGTGTCAAGCACCATTCACTGCAAGCGCAAGTCTGCAAAAGAAGTCTTCAGTCCTGCAAGTGCACGCAATTACGCGAGAAACAGCATATGTGACGTTTTGCTGGTGTAACCTTTGAATATTGAAGAAACTCTCAGTTTAATAGTCCTAAGATAGACAGTCCATAATTTTCTCGAAACAATAAAAAAGAAAAAAAGGCACCCTCATCTGCACTAATTTGGTACATCATCATGTATAACTGTTGAATCTGCTGTGATATTGACAGTATATTTGACACAGATGCATACTTGATCAAGGAACTTGTGATAATAGCTAAGGGTTTTTAACGAATCTTACATTCTATGGCGACAAAATCCCAAGATTCCTCATGGAAGGATTCTGTTGAGAGAAAATGAAGAAGCCTATAGTGTTATGTGGAATTTAGAATGACAAGACAAGTCCAAACCACTGCACCATCTTATTTGCTTTCGTGGCCCACATTTTGGATCTACTAAGGCTAAAGGCGTGGAAAACTTAATATTCTGTTAAGAAATTTAAGCCCCTCACATTAAAGTTTTATTGGGGAGTCAGTAATGTACTGCTTCTCCTTTCTCTCCTTCTTCTTCTTCTTCTTCTTCTTCTTCTTCTTCTTCTTCTTCTTCTTCTTCTTCTTCTTCTTCTTCTTCTTCTTCTTCTTCTTCTTCTTCTTCTTCTTCTTCTTCTTCTCCTTCTTCTTCTTCTTCTTCTCCTTCCCCTTCTTCTCTTCTTCTTCCTCCTCCTCCTCCTCCTCCTCCTCCTCTTCTTCTTCTTTTTTCATCAATGTTTTAGATAACGTGGACTTTATAATTAGTTATATAGACACTTTAAGTACATATATTATTGTTCAACAAACTGCACTGTTATCAAATTTTGCCGTAACAAGGGACTTTAAATGGCGTATATTCTGTTAGTTTGCTAGAATTGTGGCCTTAAAAATAGGAAAAATAGTATGATGGATTTATATGATTATATCTGTATTGCGATCTCATTGCTTTAAAATAATATTGCTCTCAAATGAATGAATCATTTCATCTTCTGCAAGCCAAAAAGCACTCCGCTCACCACTTCTTATATAGTATTGCGGGTGGCAATTCATAGATCATATCATTGTGAAACAAGGGACGACAAATTGAGCTCAAACATGAAGCGTGACGAACTCGGCGGGATTATCCCCTGTGATCCTGCATAAGCATGAGTCAGTGTTCCTGTAACTGAATACTTGCTCGTGGGATCAGCACCTTTGCTTTTTTACTTCATTTTTTAATTCTATTTTGTTAATTTATCATGTTTTTCATTTGGGTTTTTTGACTACACACATACACACACACACAGACAGATATATATATATATATATATATGTTGCAGTTGTCGTTCGTGTTAATAAGCCATTTCGAATATGCTATACCGATACAGACAAGTTTTATGAACCGCTGCCTATAACACTAACGATTTTATTTTGTGTTTCCTAAGGCACACACAATCATGTTACTTACAATCTGCTTCCATTATGATACCTTTTAAATATATAATAAAGCTTTCATGTAACCATACCTTTATGTTCTGTCAACTACACAACATTTGAGCTTGATATGATACTTTCAATCCAATCTGCTAATTGAGCTTTATGTTTTGGTATATATGATATGGATTTTGAGTGAATATTAGTTATTTGATGATCCAGGCTCCCTTGCGTTCCATTCCAGACAAATAATTTACAAGATGCACCATTAAGATAAAATGTGGCCTTTGTGTTAGGATTATATATCCTCTTTCTATGCAGTTTGGTACTCGTACTGTTACAGTTAATACGGTGAAAATGATACTTTGAGTAGAACTAATTTGAATCTGCTACATCTGATGATTTAATGGGAGCAAAGTCTGCTTTTCTCCAGGAACGTTATGTCACGTTTGACCTAGTATAGCCTGTGTAACCAACGCGAAGATATTACTAAGTTATTTTAACTATCGCTCCTTTACAAATACTGACATGAAAATAAATCTAACAGGATGACTATAATAATGGTAATAAAAGATTAACTGCGCTAACAATCTCCCCCATCACCATATTGAAACTGCAGTAGCATTTTACAAAATGCTCACAGGCTTCAAGGTTTTTGTGGAATTATAGTTTAAACCAATCGTGTCCGTCCACCTATCTTTGTGCAGAAGAAATACAATGGGAAATGCAAGCGTGATGGTAACAACCTTGAGCAGTCAAAACGTTAAAATGAATATTGTTTACTATTGTTGAGGTAGTAGGTAGCTGATATTTATGCAGGTGGAGTCATCCATTTTCATTGCAATCCCTCCACAATAATATCTTCCACTTATTGCAACTTTATTTATTTATTTATTTATTTATTTATTTATTTATTTATTTATTTATTTATTTATTTATTTATTTATTTATTTATTTATTTATTTATTTGTCGGTCAGAAATCTAAGAAGTCAAATAATATAATACAATACAATACAAAATGGTACAAAGTTGCACATGGGCATTTATATGGAGTTGTATTTGTTAAAGGATGGTGCTGCGGGATTTGTGTTTGTGTGTGTGCTTATTTCTGTACATGTGCTTGTTCATTTTTTTCGCCCCCCCCCCCATTGCCCAATATATTCGGCGTTGATATCTGATGACTTAAAAGGAAAAAATTGTGACTGTACATTTTAACATGATCACAATTTGACCAGATATAGGCCAAACTCAGTGGACATGAAACTTTTGTAAATCGTTATCAAATATCTTCAAATGGTCACACTTCATCTATCTGTGATTGATTTTTCTTCATTTTAAGGGAACAGCTATATGCGTCTGCTCTCAAGGCACTTGAGCAACTGCTTTGAAAAAACCCATAGCAGTCTTTATTAATTACCATGAATCCTAATATGTTCAGGTAGCAGTTGGGGTGCATGTTTTCAATGAATTATTACTTTTTTTTTTTTCAGGTGTTTTTAACTTTTCGTCCTTAACCACAAGCCGGATTGTCTTCAATCTAGGTGCAAATATAGTGTCACCCAGCTGAACTCTACATGTGGTTTTAGTGCTGTTATTATTTTCAGATGTTCAAGAATTGCTGAAATCCCCTAATGCCTCATAACAATTAATATATGCAAAATTACATTTGAAATGCCAATGAGCCTGGATGTTTATGCAATTGTCTCTCTCTCTCTCCACACACACACACACACACACATACACACACACACACACACACACACACACCATATCAACTTTAAAACTGGAAAGTATGTTATAAGTATCTTAATAAAGCTCGGGTACTAGTTTAAGTTTGTTGGTTACCTACATTTCTATACTATCAGCTCGCGGTTTGTTAAGGATCAGCTTTGTTCATCATAGCTAAATGGAACCCTCAGCACAATCACCTGAGCCTAGGATGGATGTTTTTTTTAATGACACAAAATATACAAAAGCAATTTCCAGGTACCCACCACCTCTCAAGATGCATGCATTGAAAACTTCAACTAGAAATATGTTGGAACTGACTGGTACTGGAAGGGACCCAATTTTCATATTTTAAATAATTTATAAATGTTGACAATCTTTCAAAGAAATCTTCAGATGTGTTAGGAGGGTGTCAAATTTTGGATGCCCTCTTTAAATGGACAATACTCCTGTCCAATGTTTTTTATATTGAAATAATGCACACCAGTCTTGCTCAAAAGGTATCAAGATATTTATCGACAAAAAAAAAATCATCGGTGCTTTCTTTTTTACAGTTTTGACAAAGCAACTTTGATGTTTTCATATTTCTGACTGCTTCATGTTGAAAGCACCCATGTAGAAAAAATCACACGGAGTATAAAAAAATCACTGAATGCCTGTATTGGAAAAACTAATGTGCATTATTTTTGGAAACTTTTGTTGCATCAAATAAAACCGAAAGAAGTATCAATCTTGAAGAAGGGATCCAAAGTTTGACTTTTGTAATTCAGTTCAATGTCTATTTGACATTTAGCTCCGAAAGTTGAAATTATAATCATATTTAAAATCTGTGGGTCATGTTCTTTCCAGTAATGTACATTATCAATTTGTTTTGGTCGATACTTTTCAGTCCATGGGCTCTCGTTTGTGCTGTGTCCTTAATCCTATTATGTTGTGGTGTCCTAAATTCCTTTATATAATGTTGTGGTGTCCTAAATTCCTTTATAAACATGATACGAAATGCAATAATGTACACGCTTAAACGCTGTTTGCAGTCGGTACTTGTATCTTTGAGACACAATTGCATAATTTCTTACCGCGCAAATTGTCTGAAAACGCCATGTGACAAAATATAGGTTGGTCTTACGGCGTTAATTGTCTTTACTTGTTACTGAAGACACAGGCTCGCAGAATTATTATAGACGTCGCTTGGACACGCGCTAGAACATACTATTGATACACGACTAGCTTGAACATGTATTTATTTGTGTGTGTGTGTGTGTGTGTGCCAAAAATATATATTTACAGCAGCAAGGCAACATTGTTAGCTGTTGCAGTGTCTCGTCGGTCATGCATATCATAGCGATTTTTCCTCGATCAGCACTTATACATACCGTAGCAAGCTAAATCACATTTTCCCTTTTTTTGTTTACGACGAATTTAAGCATATTCAGTGACGCACGTGGGCTGACATGGTTTAGAAAAAGTGTCAAAACAATAGAGTCAAATAAGTAAGCAAAATGTATAGTCTCGTGTCAAAATCGATGTCATGTAGTGGGCTTTTTGTTTTTGTTTTTTGTTTTTGTTTTGTTTTGTTTTATTTGTTTGTTTTTTTGTTTGTTTGTTTTTGGTTTTCTAGTTTGTTTGGTGTTATTTTGTCACTCCACTAGGCTCCGGTAAGCATGTTTAGGGTCGCGCGTAAGCTTAGGTGAGTCCCGTGCGTGTGATGCCACCAATACGGTGGGTTCATGTGGTGACGCCACTCGAACAAGTGGGGCTTGAAGAACATGCGGAGATGACACCATGGAAAATTATGTTTGATACCACATCTAACTACCTGCATTGATACACAAACTGTTGACGGCTTGCAACATTAACATTAATATTACTTTCTGTCAAAAATTTGCTTTTCGTTTTTGGAACAAAAGTGTCCCAAGCACTTTGAATGCGGACAATTGAAAATGAGAACCGTAGTGACAAGCTTAACTTGTCAGCGTTACTACTGGATAATTAAGTTTTTTTTTTGTCATATACGTTTCAACACATAGCGCAAAAACATGATGCATGTCTGTTTTATCTACTTTTTCTCTTTTACACAATAGTTTTTACTTGGAAGCATTTTTTCGGTATCTGTACATTCTCAATACCTTTCCATTTCAGTTTAAGAGCTTTTATTGTTTGTGCAAAGTGTTGTTGTGATGAGTTGCTTTGAAGTGGACAGTCACTGCATTGGAGTTTCACAAGTTTTCTGATATGAGCGGACACTTCATGAAGAGTGAGACACTTTATGTATTGTACAAAAGGCACCAATATTATATTTTATATTTTATTGCATATGCAAACATGTTGCTGTTTATTCCAACATCATTCATTACAGATTCAAATGATCTTCCTAGAAATAATGCACAATTTGAAAATTAGCAGATCTGTCGCAGTTACGGAGACCTTAACATTGACATTAACATAGGTTCATTCAAAGGCGGGCTAGATGAAATAATATATACATCAGACTCCTTATGCCGACACGGTAAAAAATACTCTGCTCGAGATGTAGATGTGGCAATATATTTTTATAAGTTCAAAGTCTGTATTAGCAAAACTTTACAGGGCTCAATCAATTCAACATGTGGTCATGGTCCTTTTATTTGTTTTAATAAAGTGAACTTCAAGAGAAATGTAACTCAAATGTTCAATTTGCCTCGTCATGCCTGGGTGCCAAAACAGAAATTCTTTCTTCTTGTTTCTTTCTTTCTATTTTCCCTTCCTTGCTTCCTTTATTCCTTCCTTCTTTCCTTCATCCTTTCTTTACCAGCAAATTTACCTGACCTTTCATTTAAAGATATAACATTTGTAGAAAGAAACTCCAAACATGACTTGTATCTCCATACATAAATTTTGGGCTTTGTCTGATCTACTATAGGTAGAGTTATCATTCCAACATCAATTTATGAATTTGTGTTGTGAGCCCATTCAGCAAACCACTAGCAAAAGTTGTAAAATTTAAATTTATACTAATTAGGGCACTTGAAAAGTTTAAATGCTGAGTATTTTCAAAACTACTAGAGACAAAGGTGCCATTCTAACTTGCGCTTGCAGGTTCGTGGTGTAGGTGTATCGAATGAACTAGGGCAAAAATTTTAGAATTTTACTTTAAGCGTATTAGAAACACTTCAAAAGTTTAAATGTTAAATATCGTCAAACGTATTATAATTAGAGGTGTCATTTCAATTTTAATCTATAAGTTTGCTCTGTATGCGCATCCAGTGGACTATGATAGTTGCAGAATTTGGATTTACACCTATTGGAGGGACTTGAAAAACGTAAACGTTCACTATCTATCTTCAAAACTATTATGCGTACGGTTGTCATTCCAACTTCACGTGCTTGGTTTGCCATCATGAAAATTTTGCCCAGAGTTGACCTAGAATGTTTGACCAGTGTATGATCCTATAAGTAAAATTGAAATGATTCAAATCAGGAGCAACTATGGCAGACTTGTACATTTTTGTGATATACCAAGTATGCAGGAGGTCATGATCTGTCTGTATTTGCAAATCACTAGAATTGGTTGTTTACACTCACCTCAAAAGTAACGTTTGTATGCTACCATATGATGACCTTTTTGTCATAAGTGCATGCTATAGTGTCCACTGCGATCCAGAAGTGAGTAAACGTTGCAATACAAAGTATACTTTAGAGAATAAGATTCTGTTTTCCATTACATGATAAACCTGGTTTGTTCGCTGAGACTTGATATTTTGTTTTATCCAGAATTCTTTCCTTCTCCCTGTTCACCAGCATATTTTCGTTCATGCTAAAAACTTTATTTTGCTACAGCTTTTTTACCTCAGCTGACTTGTCAGTCAGCTGAGGTTTTGTGAGGGTCTGTCGTTCTCCCGTCCGTCGTCCACAATTCACATTTTCGACTTCTTCTCGAAAACCGTCGGCCTGATCCACTTCAAACTTGGTGTAGATATGCCTTGGGTGGGTCTCTAGGTTAATCTCCTTGAAACCAGGTGTCCGAAAAATTACATCCTCGCCTCCGGTTAGGAGTCTATTTTTCATAGACCCCGGTAGCTTAGCTCTTACAAAAACATAATATATACATATATATATATATACATATACTATTATATATGTATGTATATATATGTATATATATGTATATATATGTATATATATATGTATATATATATATATGTATGTATATACATGTATATATATATATGTATGTATACATGTATGTATGTATGTATGTATATACATATATATATGTATATATATCGTATTCATTCTTAGAAGGGCACATGCTCTAATAAGGGCACACCCCCATTTTCCATCATAAAAGAAACCTTGTTTTTCATAGATACAGGTCAATTTTCAGTCTCAATTCAGCCCATTACCTGTTTTTAAGGAATATTTTCCAATGATATTTTTCTAAGGGCACTGTGCGCTTGGAATGAATACAGTATATATATATATATATATATATATATATATATTTTCTTTTGTAATTGAAAAGAAAATTACTGATAGGTCACCTTGATATATGGCAGACGTTTGTCTGTCTCATGTTGAATACACAAAAGAACATGTGATTTTTGCTCCGCTGACACAGTATGGTTTGGTTTCTAGTGCGCTGTCATCCGCTTTTTTCGGGGGGGGGGGAGGGGGGTCCTGCAGATTTAAAATACTACACAACAAAAGGAGTCTGAGGTCGAATCCCTCCAATCACTTTTTTTCCTCACTTTATTCGGAATTGAATCTTTTGAATTGGAGTTGTATATATATATATATATATATATATATATATATGTATATACATATGTGTGTGTGTGTGTGTGTAACTGGGACAAATGATTGCAAATGCAAATCATTTGTAGTTGTGTCTGTAAGGAACAGCTATTGTGTAAAAGTCCCTGTGGGGAACATCACGCCCTTTTTCATGATTTAAGATTGTACATATTTTCCATTAAAGGGAAAAGCCCAAGGGCTACAAATGGGATCATGACTTGTATGTGTGTATTGAAGCATTCTGAACTTGAGTTCTCACTCCTTCTTTTCCAGACTCCTAGATAGGCTTCAAATTCAGCACTACACTATGCCATGATACATTGTGAGACATCCAAGTGAACACATATGTAATGCGCTGTTACAAACAATATGTTGAATCAACACAAGAGGGCTGTGCCACATTTACGGGTATGCTACATAAACGATAACAAGAAATGTCTATATGTCTATGTGCACAGGCAATGTCAAGAATTAAGGAAAGAATACCATCAAAGTGCTTGATAAAGTTGAATTATTACATTGCAACAAGTGCCTTTAGCTGTGTCCAGGTAACAAATTCAGAGGTAATGTGTAAAACGGGGAAAGAACATCCATTTTAAACATGTTTCGACAAATCTCAAAGTTACCTAAGGCCTAATTTCCTAAAAACAAATATTTTTTTCGTTATTTTATTCACTTATCTGACATATTCAGTTATCCAACACATTTCGTAGGGAAGAGAGGGTATCCTCATAACGAGTTATCACTGTATTTATGTGGTTCCGATAAGCGGACAAACCCCTCTAAAAAGCCCCAGTCGCAACTCGAAATAACTTTTATGAAACATAAAATAAAAAAAGTTTCAATCCGCCCTTCCCTAATAAAAATTGGTCGACCCTGGCTTAAAGATTTTATAGAGAAAGTTGCCGTCGTGTACCCTTATTTTGCATTGAAGTCAACTTTTACACAGTAGATGATTTTTACTCCCATGCAGTGGAGGGTTAGGCCGGGGAAACAACATAGTTGCATAGCCATAGCCCTTGAATGATTTAATCGTGAAAGCGGTTGTCATGTGCCCTTATTTTGCAGTAAAGTCAACATTTCATTTCAACTTGTGTGGAGGGTTAACTTGAACCAAGGAAACAACATAGCAACACAAAGTTCAATAAGGCATAACCATGGTTGTTTGGTGAAAAAACATAGGCCATAGCCTACGTTGTTAGGTGATTGTTATCGTAATATTTCGTTAGATTCCAGTTGTCCGTTCTCTAAGTTACCAGGGCAAATGGTCTTATCTTAAGTTCAATCTGCCCGCTCAGTTATGTCTGTAGCAGTTATCGTTAGTTTCAATTCCAAACGCGACATGATAGACCTTGAGCTGGCACATTATGAGCACCACTTTGAACACTGCGCAATGCATTGCATCTCAGGATTGTTGCACAAGAATACATTTGTTCTGGATATCAAAATGAATCGCGGCCACAACATACATCATATCAATATTGATGCTCTGATACATTTGCTAAATATATTGTTTATAAATATATATATATATATATATATATATATATATATATATATATATATATATATATATATATATATATATATATATATATATATATGCATCTAACATAAACGAAAATTACAGGAACAAACAGTGTACATGTTTTCAATCTTTAAGAGGTTTTTTAGTTTTCTGGGATAAATACGCGACGCGAGCCATAGGAGTACTTGTGCTGCAGGGGCGGTACCCTACTGCCATCTATTCTGATCGCACGTGACGGCATCAGTCAACTGGGCTTAATTCGTTCTCGGCTGTGTATTGCTTGTCCTTAAAGCAAGATTTAATTAATGGAGTATCGATAATGATGAATAACAAACATTTACTTTATTTATTTTTGTGGACAATTTATCCCGTTCTGATGAAGACTTAGTAACGACATATTTTTACAAGGATATTGCAAACAATATTATTTTTGCCGTGATGGCTATGACATCGTTTAGAGAAGAGTACGGTTCATCTTGTGGCGCCCCGTTGTGGCAATTGTCATGTTTTTTGTTCATGAAAAGGTACGCTGGCCTAATGTATAATTCTACGCACAGCAAATAACAATTTAGAAAGCCTATAGCGGGACTGGAAGGATTGCTTTACGTGTCAATCTCAGCTTCGTTGTGAGTTATCTTGGTATTCAGAACGTTTTTAGCCTCTGGCAGTATAACGGTGAATTTAATGGGCTACCTATCATTCAAAGTATCACAATATGCACAGTGCTTCTACTGATCACACAGATATTTTCCCCAAATTGGAAAATACAAATTTAAAAGTGCTATTGTACCTTCACTTTCGTTATAATGAATACCTTATTGTCACAAAGGGCATTTTATTTGGTCCAAACTACACAATGTAGAGTCCATCGAAGAAGGGCCGGAGGCATGTGACCTTTTTGCATAACTTTATTGGAAAACATACTGCCAAAATGAAACAAAATTTCAAAGTAAAACACTTAGCAAGAACACAGGAAATATCATCATCATCATCATCATCATCATCATCATCATCATCATCATCATCATCATCATCATCATCATCATCATCATCATCATCATCAACCTCTCTTGGACTGACATACTTACATTGTACGATCATGCTTTTATATTTTAGTTATTAATTAATTAATTAATTAATTAATTAAGTTTTATTTATTTATTTATGATTGCTTGATTGGCTTCCCAACAACATGATCATTGACCAAACCAGCATTACGTTACTTTTTTTTCACTTATATCAAACCCGCCCATATCTGTGTTCATTTTTTTCCTCAACAGAGGCGGGGGGGGGGGGGGGGACTTGGCAGGTTCGACTATTGTTGCAACTTAATTCCTAGCCTGGGGGCGACTTCAGTGTCTGATACAAAATCCCTATTCTGGGGCCCACCATTGCCTACAACTGCCAATTATCACAATATGTAAAGTGCTTCTACTGATCACACAGATATTTTCCCCAAATTGGAAAATACAAATTTAAAAGTGCTATTGTACATTCACTGTCGTTATAATGAATACCTTATTGTCACAAAGGGCATTTTATCTGGTCCAAAGTACATAATGTAGAGTCCATCGAAGAAGGGCCGGAAACATGCGACCTTTTTGCATAACTTTATTGGAAAACATACTGCCAAAATGAAACAAAATTTCAAAGTAAAACACTTAGCAAGAACAGAGGAATCATCATCATCATCATCATCATCATCATCATCATCATCATCATCATCATCATCATCTTAAACCTCTCTTCAACTGATATAGTTACATTGTTGGATCATGCTTTTATATTTTAGTTTTTTTAAATTATTTAACTAATTAATTAATTAGTTAATTTATTTATTTATTTATTATTTATTTATTTATTTATTTATTTATTTATTTATTTATTTATTTATTTATTTATTTATGATTACTTGACCGGCTTCCCAACAACATGCTCATTGACCAAACCAGCATTATGTTACTTTTTTCACTTATATCAAACCCGCTTTTGTTTCATAAAAGTTATTTGGAGTCGCGACTGGGCCTTTTTAGAGGGGTTTGTCCGGTTATTGGAACCACATAAATACAGTGATAACTCGTTATGAGGACCCCCTCTCTTCCCTACGAAATGTGTTGGATAACTGAATATGTCAGATAAGTGAATAAAATAACGAAAAATTTTTTTTTCAGGAAAGTAGGCCTTAGGTTACTTTGAGATTTGTCGAAACATGTTTAAAATAGATGTTCTTTCCCCGTTTTACACATTACCTCTGAATTTGTTACCTGGACACAGCTAAAGGCACTTGTTGCAATGTAATAATTCAACTTTATCAAGCACTTTGATGGTATTCTTTCCTTAATTCTTGACATTGCCTGTGCACATTGACATATCGACATTTCTTGTTATCGTTTATGTAGCATACCCGTAAATGTGGCACAGCCCTCTGGTGTTGATTCAACATATTGTTTGTAACAGCGCATTACATATGTGTTCACTTGGATGTCTCACAATGTATCATGGCATAGTGTACTGCTGAATTTGAAGCTTACCCAGGAGTCTGGAAAAGAAGGGGGGAGAACTCAAGTTCAGAATGCTTCAATACACACATACTAGTCATGATCTCATTTGTAGCCCTTGGGCTTTTCCCTTTAATGGAAAATATGTACAATTTTAAATCATGAAAAAAGGGCGTGATGTTCCCCACAGGGACTTTTACACAATAGCTGTTCCTTACAGACAGAACTAGAAATGATTTGCATTTGCAATCATTTGTCCCAATAACACACACACACACACACACACACACACACACACACACACACACACACACACACACATGTATATGCATATATTTATTTATATGTATATATACAAATATATATATATTCAAAACAGCCCGTTTTAATCTAAATCTTAAAACTTACCAGGTGTTACACACAATTAAGGCTTCCTGCCCAGTCTGTATCTATGCTTTTGTACAATGAAAAAAATATCATTTACAAAAGCGACATATTATATATAACAATATGTATGTGCACAGAGCGGAAGGTATCCTTTGTTCTACGTTTTTAGTTGAACTACCATATGTTACAACATTTTCCCATTGACGTCATTCCTGAGCGACATGTAAAAATTATGTGGACAAAATTGTTTACAAACCTTCATTATGTGGCATTATGTACATTATGAGTAATAGAACCCGCTTTGTGTAAACGGCAATTTAAGACATTAAAACGACAAAGCAATACATTGTTATACTTGAAAACATTTCATAACATAAGATACATAGGGCCAGTCAAAAGCCGCAAGTCCAGTTTCTTTATCTTTCCCTTTTGAACCTACTTATCACGTTAAGTTCGTAATGAAAATTTCTAATCATGAATATACAGGTCTAAGCCAAAGTAAGCATTTTATTAAATCAATAAAATTACAAGTAGATACCAACACTATCTCGACCGCACCAAGCCTGCAACATAACATCCATGTAAATCTACAAGATTCGTGGATTCGGCTTCGGTAAAATTGCTAGATTCGGGAATTCGCGTTGGGGACGAAAGCATGGGTTCGGCCATACTTTGACATATGTGTGTACACACACACATATGTATATATATATATATATATATATATATATATATATATATATATATATATATATATATATATATATATATATATATATATATATATATGTAGATCAAAATTCACACACACACATATATATATATATATATATATATATATATATATGTGTGTGTGTGTGTGTGTGACTTTTGTTTATAACTACTAATGAGTTTGAATAAATATTACAAAACCTTGTAGGACTATACACCTGGACTGGTCCTACTTTGAGATAGCCTTCAAGTGACCTAGACAGAGTTTGCAAGGTTAAGTTTTCAGCAGTTGATGTGCGATATATTACATAACAGCTTTATTATGTTGAAGATATAAATGCATGCACAATTTGTAATTCAGGTTTGTTTTGTTGTGATATTTATCTACTTCATTGTCTTGTAACGTTCATCGAAATTTTTTGCCTAGCATTCTTGATTGATATTGTTGCATACCGCATGGGAATGAGAAGAACATGCAAATTTTGCTCACTGCATCAAAAGTGCAGTTCAAATACCAAGAGTCCCATGACAGCAGACGTATGACATTCTGGTGTCCATTGCATATCATATGATATATATATATATATATATATATATATATATATATATATATATATATATATATATATATATATATATATATATATATATGTCAAAGTTGTGATATTGCCAAGTAGTAATCCTGCTTTAGTATCGATTCTCCTTGACAATCCTTCAATTCAGAGGTGTATTTATATAAATTTTTGAAACACCTGTATTCGGATATACAGATTATGCCGACGCACACTATGCCCGTCTTGCTTAGTACCAGGTGCCGTGCCAGCATAATTTGATTCTTACGCGATCTTGGTGCTCAAAAGTTAGATTGCCAGGGTTCAAATTATACTGACATCAGCCGTACAACGTCCAATGCACCACCTATGTAATGTTGCTGCTATCGGGATGCATAGTCCTATATCCTGACACCTATAACCGGCATGTTCATATTTTGTACTAAAGTGTTATGTCTGTTGTATGATAAGATACAAAATAAGCTATTTTTACCGTTGTTATCCATAAAGTGGACAACACATGCAATATACATTAATGCCAGTCCAAAATTTTTTAGAAGTATGTGGTGGGATATCCTATAAGACAGGCCATTCTCATCATATACTGTTGAGATTTAGCAAACAGGAAAATTTGTAAGAAACATTTTTACATTTATGAGTTGTGTAACATGCCTTTGAGACATAAGTTTAGGGTGAGATGCAGGCTGTAAAACAGTGTGTCTGAAATTGAGATTAGGCGAAGGATTGGCCAGGAAGCGAGACCACTATGGTGCGGCACACAGGGTGTATAGGGCATGGTGGCAGAGTATTGGAAATCAGTGACACTGCACAATCCAATATTTGGGTAGAAAAGTTATCCGCAAATGGGCAGAGCAAGACCAAAAAACTCTTTCACTGCCACATTCTGGACTGAGTCAAACAATTTCCATGGTGTGCTTCGGGCGCAACGGTCCCAAAGAGGTTGAGAGAACCTGTTGGCCTGAACTATTATGTTCTCTGTTACTACAGGCATGCTGGTATTTGTATGGAAGCTTTTTTTTTTACAACGAACATTCATATTGCCCCCTTTTTAAAATGCAGAACAGGTCATTTTCAAAAAGTCGAGTTTAGTTGCAGTTTTCCCTTAAAGATTAAAGACTGTCAGTGCGATATAATTATTAATCTACCTTCGTACAACTATATATTTTCGGCTTTGTACATATATATGTATCTTTTTCTCCTGTTAAAATAACGTTCTGAAGTTCGAACGGCATTTTTGATGAATGGTCTCATTTACACTTTGTAACATGATTACGCCGAATATATGAGAGCTACCACACTGCAGGACAGAGCCTTCTGGGGATATTTGAGCTCTACACTGGTAGGACAGGAAAGATCTGGTGTCCAAACACACATTAGAACTAATAGTTTGCAGAACAGATCACTACAAGGCTATATTTACACATCTTTGTACTAATTCTTTCAAGAACAAATACCTTGAAAAAGAAAAATAGTCGAATTCAGTGGAAGCGTTGTATTACTTTGTTTCACACAACATTTTCGCCTCAAAGGAATGTGGGAAACCACCATGTAATTTATAATGTGGCAACCAGGTGTCATTTAACATGATTTGAACAAACTGCACATATTTAATGAAGTGTATTTTATTTACCTTATTTCACGTACAAATATAATAACATTTTGATTTGAAGTTTAATGTTAAATTGAGGAAAATGTGGTTTAGTAGATGTATAATTGATGCTATATTCTCTTATTTTGTTCTCATCGCTGAAGTAGGTGACATAGGTTAAATGAGCTGTACTCAATGGTTGGATGGAACTTCTATGTTAATTTGTACTGTGCATTAAATATTTAAGATAGATGCCTAAATTCTGCTCTTTCTAGATGTTTTTCAGTTTTCTATTTTATTTCATTTTATTTTGTTGTTGTTCAAAGAAGGGGGGGGGGGTATCCATTGGTTTAAAATACGTTATTGTAATTTTTCAGTTTGAAAATTTAGACAAAATTATAGGTTCACAAAGGCTTTTAAAACATATCATGATTGCACATATGTCATTTACATTCTTTAACTCAATCCAGATTTGGCAACCTGACAGAATTTGCATGTAGCTTGAGGTTTCATTTGCACAGCAACAGCTGGAAACTATCATCGCTGCAGATTTGAAAAGTGTAGTTCGTAAAGTTCCTGCAAATGGAACACTATTGAGCACGATAGGCACACTGTCCAAGTTTGAAAATTAGTAAAGGTTTACCTTAAACCCTAACTCAGAAAATGTTTTTCTGTAACGGGAGCTGCTTTAATTTTTTTCGGGTTCGAAGTGTATTAAGTAGACCCTGATAGTGTATTAATTTGTGGAGGTTCAAAAAATCACATAAAGAATTGATATATAACCAAACAAAAAAAAACGTACCCAAGTTACATTCCTAGCTGTGTATTCTTGCTGAGGTTCTAAGAATCGACGGAAAAGTTTTGAGCAAGTCTGTCTTAAAAGTTCGAAAATTAAATAAAAATATGACTCTAAGAAAAATGCAGTCTAGGTTGAAAGAGCAACTTGAAATATTGAGAGGCTCTTACATCAAACCTGGTGACACTCACTTCATTTGTTGTATATCACTATCACACATAGAATGTGCCGTTTGATATGTTGTTATAATGAAAAAGTAGGAATACAATGAGAACTGGTTTTTGTGATGTTATTTTGCACGAGCTTTAGCCCTAAAGTGCTTTCAGCAGTATGTTGTGACACATGTTGCTACAAATACAGCCAAAGCATATCACAGTAAATAATGGTGTCTGGTAGATGATTGATGTACAGTGTGAGCAGAAGAGGACCGATAAAACAGCCTGCAAAACACAGCATATGGTCGTTTTATAATCAGGTAGTGCATCATTCATATGGGCTCTTTTGCTGTCATTGTGCTACGTATCAAATGGAACCACGCCGTTACCTTCCATTTTATCAATGCTAATATGATGATGGTGTTGAAAGCCTTTTTAAATCAAGAAATAATATTCCACAGCCCTTTCCACCATCAATGTCCTGTTGCTTGGTATCCATGAGATGCAATAGGGATGTGATGATGGAGTGTTGTTGATGGATACCTGCTCTGCATTCAGGACATATCACTGAATGCCTATCGGATGCAATGAAAGCCAATAAAGATTGCAATTGTAATTCACTCTTCTGTCTTCTTCAAAACTGTATACCAGACCCGTTTCAAACTTGGTGAGCGTGTGCTTTCGGTATGTTTACGAAGAGCGTTCGATGGTCATGCTTCATTCGGTAGTAGTAGTACTTGAAACAGTAGTAGTAGTAGTAGTAGTAGTAGTAGTAGTAGTAGTAGTAGTAGTAGTAGTAGTAGTAATAGTAGTAGCATCAGTAGTACTTTTTGGCCACAATCTTACTTTTTTCCAAATCTTCCGGGCAGATTGCTTTATAGTTACATAGAGACGCTCCTGAGGACCGGTCAACATCACTTTGTTCACCAGATGGTTGTACATTTTTGTTTTTCAACGTGGTGAAAGAAATGTGTGTGGACGGGTCAAAAATGTTTTTCACGTAGAGGTTTCTTATTTCTGAGCTTAGCTGATTGCTCAATTCGGTTACTGGCGGGTCAGTACATACAGTCCTATTGATTACTGTGCAAGTTAATGGGCACTATAATGGTTATTCTCATTTTCAATTTATCCTCCAAAACTGTGGGCAAGATTCATGCCATGCGGAGTGAGAATGTACCTTCGATGGGTTTCTTCCAGGCTTTTTTCAGTATCTACTTGTACATGGTTGTTGCATGTCTTCCTATTCTCAACTCCCACAGAGTATATTGGAGTATTCTCATGGCCAGTTGAGCACGTCTGGCTTAAGCTAAGATTGTGTGAATCCCGACTCAAACTGGGCTTGAGCTTTATGTCTGTTTGCACACGTCGGGTACTGATTCAAGCCGAACTTTATGCTAGACTTACTTCTGAGCCTGCTTATGGGTTGGTTTGAATCCAGGTTCAACTTTTGTAACATGCATCTTGTGATATGAATTGTGTGAGTTCTTACATATTAATTCGTTATCGAAATATTACTAGGAATGAATGGTGCAGCTGGAATAAGGAAATCATATTACAACAACAGCAGCAGCAGCAGCAACAAGAACAAGAACAAGAACAACAACAACAACAACAACAACAACAACAACAGACCTAAAAAAACGTACTGGAAATAACTGTCTTGTTTATGGAGTGTCATGGATTATTTCAAATATTATACTGTATTAGCAAACACTGTATCGAACATCAACAGATATCATTAAAAATCAACATTTGACAAGTTTTATTTTCTTGATTTACATATTTGTTAAGGCAAGAAAGGGCAAGCACAAAAAATAATATTTGCTACTTTTTGGTTTCCTACTTGCTGCTTCAGGGAAATTTGGGGTATTAAATAACTTGGGCAAATTTGTGTTTATGTACTAAGCAGGCAATCTGGAATCAAGAAGCCAAAACTGTCTTTCTGTCTTTCTGTCTTTCTTTCTTCCTATCTTTTTTCTATATTTCTATCCATCTTTCATTCTATATATATCTTTCTATGCTGCTATCTTTCTTTCTATATATATTTCTTCCTATCTATCTTGCTATTTTTATTTTTATCTTTCTATCTATCTACTTTCTTTTTTATTACTTTCTTTCTTTTGTCTGTCTTTCTTTCTGTCATTCTGTCTTTTTTCCATGCCTTCTTCCTTCATTACCTTCTTTATTTCGTATTTTTCTTTCTATCTTTCATGATTTTTTTCTTTTTTCCTTCCTTCCGTTCTTACTTTATTTCGTCTTTATTTCTATTTCTTTTTTTTCTGTCATGCCTTTTTTCTTTTTCTGTTTTTCACTCTCTGTATATCTCTATACATTCCAACATTTCTTTCTCTCTATCTTACTCTATCATTTTTACTGCCTTCCTTTTGTCTTTATTTCTTTCTTTCTCTCTTTCTCTCTTTCTTTCTTTTTTCTCTTCTTTCACCCTACTTGCTTACCACTCTTTCTAATCTTCTTTCTACCTTCTTTGTTTTTTCTTTACAGTCTTTCTTTCTGTGTTTCTTTCTGTTTTTCTTTCTTGCTTCCCTTCTCTTTCTTTCTAGATTTCGTCCTCACTTTATGCCTGTCCCACTCTTCTTTCTTCTTTCCTTATTCATTTTTTTTTATTAATTATTGACTAACTGATTAACTACAAAGGTTGGGAGTATAACAAATTTCCAAGGGACGATTTACAACAACGCGACTTTCACTCGAAGAATAAATTGCTTTGTGTTTAATATCTGCGGTGTTTCCTAAAAAAAGAAACTCATTGGTGTTCAATTTTTGACATTCTTACCCCGACCGACACGTTGATATGTACAAAAGTATACAGAGAGAGCCCATGAAAATGATTAAGAATACTGATTAAAAGTAACCATCAACTACATGAAAATTATCCTTTTAAACAGAGTTTAAATTAAAAATGTTAAATACGCACAATATACGTTTTTCAATGGAAATTAAGATCAATTCAAAATCAGTGATACTTTAACTTTACTTCTTGTGATATATTAACTTGTATTAGTCAAAGAAAGAGATCGGGGTGTATTTCCTGAAAATATCAACGAGGTTTTGCTTGGAATTGATTATTGCAATGAATGCATGATCTCAACTTCTCTTAACTTGTATATTAAATTTCTTTGTCTAGCAGGCGCAAGTGACAGAAAAGGCCAAAATATTCCACATTAACAGCTGCTGCAGCAATGAGCATAATGAAAAACAACGGATAACATAACAAAATATTTCATAAAGGCACATTAACAACGTTTGTAATTTTCTGCAAATAAAGTAAATTCTTTTACTCTTATAAATTCTTGTCCTCTTTTAT
The DNA here is from genome assembly GCA_964020975.1 of Hermodice carunculata. NCBI lineage: Eukaryota > Metazoa > Annelida > Polychaeta > Eunicida > Amphinomidae > Hermodice > Hermodice carunculata. The sequence goes on from OZ026626.1 coordinate 86,987,681, forward strand.
CAGTTTTTAGGAAAATTTGGATTTTCAAATATGAAATGTTAAATGCTAGCCCATCTAAACACAGACAATCCTGACAATGGTTGGAGCTTAGATTTAGACACGTATAACTTAGATAATAAAATACTTACAAAAGACTATTTGGTTTGGATATATTATGTATATGAAATAACATAGGACATGCACGTGATAAGTTTGAAAACTGATGGCAGACCTTCAAATATCAAGATTTTTTTGTCGTATCCTTATTATTTTGCCGTGGATTTTTTGAAAATACTAATCATGAATAAGTCGTGAAAATGTAAGCTCTGAGACAATTCAATACTTTCCATGAAACTGGATGTTATGTCTTGTGTTCTACACAAAAAAATCTGTTTACCAATATTGAAGATGTTTAAATGTTACAGTAATGCGTATTTGTCAAATAATTATAAAATTTATAAATTATGTTAAAGCAAAATTGTCTGAATTCTGTGATGATGTAAGTAAGATACATCTGAACTGGTATACAGATACGTTTCCCAGTCCAATAGGGTACCGGTATAGTTTTTCTGCTTATACATGTGATTGCTTGTATTCAGATTATACATATATAAAAATATACATAACTATCTAAAGAACTGCAGATGGATCAGAAATGAGGTACTTATTAACAAATAGTTCAAAGAATTCGCAAAAATACAACAAAACAAATTATTTTAACAATGGCTTAGAATGAAACCAGGCTCAAGCAAAGATAACGTAAGCTGAGCTTGACCACACCCTCAGCAAACCAGCTGGCCAAACCTGGAATTATCCTAGGATAAATCGGACATATGACAAGCCTGACTTCGTGAAACAAACTCCAGCTTGAGCCTTGGCTTAAGCCATACGAGCGCAGCTGGCCATTAAACTTTATAGGAATGTACCTGGGCTTCACCTGCACAGTTGTTCACTGCATGGTGCTGCTGGCATTTCCTGATTTTTAACAAACTTTCAAAATAGAAATTACTGGTCAGGGACATGTCTCGGTAAAGGTGGATGCTTCGTCCATGGTTACTGTTTAGCACTATTTGGAAACTATCAATGAGGTTGCTTTGGTATTATTACATTGGAGCTTGAGTGTCTTGAAAGATGAAGCTCGCATTTTGACGTACCTCCGTAATGATGAATACTGGGCCTGATATTAATCAGCACTATTCAGATATACGTGTTGGCTTCTTTTGGTGCAGTTCATTTTGACCTTGAGTATGATGAAACAATCACAGTGAGCAAGTGAAGATTTTGATATTACAAACAATGATGATTGTCAGACAAAAACATAACATTCATATTTATTTTATTTCAAATCCATGAAACCACCCAATTTCGTCTGACAGATTTGTCATAGTCATTTTTTTCATACCTTTTTTCCATATCGTTCTTCTTGATTTATTAAATTTCATTTTTTTATGATGTTTATTATCTTTAAAACGTCAAAATTACTGATTCTAAAAGCTAGGCATATTTTCTGCATGGGTATACATTTTGGAACCTCTAGACCTTCACTTTTCCACACAAGTGGCACTGATGTTGTTTTCTTGTCTGTTTGTGTGTAACCTGTATTGTTTTTTTTTAAAATCTTATAGCTGGTTTTTGAAAATTATAGTGCAGTAAAAGGAATATGCATATGGAAATATTGTAACATGCATGTTAAAGCTGTGAACTTTGAGAAATGCAAATTCACTTTCTGCTTACTGTGTCTTTTTGTTTAACGATACGGCCAATACTGGCTATTTTAATGTTAGAATGAATCCTATATTGCAAAACCACCACTTACTGTTGTTAATTTGGACTTTGAAAGACATTGGCAGATCAAATTGGCAGATTTCCTATACATCTTGGTAAAATTAATCTTAGGTCAAAGGATACCATGATACATTATGAAAAAAGCGCCCATAGGTTCATTTTTGAATCTGTTTTTTAGACAATGAATCAGCGGACATATTCGCTGATGTCTTGGCATTGGTGGACATGACCGCTTAGGTATTTGTCAACCTTCTACTCTTTTATCCACACATACACATAGGATGTCTATTATGAGTCCAACTTTGCGCCCCACGACGCACTTCCAGTCCACCTGGGCCCACCAGCCCCTCAGAACAATGGTAATAATGTCTGATTATAGCCTCTAGAGGACAGCATCTACCAACACAGTTCACTTTTGCCTTGCACTGCTGGGCGCAACAAGTGTCTGTATATTGAATATCAACTTAGGGTATAATATCATGGACATGCACAGTAATTACATTCCTCTATTTCCCTACCATAAAGTAAAAGCGATGGGGTCAATGTATCAGCATGTTCCCATCTAAAGCTTGATAAATCATTCGGCACTTATTCTCGACAGGTTCCACTTCAGTCAAGACTGCCATTTTTTCAAAGGTCAACAATGTGTGACCTAATGTTCTCTCCAAAGTTTTTTTGTTTTTTTGTTTGTTTTTTGTTTGTTTGTTTTTTTACGGCAACAGGTGTTTCGCAGAAACAGCTGAACCACGGCGCGTTTTGGAATGAATGTTTGCTAGATATTCTTGTTTGCCAGATATTAATTGACTGAACATTCTTTGCAATTTTTAGGAAGTCTCGAATTTCGTCAACAGCTGCAATTAAGGTTTCCAGATGATGAGATACCATATGATGTTTTGGGAACGTTTTGCTGCAAATCGAAGGGAAACCTGTTATTATGAATCTCATATCATATATATGACACGTTCTTAGTGGATCCCTCTTGTCATTACACACGTGAACACGGTCACATGTGCTTTGTTAGTATTTGAAGTCTTGCTGGTTGTAGTGCAGTGCAATGCCCCAGCATATTTACCTCCCCAGGCAGTGAACGAATGCGTATTTTCAGGTCGGAATTTAAGTAGCAGTGGTCTAACAGGAACACGATAATTTTTTCCATTGACTTTCAGGCAAATAACACATTGTTGTAATAGATTTAACAACTTGTCCGAGTTGGGGTTTCCAGTAAGTTTGTCTAATGTATGCTGCACATTATAATGGGCCTTTTCCACTACCACCTTTGTGTATGTTGTGTGTTAGCATATAAACATTGGTCGGTATCTCGGCATTTTGCAGTAGGCCACCGCAACACCAAAGTCCATTGTCATCCATGAACAACTTCAGTTGTTGAATCAGTGGAATATATAGTTTCTTACTACTTTTGTTAACAGTATTCATTGCTGATGTATTGCGAGCCTCTTCTATTGCCTTTACCCATTTTGTTTTCTTTTTTTTTTTTAGTTCAACTGATGTGATACACTTCTTGGGACTCTCACTATGTCGCAGTTGTGAATGTCAATGAACCGCAATACATATGCAGTTACACTGTGCAAGTTATCTACACAGCTGAATCTACTGATGCCAAAAACATTCTTTATGCTCTTATGTTGATCCGGCAAATGGACAGTTCCACTGGCTAGTTGTGTTTCAGGTTAAGTTTCTGACGTCACAAATATATGCCAGTGCCTTTGTGGAAGGTCAAACTGGGATACATGCCATAATTATGAAGCTGACTTATATCAAGAGTGAGAAGATGTGTCTGGTTATCCTTTATGGGCAATACTTGATGTCATAAACTGTTCTTCTGGGAAAATTTTAACTCTGTTTTTCACGAAAAGTGGATGGCTTTTTGTGTATCCATTGAAGTGCAATCTGACTGTCACACCATATTACAGTTTCACGATTTTTAAGTAAGCCCATGCTGTTCTCACAAACTGTATCAAACAGGTGGCAACAAATGTTGCAGGTGACAAGTGGTTCAAATCGAAAAAGTGTTATTTCTTTGAGTTCTTCACTCTGAGTCTCGCCATGACAAAGTTTTATGTCCACATTTTAGATATACAAAGACACCATAGGCGCGACTGCTCGCAAACACATGAAGTTCATAATATGCTTCATATTGGTCATTGCCAATGTGAAAATAATAAAGTGGACTGACACTATATTTTGTCAGTGTCAGATCGTTATGTACCTTCTATGCAGTCATCAGATACTTCCACAGTGACAACGTGATCCCATTGCAGTGAAAATTTCCACAAAATTTCATGATGAACATCTTGCCACGCAGGTGCAAGGAATCCAAGTGGTACAAAAAGTGACGAAAGTAGCTTTCACAAATTCTCGTTTTGTATAACCATAGCAGTGTAACTGAAAGTATTGGACTAAAAATCCCATCTTATGCAAATTGTATTGATCACTTTGTCATTATCACGAATCTATTGGCATTGATTCTTAGTTACAACTTTGAGTAATTATTGTCCATGATCTCAAATTGAATCCACCATGCGTTTATTGCTTCTTCATAGCATTTGTCGACTTCGTTTCTATTGGCATTACCAACTATTACGTTTCTCAGTACGTATCTTATGTTGACGATCTTTTGCCACTGGTGATAATGGCAATTACAGGGGCATTTTAATGCTTGCATTGAGTGTGAAATGTGACCTGACAGCACCAAGTAATATAGATTTATATCCGTAGGTAGCTAAATCACTTTCTGAATCATTTGAGTGTGATGGGTATAGAAATATACTAAAGTTTGGTCTTTCTTCTCCAGTTTTACATTAATATAACTTTCTCAATGTCACCACAAAACGTCACCACATAAAGTCTAAATCTGCCTAATATTCCAACCACGTCGTTTGTAAGAAGAGGTCCCGTTGCTAAGCAATCAGTCAAACTCGGTTTTTAACCAAACTTTGCCAGAGCAGCCATAGACGATGCTGATAGGTATAGTATTTGAGTCTTTGTGTACAGAGTGATGTGGGATTAAAGGCCAAAGGATGTGGCGGCTTGATGAATAGTTTCAAAGAAATCATGAGATTCCTGTTCTTTGATTATCTTGTCATACATTTGTATAAGTCCAAAAGTCATTTGTCTGACCATTGCACCACTCAGCGTATTCAAAACCTCAAAGTTTGTGGGTAGAGGTAGGTGTTCACTTCTCGATAGTAAACTGGCAACAGTTTTCTACGTGCAAATGGTGGGTAAGTTCAAATCCATCTGTTTGTTAGCAGGAATTATCGTTAACTTCCAACGTTTGCTACTCCCAATAGGCTTTCAGTCTTTTTATTCAATCACCTATGATGCGACCACCTCCCAAAAATTTCTTGTTTGAAGGTCCTGACAAGAGGTAGCCTATCTTTGATGATACTGCTGCATGGCCAGCACCTCTGATGATTTTCACTTCGACGATTGACGAAAATAATTGGCCCCAATGAACAGATCAAAGATCTCAATATTAACATGGTTTGCCAATGGCAAATCTTTCAGGTAGGTTTGGGCGCAAGGTTCGAGCAAGATTCGCGAATCTTGTAGATACCTGTGGAAAAATCAAAACAGTCAGGTTGAGAAATGACCACCTTTTTGTTTTTTGTAATTGTAAGTCAAAAATAGCATTACTTCTCGTGGTTAAATTGCACTGCATCGAGGGTAGACACTAGACACATTATGTTCCCTCTTTTGCAATCTGATTCAAGGATGTTCATCTGTTTGGCTGTACTTTCAGTGATGGATGCGCGCTGTGCACACTCATGAAGGAGTATATTGACTGTTGCACTTGGCATGGGTGTTGGTGATTTAGTGACTGCTTGTGCAGTTTTGAAAAAGATAGGTCAAGTGGGTGAACCACCGGATGGTGTGAGTTTTACTTTCAAATTTGTTTCTGTATTGCATTGTTCTTAGAATCTGGTATGTCAAGATCTGGAGTCTATATAGGACCATGATGAACTGTAGGTCTTTTACTTCTAGTGTACAGTGAAGCGTGATGTTTACGTTTTCGTCGTTTCTCTGTTGTACAGTTGCATAGTTTGTCATTCACTGCATAACACAGTCATATGAATAATGCACTTCCTTGCAGAATGGACAGAATTTTGTGAATTTTTGGTTCTCATATAAGATGCCTCTGCTGAAGCTGCAGGTCTTACATGTGTACACTGATTTGTAGTGGCACTATCCACGCCTTACATTGCCTTAGAATGGAGGCTTTGAAGTCATTAAGTGACCATGTCAGTCTCCATGATCTCGGGATATTTGAGTTTTAATACTGGTGGGAAGTTTGTGCAAAATGAGAGCAACATGAAGGTCCTCATAAGAATGTTCAGTTATGCCTAGCGATCGCAGGTCCCTGAAACCAGACAGCATTTTGTCATAAAATTCCCTCAAGCCATAAAATAAGAGGTACGAGAGAAACCTCCTCAGAATGTTAAGTTTTGCCTAGCAATTGCAGGTTCCTGAAATACGCCAGCATTTAGTTCATAACATCAGATCCCTTGTGGTATGGTTTAACTGGTCTTCTTCCCATGTATCAATCAAGTTGTGGTAAAACAATGGGAGTTGAGATCAGTCAAATATTAGGAAGCACCTGCTGAAAAATTTAGCTTGCACTATCTTGTCCTTGATGAATTCCTGAAAAAAAAATCTATTTTGCGCAACCATTATAAAATAATATTTCCAACCAGTTATATGTTAGTGACATGATATGGAATTTGAGGTGTACTAATTTCATACCACCATTGGAGATACTACTCAGCATAACAGTTGCTTCCCCTTAAGTATACCACCACTCCTAGGGAAACTTCCAATACAGGTTCGTACTTCTTTCAAGAAAGTGCCTTCAATATGGATCAGAGAGCAAGCAAAGAGTAACTTTGAAACGGCAAAAGATTTAACCCTATATTTTTACCAATTAAGAATAAAATTCGGACTCTCCACATCTTTAAAACTTCTTTGAATCAAGTCATTTTAGAATCTAAAGTTAATTGAAACATCTATTTTTCATCCTCATCAAAGATAATGCCCAATGCTTTAAATTGGCCTCCGCACCAAAGGCCTGGTATATCACGGCGGGGGGGGGGGGGGGTGTTGCTCAATTCTATCCATCTGGCATTAGTCTTATCTCCTTTACATACCAGATCAGAACAATGGTCAACATTTTGAAGACTCTTCAGCAGTTGCTTTACAGATTCTATGTCTGCCAAAAAGCAAGTTGTGTCATCAGCTCATTTGATGATCTTAATCTCTCCACCACTAAAGGAAATTCCTATGATGTCATGGTTACCTCAAATAGCAATGTCAAGAAGATCCACTGGGAAAAAACTATAGGCATAGCCATTATTAATTACACTGCATAAGACATCTTTGTACAAGACAAAAATCCATTTTTAGCTCAGCTGACGTCTCAGTCAGCTGAGCTTATGTGGTGGTTAGATATCTGTCGCCGTCCATTAGGAGAATAAGAATAATGACGAAAAACTATGCCACAAAACCTATGACACCAAAGAGCTATATAAAACACTGTTGAAGTGTCTCCATAGATATGGAACAATACTGAAAAAATACAACACTCATCCCAAAACACTAATGGATTATATTAATCTATAGATTATATTAATTTATCGATTATATTGATCTATAGATTTAGGTAGGGTTAACATAGAAGTGCTGGAAGGGCGATAGTTGGTAAACCGCAAAGTTAACTTACACCTACCTAAAGATTTTTCGTGGTCTGTCTGCAGTCACTTGGGTGTAGAAACGACCATAGTCAATTACCTTAAACACTCATTTCGCGATCATTGGTAGTACATAAGTATAACATACTAGAGACATCCATCCACAATTCACATTTTCGACCTCTTCTCCAATGGCCCTGGCCAGTTTCACCTCAAACTAAGTATGAATGTACATTGGGTGGGTCTCGTTCAAGTTGTTTAAATGGTCACACTTTCTTTTTATAACCTTTGGCCAGATTCACCTCAATATTAGTATGAATGTACCTTGGGTGGGTTTCTACCAAGTTGTTCAAATGGTCACACTCCAGTGATTTTTGGATTTTTTTATGATTTTTTTGTTTTTTGTTGTTTTTTTCTATAAACCTGAAAAGATCTCTGAAACAGCTCACCCAATTACTTTGATCTCTACAAGAGCACTTCTACGGACTGCTAGTTCTCAATTTGTTCAACAGGTGGTGCTGCAATCATTTCCCAATATTATGCCCTTTTGTGCATTTTCTGCTTCTCTAGAACCATCACTCACATTAATTTGAAACTTGGTGGACAGGTGCCTTGTGGAAGGACAAACAAATTTGTTCCCCAGGTGACACTGCTCTGGATACCTGATTTTTTAACGTTTTTTTTCAATTCGGGTACTTATCGGTAAATGCACCTTTCCTAACTATTACTGTCTTAGTCAATGGCCATTCTAATGCTAATTCACATTCTACAATTCTTTTCCAAAACCATCATACAGATTGACTTCAAACTGGTAGCAATGTAGCTTAGGTGGTTCTCTACCAAGTTTGTTCAAATGGTTACGCTCCAGTGAATTTGGGATCTTTTATGATTTTTTTCTTTTTTGACAAATCTTAAAACATCTTCTCTGAAACCGCTCACCCAATAGTGTATGTGCGTGAACTGCATGAGTGAACATCAAGAACAATAGAAAGTCCTGCAAACCTTGATAAATTTGAAAAGAATGTATATTCCACCATTGAATCAGCATCTCTGAATTAAAGTATGTAAAGCACTAAGCGTGATTGAAAAACTTTCTGTTCAACATTTTGAATACAAAGTGTATCCCTGGTTTCTGTGGGTAGTTTTCAAGGAAAATGTACGTCTTCCTAGTGTATTTCTTTGCAAGACACCCACACCCTTGCAGAACATCAGGCAAGACCACTGGCGCGTGACTTGTGTATGCAGTTATTAACAAGCCAATTAGGCCATTGTTCTTACATACTGGCACATGGGTTATTGTTTTGATAATACGCAGGAACACTACTGGGGACTCGTAGGTCTTAATTTGTTCAGCAGGTGGCGCTGCGTTTTTCCCTATTGGAAGTTTTGTGTGTTTTTGCTATATTCGACTTCTTCTCCAGGACCTGAAAACTTTGTGGATATATATCTTGGGAAAGGGTCACACAAACGTGTTCACTAAGTGGCACTGTTGTAGATTTCTGATTTTTAACAATTTTATCAATTTGGGTACTTATCTTTTTTTTTGGGGGGGGGGGTTGAGACCCCTGGACTGGTTGGTAGATAGCTTTCCTTTGATCAAAGCAAAATTTAATGAATAAACTGTTAAGTCCTTGATTTCTGTCCAAAAATATTTGTAAAATTCAGGGAAAAGGCCATCTATACCAGGGCTTTTCCCATTTTTCACCTAGTTCAAAACTATTTTGCATTCTGTTTTCGTCAAAATTGCTTCACACTTAAGTCTTTCCTCTTCATTTAATTTCGGCACATTTTGTTGACATTAAGAACAATTCCCCAAATCAGTTGTAATGAGTTTGCTGGAGTATAATTTCGTATAAACAGATTTTCCTTTTTGTTTATTGAGTTCTGGATCATTTATTTTATTCTATTCCCAGTATGAAGTTTTGTGATATGTTTATTTTTATAATTTTTTCCCAAACCACGGAAATACTCAGTGGTTATTTCACCAACTTCTCCCAACAAGGTTCTGGCCGTATCATAAGACCCTCAGTTTTTTTTATAATGTATATTGCTCAAAAGTGATTAGACTTCTTCAAATCTTTGAATTTTAGTGTGAGTTAGGTTGTTTACATTTTACGATAAAATATCAAGCTCACTCTTCAAACTAGTTTCTTGTTCTATTTCCTGTTTTCTTTTTTGTTTGGAGTATTTAATTTTAAAGCCTCTAGTTTCACATTCAACTGTCCCAAAGTCAAACCTTTGTATTCTATTACAGAATATTTATCTTTGCAATTTTAATATTTTTCTTTACAATTTTGAATGATTTCTTTCAAATTTTGTGTATAAATCTCATCTGGCAATAAACTTGAGTTGCGATTCCAATGTCCTGGACCTTGCTTTTCATGCAAATCACCATGTAGATGCAAAGAGATTAGACTATGGTCAGTTTTAATGGAAAGCTTAATTTTGTTGTGTTTCAACCCTAGGACAAGAAAGAAGATATAAGCCAGTAGTCTCAACGACATTGAATTGGTGGAGTTTTAGATTTCCAAGTGAGCAAGAAGTATTCATTTCCAGCATGGTTGTGCAATTACTTTGTTTCAGACATGACACCAAAATGTCGGCTATAAGAACCACAACAATTTTAACTTGTTTATTCTCTTGTCCACCCAATATCCACGGGATGTCAATTATGTGTAAAACTGTATACCCCACAAAGCACTTCCAGTCCCGAAAACGTACGTCTACCTGGACCCATAAACCCCCTCAAAACAAACATAACAATAAATGTTTGGTCATTGCCCCTAGTGGGCAGCACCTGGCAATACAGTCCACTCTACTTCTGGCATCATAACATTTGGCTTTTCTAGTGCAGATATTTTGTGCAGAATCATGTGATTATGTTTGATTACTCTGGTATTTAAATGAAATTATTACCGTCCTTTGCCTGGGTATAAACCAATCAATTGGTGGAAGCCTGTACGTGGTTGTAGATAGCTGATCTTTAAACTTTGGAAGGGAACTCAGCCTGCTTAAGGACAGGTAAGACACCGAAAAAACCTTTGTACGGCCGATTTTAAGATTTTAACGGGTTTTACAAGATGAATATCCTTTCTATTAATCGTCAAAATTTCAAGTTTTTAACTGAAGTAGAAATATAAGAAAAATGCCATAAACCACACAGGCATGTGGACATCCGAAAGTCTACGTGTCATTCTTTTGGTTTTCAACTGCCAAATGGAACAATGCCTCCCGTCGATCATACTTAACAGCCTGTCACGTGGCTGCAGGTAGCAACGGCCCATGGCAAAAGGAGAGTGGTTTAAGCACGCAGCATTGCTTAATAAGGCGGCAGGCCGAAAGTATGTCTGTGGGCATGGAAAGATGCAAACATGCTAACAGATCACAGCCTTAGTGGTTTACTTTATCGTTATTTTGCTTGTTTTGCCTGCTAATGAAGGGAGACTTTAAATGTTCATGAGGAGCGGGAATCGTAAGACGATGTCCCTTCAAACTTCAAAGGCCCTGCCGCGATGGATTACCCAAATGGTCCTTCATACCAAAGACAGGCGGGGAAAAAACTGGCACCTTAATCACCCACGTTCATAATATTTTACCAAACCCAGGGATGAGGAAATAAAAGTACAAATTAACACACCGAAATAAGCATAAAGAGCGCAGAGAAAACACACAAAATTGCATTACAAAACTCATGTTGGAAAGAGAAATGAAACTGAGTAAGAAAATAACTACAAAATAATGAAAAGCTAAGTAAGTAAAGTGTACAGACAAGTCTAACAAGCTAACTACATAAAGTATACAGATAGGAGTAAATACAATAAAATACTATCCCTAAAAAACGGGATGAAGAGGTTGGGGGTGGAAGACCAAACCCACTATCCGTGCACTGACCAGACTGGCTGTACCACCCCATCGAAACAAGGCAACACAACTTTCGTTGCCAGGCTTGAGGTCACAGGGCCTGATGGGCCGGCTCCATGACATCACACTTTGAAACCAAACTGTCGCTGTGGCTGTTTGACAGATCGCTGAATAATGTTTATAATGTTTACAGGATAATAGGACGAGAACCCCACCTAAGAATTGTTATTCCAAGAAAATGGCTGGGCAAAATTTAATCCGGTTAACGGCTTTTGATTCTGCAATGTCTGAACTGCAAAAACTATTCAGCGATGTTCTAAATTGTGCTTCATTCTTTTTCCATAAAATGAAAAAAATGAACATCCTGAAAATCAAAGGGAAAATCGAAATGTCAAACTGAGGATGGATAACATACAATACATTTTGAGCTAGGATTGACTAAAGTGGGATTTATTTTTGGTGTCTTCCCTGTCCTTAAAGTACTGAGAAGAGTACTTATTGATATCGTAGCCGAAAATCAATCTAAGTTAAAATAACCCAAGCTTGACAAGACAATCAACATAGACAACACGAGACATGTTAAGAAGACTTGAGTATACACCAAGCAATACATTATTCATTTAATATGTAAAGATAATAAAATGTCATATTCACAACATAAAAACAAAGACTGTCATGAAAGTTACACACGGACAAAAGTTTTCAGCAATGCTAGAAAAAAAACCTACACTGAAAATCCTGGTAAACCAAAACCATCCATGATGAAAAAGCCTTCGGACATTAAACAAGCAAATAGGCCAGGAGCATCATACAAAAGGTACAAAGAATTAGTAGAAAGCTGATTTTTTCAGGATATGTGCAGAAACCCTTCTTGATAACCCATATGAAAAGGTCACTAAGTTCACCCCACAGGCATTTTCAAAATTCAAGATGGCTGCCAGAGCAACAACCGAAAGCTGATAATATAGAAAATCACCATTATATCTCGCTCAGGGACTATAAAACTTTTACTCTTGCCTGTAATTCTATGCTTGACTGTACAATGAATCAATTAAAGGCACAATAGTTCAATGAGAGCGGAACTTATTCACAAAACTTTGAGATGGCTACCACCATAATCTACCACAGACAGACTCTCTGTGTGCCAATTATTATTTCCCAAGTAAGGGTATATTGTGCCATTATAAATATTTGTTGCCATATCTTAGGATATTAAGGATCTATGTTGGCTGTGTGAGTGCCCATTTAAGAGCATTTCCCTCTATTTACTCTGGGTAGCTTTTATGGCAAGGACACAAAGTGGCAGTCACCTGCAAAAATGAATTGAGAGCAAAATTGTTCTGGGACAGAACAAGATTATGGTAGAGAAAACTTAATTACCATAAACATACCCTCGGTGGGGTTACATGCCATATACTCATACATAATCATGCACAAACATTTAACGTCACAAAATTCTATAATACTGAGATAATTAAAAAAGAACACTAATTCTGCTACTACTTCATATTCCACACAGTGTCCATAATAAATGGCACTTAGCTATGTTTCCAGCCAATGTTGGGAGTACTGCTTGTAAGTTCAATAGTTCTTGTAAGTTGTTTGTGGTTTGAAGTACTAATACATAATAGATAACTTTATATTCAGAATTTTTGTACCTTTAAATATGTTCAACTACAAGCTAAAAGCGTAATGAAAAAAAAATACACATTTCCGTTATTGATATTGTTGTTTTTTCATGTCCAGGCATTCAAAGCAATATTTAGTCACACTCTTTACATTATTCCCTCCTACATTCATTAAAGACAGGGAAGACACCAAAAATAAATCCCATTTTAGTCAATGCTAGCTCAAAATGTATTTGGGTTAGGATAACATATCATATATGTGTGTAATCGTCATACTCCAAAGAATATATATGTGCCTTATTTGGGTGGCAGTGATGTTAATTTTTGAATTAACAATTGAAAGCTGACTGCAAAGCATCCACCCTATAAATGTTGATATAAGCCACTTATTATTTGTGATTAAATCATAATTACATTGCATCTTAATCCTGAGATCGGCAACAAAAAACGATCCTGTGATTTTTTGTTTTGTTTGGTTTCGTTTTTCTGTTATCCATCCTCAAAGTTTCACGTTTCAATTTTACATTTGATTTTCAGGAAAATGATTGTTTTTTCATTGCATAGAAATAGAACGAAGCAAAATTTAGAAAATCGCTAAACTTTTTTGCAGTCCAGATATTACAAAATCAAAAGCCTTTAACCATAGTTAATTGGCCCAGCCAACTTCTTGGAGTAACTATTCTTAGGTGGGGTGCTTGTCCTATTATCCTGTCTGAAAAAACAAGCTTCGAAGGCCTTTGATGTTGATCATTTGCCTCTGAAACAATACCATTTGCTCAATTTGAGCTGCTATTTGTACAAAACGTAGTAAACATCGTCACTTAACATTTGGGGAGATTGACAATGAAATCTTGGCCAATCACATGAATAAAAGAGCCTCTAAAGTACGGAAAACATTATTCAGCGATCTGCAAAACGGCGACAGCGACAGTCTGGTTTCAAAGTGTTACGTCATGAATTTGGCTCTTTGGGCCCCGTGACCTCGAGCCTGCCAACGAAAGTGGTGTCAATACACAAGGCAGAATAGATGGTGACCAGTTGTGATAGATCTTGATTAACAAATGCCAGATTCTGAATCCTACTTTTCTCATGATTATCATTCCTGACAGTACATTGCATACAGCCAATCCATGATGGGTACTGTGGCACAGGAATATCAAGAGAGAAGCTCGCTGACCACAGGGCATCGAAATATTTTGCCAATTTTAGGAGGGTTCGGTTGGTTAAAGGGGTAGAAGGGGCCCGCTTTTAATGGACTTGAACTGTTGAGATCCACGGGTAGGCTTTCTGTACACTTTGATCGGCACTTGAGTTAAAACTGACCAGCACTTGAGTAAAAATTGACCAATTGCTGTTTCATTATATTTTGGTACTGGCTAACCCACAGGCACATTGGAAAGACCAGCAGGACAAGCCTTTAATATACATACTATATTTAAACTTATTCATTATCTAACTGGAACTGTATTCCCCTCACCTCCAGCACATCTCACCAAGTCACCCCCCCCCCCACCTCCCACTCCCCAAAAAACACAGAAAGATAGTGGCTAGTATCCGTCTACAGATACCCACATGTAGATATAGGCTTATTTGAGTATGTCTTTTTCCGTTTGCCACATAATTATTATTTCTACCCATATGTTAGGCCTGCATGTAACTCCCGGGGAAGTTGTCACACCAAAGTCGATTTTGTTTTGCTGTACATTCGAGGGAAGAGTAACTATTGAATGTGAATGGAGTAATTTACTTGTTAATTGTTGAATGAAACACACTGCTAATAATTGATTTGACTCATGTGAGTCTATTTCAGAAAGGAGCTAAATTTGGGAACAACTTAGGCACCACGATGCATACGTTTCCTAGCTAAAAGATGCCCCCGCATACTGTGCTGTGTTATCACCAGGTCCATAGATCTATGAGAAATTGTAAACATTCCATGTACTTGTCAATAAACACAGACGAGATTATTAACGTTATATCTAGAAGTCCATCGATACTCACTCAATAGAAATAAGCTGGGGTAGCTGGTATGTACCTACACCTTCAAAATTTAAAGCCAAACCGGGAAATAAGAATGCAATCGCTGCAGCTTTTGACCATGCTCTTATAAATTTACATTAAAATGCAATAGCCGTTTTTACAAATTTTTTTTAGCCAAATCAAACAAACACTAGCCTTTGACTTAAGGCACCAGTGATTCCTGGCTGATAAATTCGATAACGAGACAACCCTCCCCCCCCCCCCCCCCGACGTTGGGTTAAAGTTGAAGAATGTGGATTTCTGGAATTTTTGAGAACCCATAGTTGCATGTATCCAGTCTCAAGGCTGCATACATCTTCATATAAGTGTGAGTTTTTGGTTTTTGCACTGTTGGCATTCAGAAGAACCAATGAAATTTTTTCACCCAGACCTCATTACTATGTACTTAAAATGCAACTCACTTCAATATGGACAATCACGACTAACTACTGCACCCCCTCCCCAAAAAAGTATGCAAAATAGTACCTTTTCAGTATCAATGAAGCAGATTTGATGGTCCTGCATCAGAAGTTGTTCAAATTTCAATGGAAGCACTGAAAATATGAACCATCACATGTCCATATAGTTACAAATGTTGAATTTTATTACACGGCAACCCCTCTCGAAAGAATAATGTACTTTTCGAGTCATTGCTGCAGGGAATTGAAAGTCTGCACAGACTCTGATGGCGCGCATGTCTGCCCCCCACCCAGACCCCACCCCCGTCTGCCAATTAGCCCCAGACTCCATTGTTTTTGGCTGCTGGTCAGTGTGGTCAGCAGAATTTCATTGTCCAGGGGCTGTGGGCACGCATGGAGCATTGGGGGCAGCAACACTTTGGCCTGCCCAGGGTGCATCTCGGCAACAACCATGAAGCGGGTATCGCAAAGTAGCAGTGTGTATGGCAGTCATGAAGTACTCAAGATAAGGAAATTAGCTCAATTAGACGGCAATCAAGTCGTGTACTGCACTACACTTACTGATTGATTAATTGATTGATACATTCATATTTGTTTATTAATGGGGGGGGGGGGGGTAACCACTCGACATGTTGTATCGTCTCAAGTGTCAAGAAAAATTTATATCAACTGTGCAGAAACAAACTCTGTTTCCATCAACAGACCACTTTTCTTTTTTCCTTTTCTTTTCTTTTTTTTTTCTTTTCTTTTCTTTTTTTTTTTTTTTTTGAGCATGGAGCACACAGGAGCAATCGGTTAGCACAACAAGATGGACACTATATCACGCCAAGGAGCCCAGAATGGGAAAGAGAGAAATTGAAATTGAAATTGGCAAACCTGTTGCATCTGTACTTATTATGTTCCTTTGTTTTCAAACTCCACATTCAAAGTAACATAAAATACACTTGTTTAGACAAAATCAATATAATTCTAGTGTTTATAAACGTATTATTTTCCAACACCTCCTTCACATGGAGATTTTGCGTCACCAGTATAGATTGGGCTTGACTTCAAGGAAATGTGTTTTTGTTTATTATTTACTTATAATACTAATTCAAATATAAATTTTTGGCTTACGAAAATATTGACTTGCTTCTTTCAATTTCAACATGACAATTTAAACAAAGTATATGACAACAAGTACAATAACATTTTCATTTTCATGTACCTCGCAAGGAAGATCGCAACAGTTTACGTTTGTAACGATCTGCATGATTTCACAAAACCGCGGCATAAAACAGATACACATAGGAGCCAAATTACCTTTGTCCTTAAGTAGCTTTGATCGTTTTCATGATTGACCATGCATGGTACATGCATGGCAATTCAGACATTAATTTGATTGTTCTTAAGAATTGATCATCACCTGATTGTAAAAGACACTAACCGGGAGGATCTCCATTAAAACTTGGGCACAGGGCAGTTTTTATAAAGGCATATCATTACTTGTTGCACTGAAATCCCATTATAACGACACTCAGATATCCAACATATTCTGACACCGGAAAATGTTCCTGAAGGGTATGGACCAACCAACTGATCAAAAAAAATTTCGCGTATGTTTTTAATTTGAGACCCTATCAAACAATTATGCGGAGATAACTTGGAAGAAAAAAATCCATAAATTATAAATTTCCCCAACGCGAAGTTGCTCCAAATTGACCCCCTTTCTTCTAACTTAAATGGAACGATCATGCGTATCCGTAGTATCCCCGAGTTTGGGGAAGGGCGGCATCGCTGTTGCGCAAGAATTGTTGGCGTTCTAGTCATGGAGGTATTACCGTTAATTTAATACTTCCATGCTCTACTGTAACGGGGAAAAAACACTCTGGAGGAGCTACAGTCTATATACAGAGGCAACAACAGATGCAAACTGAAAACAGCATTTATTTTAAACTGCATTGTATATATCAAGATGTTGGTTTCTTTATAGCAAGGAAGTGTGGCCTCCCTGTTTATAGCAAGGGATAGGCAATTCCACAGTGATGCTCGACCAGAACGATTCACATTCAAGGTTGCCTGCCTGTGAAGTCATTCAACCAGCGAAGTACCTGCATTACAGTGTTAATGTTAAAATCCGTCATTGATGTGTCAGGAAGTACAAGCAGGGGCTTGCTTAGTGTTTCCTTAAAAATGACGCTTTTACTTTTGGGCCATTACTATTGCCAAACTTTATTTGGGACATGTCTATAGCAGACAGTGATTAAGTTTGCCTCCTTAGCTGACTCATGCCATTTTTATCTGGCTACTGGACCCAGTCACTATTCCAAGGCGCTCGGTCTTCCAAGCCAACTGTGTGTGAAGCAGGCTTTCTACCTACAGGGAAATTTATCTGTACATAAACATCAGAACATAACTCCCCCCCCCAAAAAAAAAGAACAAAAAAAAAAAAACAAAAACAAAAACAAAAAACAAAAAAAAAAAAAAAAAAAAAAAACAAAAAACCAAGAGTCTGCTTCTCAGGCACCCAAGCAGTTAGTGATTGTACAAACTTGAAAGAGCTGAAAGTGCCTGATCAAGGTTTCATGCATTTAGCACACCTTGGGCACCGATCCGTGAAGATAAAACTACAGCATCAACACAGTCACGGCGCCGACCTGCTTGTACATGTAGATAGGAATGGTGTCCTTGTGTAATCAAAGATCTGAAGTGGCAGAATTCCATTTACATGCAGGCAGTGGATCTAGAATGCAATAGGTTTATTTTAGTTTACTTAAAATTGTATAACCTTAAACTTAACAGACTTGAAATTAGCAATAAACAAATTCCTTTTCCCGCTCATTGTTATCCTTGCATTTTTCAAACTTCAGTACTTTTTATAGCTACGGTGACAAACAACTATCCGATGTTGCCTCCCAAGTTATATTTTCTCCCCTGGGGTAACACAGAGCTTAGTCTGCTTTAATAGGAGGCAATATCCGATGTATCAAACCATTTTTATAACAGTTCAGTACTATATCGCTCAAATGAGACAATTTTTATTCTGATCCTTCTAGTTCCTAATTCAGCCCACCCACCCCGTGGAGGCGGGGGTGTAATCAAATGTAAATTGGATTGGCGGTGATATAATTTAACTATTTTCTTTCATTTTTCCTGGTCATTAGTCGACACTATGTTAATTTTTTTTGTTGTCAAGTTATTTACTGATTGAGTATCCAACAGTCTGTGTTGATGCATTCATCAGTGTAACATACGCTTATGTAATTTTGTGATGTCCCTTGCATGTTGTACATATTCGCTCCCTGTTTGGAGAACCCATTGTATTAGTTAACTTTTTGTACAGTGGGGCTATCCAGGATAAACAAAAATGTTTAAATCAAACGAAATAAATAGAAAGAAAGAAAGAAAGAAAGAAAGAAAGAAAGAAAGAAAGAAAGAAAGAAAGAAAGAAAGAAAGAAAGAAAGAAAGAAAGAAAGAAAGAAAGAAAGAAAGAAAGAAAGAAAGAAAGAAAGAAAGAAAGAAAGAAAGAAAGAAAGAAAGAAAGAAAGAAAGAAAGAAAGAAAGAAAGAAAGAAAGAAAGAAAGAAAGAAAGAAAGGACGATGCTATTTTCACCGTATAGTGAGAATAGCGTTTTGTCTATTTTCACCGTAAGGTGAGGAAATATTTTTGTTTATTTTCACCGTGTGGTGAGAAGAGGGTTTGGTCTATTTTCACCGTATGGGGATGATGGTACAGTTTGGTACATTTTCACAATGAGGATAGAGGCGGGTCTATTTTCACCATCTGGAAATTGAAATTAAGAGCCTTTTCGCAAATTTATGGTTATGGCTTGTCGCATAAAACTGAGGCAAATAAAAAGATTGGAGAAATGCTTACTTTAGGGAGATAGCTAGCTTTATAGTATACTCAATAGGAAACGGGACCAAAGCAAAGTGCCCACTTACCGAGGGTTTACTGTTAAGCTATTACCTTGGCACCGTGACAATATTAAATGCTTGGCTTTTTAACATTTCAATTAATGTATATGAATTTACTCTACCCACCCATCAGTCTTTCATTTTTGTTGCTTCTTGGATTTATTCTTAAATCGATCCTTAACTAAAGTCATAACAAGATAGATCTATAAGTTACCCTTAAGTCCTGTTACTTCCATCTGTGACAATATTAAAAAATGTCCCTACTTTGTCTTGTTACCTAAATGTATGCCTTTTCACATAGAAAATACAGTGTTGGCTCTATAAAAACTATCAGATAACAAAAGCTGAAATAACACCTCAACAGAACGCATTATAAACCATGCTCAAACTGGGGTATAAGGCCTTTTTATTATTTCAGCAAATATTTGTTCCTATTCTCTTTGTGTGCAATATCATGACACAATGCTTTTCCAAAATATTCTTCCCTGGTTGACTTCTTTTCATTGCCGTACGTTAGAAATAGAGCAGCCCATATTCTCACCATACGATGCATATAGACCAAACTATCATCACTGTACGGTGAAAATAGACAAAACACTATTCTCACCGTACGGTGAAAAAAGTCAATCCGAAAAAGAAAACCTTGCCCCCAAACTGTTGCTTGCTGAGTGACTTATAAATTGTGTTACATCATAATTTTCAGGACAAGAAACAAATACCATTGAAAATTAGGGTACAGACTCAGTCTAACCATGAACCTAATCATTGGTCTAACACTTGCGACTGAAATAGTAAATAGTAAATTGGGGGTTAAATTATGGCTAACAGTCTTTCACATACATCATAAAATTTAGAAAGGGGCTAGTTCCGTGCCTGCTTAGCCTCTCGTGCCATCTTTCTATTTGCTTTGCTTGGGTCCACTAAGGCCTGCTAAGCAGGCAAGCCAACAAAGCAAGAACACGAGACTTTCGCTGACATTGGTATTAAGATATGTTCTGAGAAACCGGTCACAATATTTATATATCTCTATTTGTACTTTAATGTTGGAGAAATGCCTTGCGCTCCTATAGGACCACAGTGGTTGACATTTGCCAGGCCAGCGAAGGAACACAGGAGCTGCTCGGTGCAATGGTGGCTTCACGGTGGCAGCGTGTGTGTGTCACCATAGTGCTTCAGCCATACCTGGTGGTATGCATTTGTGCATCCATGTGTTGCCTGACCCCCGGCGGGTCATGCCGTGGAACGCCGGGAGCGGGAGATTATGGTCGGGCTAGTATCTCCCTTTCAGTCTCCACCTATGGTCATTGCATATGGGTGTGTAAACGTGCATAAGCTTGCTTGCATGCATCTGTGTACACATATTGTCAATTGTTGCATCACAACTCTAAGTCTATAGTATTTGTCGTCAAATTTATAACATGCATGGTCATCTCATAGTCAAATTATCATGATTTGAATATATTATTGTGTGTCTCCGTGTCTGGAGAACCCCTAGATTAGACAATGTTTTGTACTATTGGGCAATCCAGTATAAATAAATACGTTCAAACTAAAACTAAAGCATACCTCCTGGGGATATACATGTAAGTATGTGCGCGCGTGTGTGTGTGTGATGGTGTGTGTGTGTGTGTGTGTGTGTGTGTGTGAATATGAGACATCTGCTGCTCATACTTTTCTGAGTTTTAGAGAGAAACAAATGTTGGCTTCAATGAAATGAAAAAGCAAGTTACGATCCTCATCATACTCATTATATCTCCCAAATTGGAGAAATACATAACTGTACATGTACATGTACGTACAAACTGTTTTATATCATACAAGTATACAGGTGTTGTCAACTTCATTTTGGCGCAGCTGGGCTCGCGGGCCAAACGGACACGCATTGGTGCTCGGGGGCAACCCATGCACCTGCCCTCTCGCGCACGCTGCATTAACAAACGGACTCAATCTGTAATTAACCCGCGGGTTGCTCGGGGCCAATTGCTGGCAGTACTCACAAATTGCTTGCCAGCAGAGGTTACATTACTTCCAGTTGCTACTGTACAGTGCAGTTGTTTTCATATGAGAAGGTGTATACTGTTGGCTTCCCAATCTGAGAGGTTCTAGCCATATTCCTGCCAAATTTTCTCAAATTTCTTTCCTAGTCTCTTTGGGTCAGACCCTTCTGGCCCATCTGAATACCCAGACATTATTGAGACAAGCTCTGTGAGTGAATTCTGGCATTTATCATTATCAAGTATGTGCTGGTACAACTTTTCAAATGCACAACATTTTGTGGCATCGACTGGTCTGCCTGATCATTTTTCATCACAAATATCTTTATTTGGTATTGGTTTGCCAGAACGAACGATTACTTGACAATTATGGTGATACTTCACCACAGCAGCAAGAAGATCAGTCTCATTTGGGATACGGAATTGTACAGCATCACCCCAATGGACAAGAAAACATGTCAGTACAACACATCCAGGATGGAGCAATGTTCTCTTCACTGATGAGTGTCACTTTTCCCTCCACAGAAGTGATGGACGTGTTCGTGCATGGAGACGGCGAGGGGAGAGACACACTGCTTGTTGTATTCAGCCCTCACTTGCATACGGAGGGGGCACCATCATGGTCTGGGCGGGCATCTCTGCTAATGGCAAGACAGGCCTCGTCATGATGGAAGGAACAATGACGAGCAGACGGTACATAATGGATGTCCTGGAACCCCATGTTATTCCATATGCGGGTGCCATTGGAGACAACTTCATGCTGATGCACGACAATGCCAGGCCACATGTTGCAGCTGTGGTTCGTGATTACCTGGAAAGTGAGAGTGTTGAGGTGATGGAATGGCCAGCATGCTCGCCTGACCTCAACCCGATTGAGCACATGTAGAGCCATATGAAAAGAAATGTGTACCAGAAGATGGGTCGTAACTCACACTTTGCAGATCTACGGCGTTATCTTCTGGAGGAGTGGGACAGTATACCTCAGGCTCTTGTGAGAAAGCTCGTCTACAGCATGCGAAAAAGCTGCCAAAAGTGCATTGACAACCATGGTGGCTACACATCCTATTAAATGGACATTTAAAGGTGCTTTATGTGACACAGTGATGAGTCAATTTCTGCTCTATTGAACTCAGAAAATGCCTTAACTTTAAGTACAGTCTGTGATAACTTTTGATGCAACCAAGCACCATCTGTGATAACTTCTGATGGGACTCTGCACTCAGTTCATATGCATGTTTGAGCGCTCTACAGGTACTCTTGCGAACTTGTGATTCAGACTTTGTCTGCTTATTGACACTGTGCAATGAAACGTAACTTCATTTGATCAGAATTCCCTCTACAGATCTACTCTAAAGTGTATACACAATTAAAGAAACATTGAATATATTCAAAATATGTGTGTGTTTTTTTTCATATAAGAATTGCTTTTAGTGGAGGGTTATTAATTTTGCCTTGTTTATATCAAAGTACGAAATAATATGAAGAAATCAGTTATAATGTCTGCATTTGACAAATTATCAAAACTTTCAAGTATTTTCAAGGTTGGCTGTTCGGTTGCTGTATCGGCCATCTGCAATTCCACAAATGCCTCAGTGGCGAACTTGGTGAACTTTTCATGGTGGTAATCAGGATAGGTATCTACACCTAACCTGAAAAAAAATCCGCTTTTGATATTTTTTTCTAGGTACCTGCCTACTTTTGTCCAATGTTCCTGCACTTAAAGTCGAGACGTCCAAGTTAGACACACCAACACCTTTATAATATTTCTACAACACTGAATCAATATTAAATGCTCAATGAACTAAAACGGCTCTCAAATGATCTAAAACAGGTCCCGACAAAAGTCAATATTAGTTTAAATCGATTGAATGCTAGCAGGTCTAACCCGCAAGAAATGTCTTGCCTCACACACTTTGGATTAAATGTCAGCTACAACAGGTAAGTACAATATCTACTATATAATTTCTTCAACACCTCAAATCCATCTGATATCTATATTATTATATTTTTACCCAGTTATTTTTTTTAAATCGCTTTAATTTAACTTTCTTCTCATATCCCTGTTCCCCAAGTTTTGAAATAGAAATAAATGTTGAGTTAAAGTTGTACAAATTGGTGCATACTCTGCCCTAGTGGAATATCACAATCCATATGAGAGTAATTTACCCCATTCAATTCAAAACCATCACGTTTGTCATATTATTTTAACTTTAATTTACTGTTATGAGTATACACAATTTTATGTAGAATAACATTCCATCTCATTCTGTGTAGTTTCATTAATTTCAAATCAGCAGGGTATATTTGTAAACTACATTGTCTGGTAGTGATGCTCAATAGAGCATCAATATATCGAAATAGCAACTTAAAAACATTTATCATGAAATTTCTTCTCCTTTGACAGCTTTACCAAAAATAAATACTCGTAGTAGAACAACTGCAAAGTAGCCAAATAGTTCAGAAAAAACTAGTTTCTTAAATGTGTCCGTCTAAAGATATATTGACTGACATGAATTGCGTTATTGGTAGATTTATGCTTCTGAAGAAGGGTCTTGTTTGCTATACACGTGCTTCATCTGTACAGCTGCAAGTAAGGATAATATGCAAAGAGCATCTGAGCATGCGTGGTTTTGAAGTGTAGGCTTTTGTCCAACTTGCTTCGCTTGTGCATTTTTTCCTTGTTCTTGACGTCAATTTCCTTAAATTCTACATAAACAGATTATGGTACTTATTTTGATCCTGGATACAAATACCATCATAAATTAAAACTGTCAATATGTATTCATAATGGTAAAGTAAATACATCTTTTTTTATTTAACGTTTACTTTTATGTATGCTTTATTTTGAAGAAAAGCATGGAGGCTGACCTTGGTATTGCAACCAGATTTACACGCTGTAGTGTATATTTGGACATTCTCACATTCATCTGTTTGAAGAAAACTATCAAGAATTCGAGTACAGCAACCTTCTTGTTCATGACACAATGCATAGACAGTCACAATTTCTGGCCCAACATACGTCATGTGTCGAAGCCTTACAATCGTTTTACTGCTTGGCCACACTACGGGCGTTGTGCCAGACGTTCTACTATGATCAATCCTGTTGGTGCAGCCTATTTCTTCTACAGAAGTTCTCATTCTGTGTTGTCAATATGTCATTCATGTAAATACACAATAAACGTACCCAGTTCATTTATGATCGAAATGATTTTTCTCAGATATTTTGAGTATTTTGATCAGTACTACAATCCCTACATACAAGTAATTGATTTGAGGCAGTCTGGAAATTATGGTTTGATTTACAAAACAACGGGGTTGCCGGCACAGCGGCATCTCCTCACGTTTACGTATAGACTACAAATTCGGGTTAAACCTTCTCGTCTTTGTTACACTATTGGGTCTATATCTAGATGGAGCTATTTCATGCTGTATCAGGTTAGGAACAACTTACTGAACCTCATCTATAGAGAAATATACCTTGCTGACTATGTACGCTATTTAGTAAGAAAGCTTGTCGAACCTAAATTTACTAAAATGATTTTACATTTCTTGGAATTTACTTTAAGATACATGT
Source organism: Hermodice carunculata (assembly GCA_964020975.1). Lineage (NCBI taxonomy): Eukaryota > Metazoa > Annelida > Polychaeta > Eunicida > Amphinomidae > Hermodice > Hermodice carunculata. The sequence goes on from OZ026626.1 coordinate 87,012,543, forward strand.
CTCGTTTTTGCAACAGCGTATTAGTTTCAACAGGTTTCATTTATTTTTCAAACATGTACAATATGCACGATACTTCAACCGAAGTAAGAATTGTTACAAATCCCTATGGCAGCCTCAGAGTAAATGTGTTAGTACCATCTTACACAGCCTGGTGGTTTATGATGCCAAATATATTGTCCTTACAGATAATCATCCGATCTTTAATGCTACCAATCCAACCAATCACTTGCCCAAATGAATATGTAGAAATCTGGATGCAAGAAGCTTCACGGTCTCAAATTTCAAGCCGATTCTGTGGGCGAATTGTGAACAAATACATATTTTCGACATCTCATGTTGGGAGTGTTTTATTGTATTTGAGGAGAAATCGTTTGCAACAGTCGCATCATCATTTATATTTTTCTTACTCAGCCTCGACATATGGAATGATTTCAGTAAATCACAAATTTTACAACATAAAAAAGAAAAATATACATTGGCCAGACAGTGTAGCTCCAACTGAAAAAGAAGCAGTCAAAAGATTAGTATGGATTTTCAAAAGCATTGAGTTTCTTGTTACAAGTGTGAAAATATACGGATATGCTAACGTTTCACCACCCGGATCTCTTTATCTATATGATGGTCAAGTCTATCTCGCAAAACATGTACGGTGTGTCATTCAAGGAAGCAACCTTACAGTTCACAAAGAACTCATTATGGAAACCTTTTTCACCACATTACTTCTTTACTGTACACATTTTTACACTGTCTGCAACTTTAGCATATCTTTCATCTTTTCCGAAATTTTAAAGGAACCACAAGTTCATTCAGCTATATACGTAGGTCTGAGCCATGGATATATCTATGCGGTTAATGCCCGATTCATTATCCCACAAAGTAAAAAATCTAAACAAATATGCATACACAACTTTTTTTTTGAATCCAAACCAAAGGAAATGTACATACGCATCGATATTACTCATCATAAATACAATGGGCAGACTGAGGATGGTTGCTCACATGCAGGCTTCGTTTTTCTGGATGGAAATATACAGAATACTCCGGAATCAATCAAAGTTGGTCCTATGTGTGCTACGCCTCCACTAGATTTAATATGGTCCTACTATATCTTCTCTGCCAAAATTGTGCAACTGTTGTTGTATTCATTTTACTCAAAGAATGCATGGGAAATTTCCTTTAAAGTGTCTCTCACATCTTGCTTTGGTGTATTGCAATTTTTTTCACAGCCAAGAGACTTCAAAACTATGTCAACTGAGGGATGTTTGTCGGTATCTGGATATCACATTCTAAAAACCAGACCAGGCTGCATGGTGTTGCAAGAATTTCCATTAACCACTATGTTTTATCATGCAGATATGTTACCTGGAATAATTACCAGTGGTACTTTGATACATATCAAGTTCAGAAGCAAGTTATTGGAACACAGAGAAAAGATTTTGTTTCAAGGCAAGAACCTCAAAAAGAAAACGTCAATAGAAAGATGTGGTACAATGCTGACGGCATCACAAACTCACATGGAAGACGAGGTGATTTCTTCGGGGAGTGGTGAAATATTGACTAGCTCTTTAAAACTGGTGTTCTATATGCGATGTCAGTATCAGCACCCAGCTTCGAGGATAATATTTCGTAGTGTGAAAAAATGTGACCAGTATAATATTAACAGAACCGGTATATATAAGCCACCACTAAGCTGTGGGTTTATATGCCTTGATATACATATATCGATGCTGTGCACACACATATACTTGCAATTCTCATCTAAACAGGTCAACTATATTTATGGGCATAAGACCTTTCCTTGGCTGTCAAGACTTCAGATTAGTATATTTACTTCTTTAAATTTGATGTGCGCCATTGAAGTTACAGATTTGAAATTACAAGGAAAATCTCTTGTAAAATATAAGTGGTCTCTTTCTAATGTAAGTATTTTTCATTTTTATACAAGTGGACACTTCAGGCCTATGTCATCTCAAAAGGGTATTGACGTGGTAACCTGCGCTGATTTTGAAATAAATATTGAGGAAATGTCATGGGCCAGCAAAAACAATGTCATTTTGCCAATGCATATTAGGATATCATCGATGGATAATGAAAAAAATAATATTTACGACCCGATACCTTATCATAAGCAATATACATCCCTTAATGCACACGTGGTTCGAGAATTCACGTGGGCGAACAAGTCAACTTGGTTTCAGACGATGTGGAATTACGCTGCTCATTCCTATATCTTAATTAATGCGATCAGCTGGGCCAATGCTCAAGAAAGGTGTAAAACACTTGACCAAAATCTAATGACAGTTAATTCTGTCGATGAACAAATAATGCTTTTGCGGTATTCATCAATTGTTGCAGAACGTGGCACTTATAATAAGAGAGTAGATATTGATGAGGCATCACATTTTCGGCATATTTATAAAGCAACAATGCTGTACATAGGACTTGTGGCAAAGGTTTGTGATTCCTTTATATCGGTAACAACTCTTTTCAGCTTTATGCTGTCTATTCTACATTGTGAAGATCCACTTTGTAGACCCGTTTTTCAGAAGGTAAAATCGTCCATCATAAGCAGATTTCAACGCTATGTGCGACAATATGGAGACTCGGTCATACCCGAAATAGCTCATTTTGTGCACCGAATAATCAGTATAAATCCTTGTTTCAGCAGCTTTTGCTCTACTTTTGAACCATTCAGCGTCCTATGGTTCACCTACTGTTACATGACAAAATAGCTAGTAGGAAACCACCGGTAGTGATCTTCAGCTGCATACATTACCGCTGTTCGTTGCTTCGAGGACCGGTTGGAGACGGTGGTGAGGTCCTTGGTGCAGCATGCATTCTGACAAGATATTGGAAAACAGCTCTCCATTTTGTCACTTTCCAAAGCCAGCCATGAGACGGTACTGTTGGAAGGACAGACTGGTACCTTGCCCGATTGCGAGCAACATCACTACTTTTCTGTGTTGCTGCACATTGGGCATCTATGACGGCTGACTAGATAAATGCATGCAGTATGTATATTAAAGTCACGTTGCCATTTCCGAATTAAAGCAAGTTCAAATAAAAGAGTGGCGCTGTGGTTGATTCCGCTTTTACCCATTTTGTGAAAGGCTGTGCCCAGGGCCATTTGAACCTACTTCAGCTGGGCTGCCCCTGGGCTTTGCAGCTTCAGATGCTCTGCAGGACTAAATGAACACATTCACATGAAATGTGACACCCTCCAAAGGTAACTTTTACATCTAACTATTACTGTTAACATGATCTGATTTAGTGATTCATTGTATTTTCGATTAGATAAAAGTATCAAGTAGTCATACTTGAAGATCGGCCGAATAATTTTGAAGCAAATAACAAAGCTTTTCTTTTGGGTTTATTGTATACTTTTTTTCACAGAAACCTTTTACGAGTGTCCATCAAACTAAGCTGAATAATAAATAATAGGATGGTGATGATCTTATGCTCCGCTGACTAGAATCTGCTGCCTTTGCAAGTTTTGACTTTACTGCTCTATGCATATACTGTACTAGAGCTTGTGAAAAATTCGATATTACCAAACTAAAAATCAACTTGTCAGTCTAAAGTTTCAAGTTCGTTCAAAATCCACATTAACATAAACAGCAACAACAAGCCAATTGGTTCCTTCTTAATAGTTTCACTAATAAACATAGGCTTAGTATCCGCAACTACTGAGATAAAAGCCAATGTGTCAGTTTGATCTTTTAACGCCACTCCAAATTAACAAAACCAAAAATAAGCCCTGTGGGGACTTTCCTATTGATGTTTAGTAGTAGCCATGGATTGAAATTCAAATTCTAATAAGTACTATTAAGCATCCTGCGTCAACGATTACATAATTATTGCATAACAATCGCCTCGAAAAGTTTGTAAACTAGTTTTCTCTCTCTCTCTCAATCTTTCTCTCTCTCTCTCTCTCTCTCTCTCTCTCTCTCTCTCTCTCTCTCTCTCTCTCTCTCTCTCTCTCTCTCTCTCAGCCAGGGATGCCAACCTTCCAAAGTCCTTTCAGGAAGTAGTCAAGACTGCCATGGACTTAATTTTGCTGAGGGACACAAAACGTAAATTGGTCAAATTTTCAGCAAATTTCGAGGATTGTCCCTGGCGATGATGGACAGTTAGCATCTTTCTTCTTCTCTCTCTATTCCTCTCCATCTCTTTCTCTCTCTCTCAATATATATATATATATATATATATATATATATATATATATATATATGTATATATATATGTATATATATGTATATGTATATATATATGTATATATATATATATATATATATGTATATATGTGTGTGTGTGTGTGTGTATTCGAGCCTGACTAAACATGCTGAATGAGCTACAATTTTAAACTAATTATCACATTTTGAATAACAAGTAAATGACGCAGCATAAAAACGATAAATGGAAGATCTCAGTATTGTATATAAATGTAGCTTCCATTTTAAAGTGCTGGTATGTGTGATCTACCGTATTGCTTAACTTGCGTGACTTAGGTTGGAAAACATTTGTTTTCACTTAAATATTCAAAAAGGATCTTACATAAGGGTTACCTAACATGACACAAACGGAAGAAAGGGATAAGAAATTAATGCGAGCGCATTACTTATTGTGCTGTAATTTACTGTAAAATTTGACATATAATGACTCCTGATTTTACAAGGGTAGGACTAATAACCCTGATCATGGCAGGTTGGGAGTTACTCGGTGACAGAATACAACGTGCATAGTGCAGCTATCTGTGACATAGATATATTCACGCACAATTCGAAAGTATGTTCCTGTACCTATAAATACCATGAAGCAATCTCTAGTCAACATGGTGGAGAAGTTCCAGACTTATTTACGGAGAAATCCGAAGAACTGTACCTTATTTTGAATCAGTTGCCATCACACAGGCAGGTTCGCGCAAAACGATTCATTCATTTGCCTGCTGTGATCAATAGCTACATACGAATTTGTTCTACATGTGCGATTGGAATGATCCTTTTTTCATAAAGAATGTGTGGTTAGTTCTAGAGGTTAGCAGAACTTTTCGGACTGAATCTTTTGCATTGAACTTGAATACAAAACACAGTCTAACTTTCATCCAAGACCACTGCTATGTTCCTGGGTGTCCGACTGGAAGTACCATGAGCAGACAGAGATGACCAGGATCACAACCTTAACTACTGATGCAAGACCGGAATGTCTGAAACGTAACATCCACAAAAAAACCAGTGTAAACCTGCCATGGGACACCAGTCAGTTTCTCAATTATAGTATTTCCCTTATGTTTGTCTGTGCATCTCATGTGCCTAAATGTCAAAAAGTTTTGCTCTTCAATAGACTGGGTAAGCAAATCAACAAATATCTGGTTCTGCACCTGATGTCTCAATATATATATATATATATATATATATATTATATATATATATATATATATATATATAGAATATATATATATATGTATATATATATTCTATATATATATATGTACACATCACATACACACACACACACACATATATATATATATATATATAAATATATATATATATATATATATATATATATATATATATATATATATATATATAATATATATATATATATATATATATATATATATATATATATATAATTATTTATCCAACAGAGACTACACCGCCAAATATTCAGTGTTGCCGCACCTGCAGTTTCTTCAAAGAGACTAAAAATGTTTAATATGTTAAAGTGGTCTTGTTGAATCAATGAGAGAACTCAATATTCGGAATTTGTAAGAGAGCATTTTGGTGACCTGCCTGTGTGAAAATGCATAAATGGAGCAGGAAGGCATGCTGTGGCCATTCAAGCATGCATGGAAAAGTTGGTTCCTCTGTACACTGCAGTTTGTAATGCAAGTGGTGGGTTCACGTAATTGTTTCATCATGTTTTAGATAAATAATTATGCTGTAAAGTGGTGTAAGTAAAATGTGGGTGTATATTATAGACGTATATGTATAATAATTGTACCTTAATATTTCTGGTTGCAGACTGAGCGAACAGTACAGTGGGTAAGTTGTGTGACTGGTAGACATGGGTGGTGTCATGGTCATGTGACCTGGAGGCATTGGACATATTGTTGTTCCCTGCTCTCTGCACCAGTATACAGATAATTAATTTTTCATGATAAATGTTAAGTGATTATGTGAAAGCTGAATTATATACCAGGAAAAAAAGGCAAATCATATGTAGTTTAGCAAGTAATTTTGTAAACAAAGCAAAGTAATTTGGGTTTATGCACATGTTGTGATTTTCACGAATGTTGTTAATGTACCTGCAGAAATCCCGCATACCAATACTGTGATATATTGTCACCTAACTATAGAAATCAGCTGAGATAAATGCATACAGCATGCATAGTTTTCCTTGTCATCATTTTGCAGTCTCAAGTCAAGAGAGAAATTTGTTTCTTCACATTGGTATTGGAAGAGAAATGTTGATGCTTTGGCAAGTCTGGAATCTCTTTGCTGTCATTGTTGGGCATGGAATTAATGAATATGGATCAGGTTCTTCTGTACTATTTGAAAATACTTCATTGGCTATGTTGTGCTGTGGGCTTTGTTCTCCGACTCATAGTTATAATGGAGATAGAGAGTGTTTATAATGTTCCAGCTTCATAAATATCACAAAAACGATGTAGGCCTATTCTACTCTTTTGTTGTGAACTAAGCTGACTGACAAGTCGGGAGACCTAAAAAGTAATAGGCCTAAAAGGGGTCTCTTTTTATTTTTGGCAGAAGTAATGGAATTTGTGTATTGGGAGGTTAAGCCTATACATTTTGGAAAAGAACTAGAGTCTGCAGTTAATAATGAATATTTCTAAGGTTGAGAGGACCTGTTAACAACCACCAGTTACCTTTTATGGGTGCCTTCCTGTCTCAAGTCAGGACACAAATTTTTTGTTTCTTCACATTGGTATTGGAAGAGAAATATACATGCTTTGGCAAGTCTGGAATCTTTTTGCTGTCATTGTTGGGTTTGGAATTAATGAATAATAAAAGTCACATTATTCTGGTGACGGTCATAGCCATTTCCTTAAAAAAAATTCATTTTCCGATATGCATTACTTGTGACCTAGCCCCAGCAGGTGTAGCAGTAGAAGTTTGCTTATAATTTTAAAACTTATTCATGTCCATTCATGTGCTTATGATCATATTATTTTACCCTCCCCACCCCCATCCCCAACCATTTTGGCCAATGGGGGTGTTGGGGAATGGACACTAAGTAAGTTAGGGGAGTTTCTTAGGTCCACATATGCATACCAACAGAGGGAATAGAAACCATGCTGCTGTGGCAGTTGGTTAGGGATGGACTACTTGACCACAGTGCTTCATTTTGAAACCTAGTTTCTGTAGTGGTGCCTGAAGGAAGCTAATTGGTAGACTTGTTCAGGGTCATATATTTATGTCCCTTTTCAAAAATAGAAGTGTTCCACATTGCTTCCCAGTGAGGGTTTTAGACTGCTCAACTGAACACACTATCACTTTTAAACACATTTTCCTTTAAATACACCCACCTTCATCAAATGCTCTGCTAGATGAAATCATCTCAGTGGCAGTAAATGAAACTGTCTATAGGGTCATCCCGGAATAAAGGGATCTTAGGGGAGGCAAATAGCCTGTGGCGCCATTTCCTGTAAATTACCCACATGTGCCACCACTTTTGGTGCACAACCAGTAACCAATCAATAAGGTTGAACTTGTATACGCATCAAGTTGTTCCAGCTTTAAGAAAATAGATACCAAGCCTATGTTACTTGTAGTGCCACATGCAACACACAGCTCCCATTGTGAATGTTTTCAGAAAGAACAGTTCCTCTTGGTGACCACCAACAAAGCCCTTCAGCACATCGTGAACATGGCCCCATGAAATGACTTGTGTTCATGATATTTTCACAGCACATAGCCATGCATCTAAACAACGGGGATAAAAAGGAACACCAAGCAACAAACAGGTTGTTGATTAAATCCCCAAACCCAGCTACACACTGTAATTTTGAGATCAGTGGCAACCAACTACATATTCAATATTGAAATGACTGCCATTGCCAAGTTCAGATTTGCGCAGTTCCAGTAGGTTGCATATGAAAAATTGCATAAATAAAGATGAAAGTAACAAAGGCAAACAACTTGATTTTCACATGCCTGAAACATGTAAAAAGCGAAGTACAATATGCATAGCTTGTACTGAGATCACTTTAACATTGGACTTAATACAGGTTGCATCCTGCCTCATGGGTAGCCAGAAATATCCCTATGAAATTCCAAAGCAAAGGCCAATTGGTGTTACCGATGAAAATTTCTAAAAGATTCTTTTCAACAAAAATAGCAAATATATAAATACATAAATAAACTTCATAAAAGATACAACAAAAATTCCCTCAACCATGGCCTTTTAGAGAAAGTGGAGTTGTAGTCCTCCAAAATTACAACACAGAGGGAATACATAAAAATCTCAGCACCACCCCTTAAATGTATTAGGGTCTAGGGGTCTGCTGAAATTAATCTTATTTCAAAGCAATAGTTCAACAAGTGCAAGTCTCATTAACTTACATTCTGATAAATCAGAATATAGAAATTATTAACTAGATAATTGATTGAAAGAGTCGATGAAAATTAGGGATTTACAAGATCACCAGCTACTGTCTAGATTTTCTCCAAGACCCTTGAACAAGTTATACTTGGCTGATAAGTCATCTAAGAAAGGAAGCAGTAATGGACTAAGATTTTAGAAAATAAACTTAGGTTTGCTTCCCTATCATTGATTGCAGCTGCTGAAATGATGTGAATGTCTTGGGCCAGATCTCAATCGTCCAACACACAGCCTTTAACTGTTTGTGTGCTCCATAAAATAGAGCTGGTCAAACAGTGAAGCAAATAAGACCTACATGCTTCACATATTTTAATGGTTAATGTATAGAAAAAACAATGAGTGGGTGCATAACATTAGCATGCAAGTACAGAGGGAGACCCAAAGAATGGGGTCTGGATAGCTCAAAGCTTGGCCTTGTTTTCAACAACCTTTTATGGACAGCAAAGAAGATGCTATAATGGCTTTACAGCCTCTAAACATGTGGAGCATAAACATTGCCAATGAATGTTGGTGCAGTTTGAATTAGGTATACCTGCTGAACACCTGACACATATTGAACATGACAGTGTCTGTCACTTTCAGCATCATGTGATGAGGTGCTTGTGCATTTTAACCATGATTATCCATATACGACAATGATATGCCAGTATAATTCTCAAGCATATTTTTGTTCTGTTGAACGTGTCAGCTCGAGAATGAAGCAGGATACAAAAGTAAATAAAGATAACTCATAAATTAAAAGTAGCCCCTATTTTGTAAACCGTATGTATGCAGCTGATACATTTATGTAAAACTATCTAAAAAGCAAATAAGGATCACACAAGAAAGTTTTAAAAGCGTAAAATAACATGGAACATCAATTCCTTCTTTAATATGGACCAAACCTTTATAATGGAAAGTGCAAAGCGTTTACAGCAAGGTCGAATGACACCATTTGAAGAGGCTGTTTAAATCATGGTATAACCTGTTGCTTACGTCTTCTCTCTTAAGTTGCTTCATGCCCATATAGTATCGAATTGTGTTTTTCCCGGCAATAATACATGTTAGTGCAATGCCACTAATCAATAGAATATTTAAATGTATTTTCATGATGCATATCACTCTATCTGTCTCTTATCTTAGCCCCTTTTGGTGATATGAGGTCAAAGAAGGCTTTGCATTTGCAAATCGAAAATGTCATTTTTAGACATGATGGACCGTAGTGCCAATTTCCTTGGGGACAGCTATTCAAGAGAGCGGAAATGGTAGCACAACGAGCTGAATTTGTGTCATTCTTACTATCTTGAAAGTGAATGAATAACTATCCACTACTTTAACTCTTTATGTACCTTTCTAATTACCAACTATTTTTACAAGTTAGCAAATAGTCACATTCTGGTCTCACTGTTATTTATATATGTTTTAACTGTTGTTTCCCACATTGTTGAAAGCAGCGTGTCACTACACATATTGCTCACCTTCCCTGTTCTTTCTTGCCATTTAATTTGTTGTTCGCTCTGTACTTACCATGTCAAAACAACTGAACAAAGTAAGGCATCATTTCACATACTGTTACAGGGCAAAATTTTAAAGTGGGTGTCAGGTGAAAGCTTAACGTTTACAGACTGGAATATTCCACATCGCGATAAAACCGTTCTGAAAGTCTACTTCCAAGAACATAAAAAATATGTCGCAAAAATACTTCACAGTATTCTTGCAAGAGCTTTGGAGCTGGAGGAACCCAGCTTTAAATGGGATCCATCGTGCACCACAATGCTTGTGATTTCTCCTCATACATCAGCAAACTGGATTAATATACCATGTCTGTCTGTATTTGAAAATACCATAGGAGTGTGCGAGTCTAATGTTACTCTGAATAGACATGTGCATACAACAATAGCAATAAAGGCAACATGTCCAAAATCATGGGCAACAGCTGACAGAGGCTGTTTCTTGCTTCAGTTCCACCCTTATGAGTCTTACAATGGTCAATCAGAATTCTGTTCAAGTTTCGGTGGCACCATAGCTTCTTTTGATGCAAGGGAAATTAATACCTTAAAGTCTATGGCAATTAGCCATCACATGGGATATGGACTTTTTTTCTATGATCATTACAATTTGGAAGGTTTGCATTTATTTGAAAATGTTGCTGAAAAGATTTTCGAAATTCTTAAAAATATATCAGAACAAAAATTACAAGATGTTCTCTATTTATGGTACTATTGGGGATGGATAAATACGTTTTATATGGCTTGGATAAACATCAAAAATGACAATGCAAGTGTGATTAAATGTGCTCTGATATCTCCTTTCTCAACCTTATCTCAGTATAACTTTAATTTACTTTATGGAATACAATTTTTCACAGAAAAAATGCTTCCCTTTGCTCCTTTGGTACACATGCATATGATAATTCCTAATTGTACAGATTCAGATATAAAGCATGGAGTTTTGTGTCAACGGGGATCAGTCAGCCAAGGAAAAAATTGCATGCTTGGACAATTTCAATGCACCAACCAAGAGTGTATTCTGGAGCATTATGTTTGTGATGGTCATGTTGACTGCCAAGATAAGTCTGATGAAGAGGAATGTTTTGATATATGTAACATACCTAAACACAATGATCTCCTCAAGGTAGAATTCTGCATGACCCATTGTCATTTCCGAAACTGCAGCTGCCACGCTTTGTATTTCCAGTGCTCCTTAGGGGGCTGCATACCTGCCTCCAGGCGCTGTGATAATCACGCTGACTGCATGTGTGGAGAAGATGAATTAAATTGCTTTGATGGCAATGAGAATACTGATCACGCAATGCCCCATGGATTGGACATAGCATCTACTGTCTTCCAGAGATTTAAACAGAAACATAACAAAAACTGGATTGCATGTAATGATTCAAGTGCGTTGCTTTATCACCGTTCACAAACATGTTTGTTATATACAGACACAAGGAAAACCGGTATTTGTTTAAATGGTAAGCATGTATGGAAATGCAGCCATTTCCAATGTCCCTCCATGTTTAAGTGCCCACAGAGCTATTGCATTGCTGTACAGTTCGTTTGTGATGGGCAGTGGGATTGTCAAAACGGAATAGAGGAGTCCAACTGCAAGAGCTTAAGTTGTCCTTTCTATCTTCGTTGCAGACATACATTGCCATGTGTGCACCCTCAGGGTGTATGTGATAATCATATGCACTGTTTAGAGGCACATGATGATGAGATACTTTGTCACATGACCGACTGCATCATGGATTGTCAATGCAAGGGCTATGCTGCCACATGTGAAGATAAAAATCTGACAGCCCTACCTCGTTTTTCGTTTAGAATGAAAAAATTAAGTCTCTCCAGAAATAAGATTTCGGTAGTAGACAACTCGTACATTTATCACAGGATGTTTAACCTGGTCCTATGTTACAATACTATTTCAAAACTTAGAAGAAGAAACTTCATATCGTTTACTAATTTGCAGTTGTTAGATATCAGGTCCTGTTACATTAATTTCATTTCAAGCTCTGCATTTGAAATGCTATACTACCTGAAAAATGTTTTGCTGCAAGGAAATCCCATATTGCATCTATCAAGTAGAAGTTTTGATGAGCTGTTCCATATTAAAAAACTTGACCTGAGTGGTTTGAGGATCAAGTTTATCGCAGCCTCTACATTCATATTGGTGAACCTGGTACACCTGAATCTTTCTCACAATAAAATTGTGAGCGTTCAACATAATGGTTTTGAAGGTATGTTAAACTTGAAGATGTTGGATATATCACAGAACCCCTTATCAAACGTACATGGCCAGCAGTTTGTAACTCTCTCAAATTTAGATATATTTTATAGTGACAATAGCATGTTTTGCTGTATAGTTCACGCAACGTGTTGCAAGCCAAATGCCTATGGCACTGCTTGTGAAGGTCTGTTTGGTAACACAAAAATTTCGTTTTTTACTTGTTTGTGGGCAACCTCTTGTTTGCTGACAAATTTGATGGTATTTGTATACAAAGTAAGTTCAGTCTTTAGTGCCGGTGTGACATCAAGTAGCATTGATGATATCCTAATTGCAATTTTAGCCACTTCAGATGGCTCAATGGGCTTCTATCAGGTTATTCTGATAGCAGTTGATGTGTCTTTTCATGACAAGTATCCATTTATTGATAAACAATGGCGATTAAGTTGGTGGTGCTATTTTGCGGGATTTCTCTCGACAGCTTCCACTCTAACAACAATATTCAGTTTGATAATTATGGCAATGCACCGTGCCTTGCACACAATATTTCCATTCACATCTCATACATGGGATAGAATGTTGCTTGCTCTAGTTCCAATTGGAATCCTTTATTTGAATATGGTAGCCATTTTGTCATTACCAGGCTTGCTGTTGTCTGGCAAGTCATCCTTTTCAAATCCATTATGTTCAGTTATGTTGCCATTTGATGGAAGGAGATACTCTTTCGTCGAGTTATTGTACCATCTAACAAGCCACGCATGCGTAATCATAACAATACTCTGTTACAACAAGATATATGATATAGTCACAAAAACTGGGAAAAAATTTGGTCGAAGAAAAGCAAACTATAAGCTTCCCCTGTGGACATGCTTCACCTCTCTATGCCAATTGATAGGTTTTGTACCACCGTTGGTTTTCACTTTCGTTCTTATTTTCAAATCACCAGCGATAGATCATATATTCAAGGTGATAATGAACATTTATGTTTTCCCTCTAAATGCTCTGGTTGATCCATTTTTGTATACGATTTTGACAACTGGTTTTCAATCTTCCTTTATGAGAACAATGGAAAAAATAGTGAATCTGCAGCAAACTAAAGATGTTTCATTTTAAAATATAACTGCAACGCTGGTGGAATCAGTCAGCATACATTTACTTACTACACTTAATAATATAATATGTTATTGTACTTGCATTATTTAGTAAAAACTGACTTCCGATTAGAAAAAAGGTATTATTATTAAAGCAGGAGAGTGTTTGTACATCTTGAGTATAACCTTTTTTGCTGCCTGTTTCGACGAAATATCATTGGAATTTAATCTGTATAAACCAACCTTGCATTCAATTACAAGCATGTGAACAATTTTAGTACCGATAAAAATGGAACAGCCGTAAAGCCCTGGTTAATGAGCGTAGTGCACCAACGACAGCTGTTGAGCCAGACATAAATTGGCACTGACGAATTTAAGGGACTATCGTCATCGTTAAGGCCATCTTGCCAACAACCGCCACCATGTTTATGATGCATGTTATTTCCACTGACATGTCTAAATCTATGAAATTCCCATTTTCCACACACTGTTATTTATGTCCTCATAAATTGAACTATGCAGTCCTAAGCCTAACAGGCTTCAATTTCAACTCTTTTTCTGACACAGTCACAAAATTAAATACCAATTCATTCATGGAATATGTGGGGGCAGGGGAAAACGAATTGTCTCTGATTACTATGAAGCACCATTGGTTAAGCTGTGATTTCACCAAATATTTTTCAGAGATTCACAATTTTAATGGATAACAGCTGAATCAAAACTGCCTATACGTTGCTAATTCATACTTAAATGAACCCTACGAAAATTGGGGAACATATTAGAAATACAGAAAATACAGGAAAAAGTGTAAACATAATGAAAATTTAGGAGTAGCATGCTTACCTATTTAACACAAAAAGGCGTACGACGTAAACCAAAGTTCCAAATTTCAAAGTTTGTACAGCTTTTAGATATATTTACCAGTTTTGTGCATGCAACATTAAAATTTGTTTGTTTGCCTGTTTATTTGTCTTCTTTGCACAGGAATTATTCAGTGCACACCACTGTTTTCCTGTGAGTCCCTGAAAAAGATACATTTATATAAATAGGTCATAAAATACAATAGTATATACGTATATACGCACTGACAGTTATCTGTCAAGTTGCTCATTTTCATAACTTGTACGTACTATTTGGTATCAACCCTCATACAGTATCCTTCCGACAACGTTTCTTGAAAGAATTCACAAGCACAACTCGTCTCATTTCATGAGCTAATGTCTTCCAAGTATGGGTAGCGTGGAACAAGCAAGTGCGTTTGCCAGAATGTGGTATAACTTTCAGAGTTATCAGACTTTGCATAGTGGCACTATCTGTTGAGGTGCTGTTATTTTGATTGTAAAAAAATAAAATATTTGTATTTAATACAAAGAGAAACTTAACAAACCTAATTCTGTAAGCCCATGTACCGTTTGAACACTATCAAGTCCGATACTCTAAGAGCAAAGTCCTATTCCGTACCATTCACTGAAAAACTGTATTGTTCTAAATCATAATAGCAAATTAATTGATGAAAGGAACAAATCATATTCATAAAATTTGAAATTTAGAAGAAAGTTTTAGGCATTATTAGCCTTTAAAAAATCGGGTCATCAGCGGGGAACCAGCGCAAGACTTGTTTCGGTGCCATTAATCCCCGGACAAGTCATTCTGCTAACTGGCGGCACCATGTTTGCATTTCCAATACAAACATCTCGAGCTGATGTATTCTGGAATAAAGCGAATATGATGTTCCTTAGTTAATAGGCCTACTTAAAAACGTAGCCCACATGACATAAATATGATAAAACTACACCTAACACTCATGATTAGGCCTAGCAAAAATGAATAAAATAATAAACCATCCCACACTTACCTACAGCGCCTGGTCTTACAACTCACCCGACGAGGCCTACCTAACGGACTGATCAGATCAAAATGCGTACCAGGCTATCTGCTGTGAAGGATATTGTATAAGTGATATCGTTGTATATGCACCTATTTCCCACTGCCATGGATCGGAATGACTTTCGATCTCGTTTATTGGGTGTATACCATGGTATGGCAATAATCATTCTACTGGCCCCTTTGTAGAATTTGAGCAAGAGGTCAAGTCGAGTTTTCGTAGTTTTGTTCCATAAAAAAGCAATATGCAAAATGGGGGTAACACTCATGCATGAACAAGATTTTTTAAATGTTGGACTTACAATTACCTTGCAATATTACTATCCAGGTTTAATTTTCAAATAACTGTTGCGCCACTATTACTGATGTAGAATTCAAAATTTAGAGTACTGTCCAGCTAGACTGCAATATATTGAAACATGGGACTTGTTCAATTTTTAGGTCCTGTATATTGATAGACAGCAGTTTACAAATACCGCTTGGCTATGTTCAGACTAAAAAAAAATTAAGTTATGTATGTGCAATTCCTTCAATATATGAAGATGTTTATCAAGATGAGATAGATATCCATGGGAACCAACTGCCACTTCAAGCTGATGAATATAACGGTTGCAAAGTTTCCTGTATCCATTTGATGCAGAATTTTATTTGCAATGCATATTATAGGCGTGTTAGTGAAAAGCCAGACTGAATATCCCTGGTTCCAGGCAAATGAACATAGAGGAAAGTGCTTAATTGATATGGATGGCTCTTCGTAGCAATTTCGAGATTACAGGGCGAATTCAAATGGACAGGTGGTTGCAAATGTTTAACCTCAATTCTACTACTATGTGGTTGAATTATTTAGCACTATTTCCACTCCATAAGAAATATACCACTCGAATGTAAAATAGTAAATAAACGAGTGAGTGATGGACTGAAGTATGGAGAAGACATCTTGAGTAGTATAGAGCTTATTTGGTCTGCATCTGCTGCCTTGGCCCCAACTAAACAACAGAGCTCTTCTTGTACAATGTAAGGAGAAATAGACTGACACTGAAAACTATCTCCAGTACGCTTTTCTATTTGCGGGAAAACTGTGATAGACAAAAAGAATCTTTTGTGAAAGTTTATTACCAAGTGAAACAAAACACAAACAATTTGGAATACGTTGAGCTGTCGCTTACTGTTGACTGTCTTCAGCTTTAGTCATTTCACATGGATTTACCTACTATAAAGTACTATATCAATTTAACCATTAACAGTATAAGAGAGCAGAAAAGAACAACTCACTCGTTGGTAACCTCCTCTTTGTCCAATGAAACGTCATCATCGTCACTACAGCATTGCATTATAAAGTGTGAATGCATTATCTTCAGGAAAAAAGTTATCCTTTTTATGTTATAGAAGCCACGTCAAAACGAATTCCGAATTGCAGTTTGCACAATGCTGAAGTAAAATGTGTGTTACAGTGACTGGCCACTGGGGCTGCAGGTTATGACTTAGCATCTCCTAACTTAAATTTGTGTTGTCTTGATACAGAGTCGTCCACCTACATTGAAGTAACTGATTCTCGTTTTTAGTATAATGTTAAAAACAGGTGCTCAATATCCTGGGGTATGACGCAAGGGAAATAAATAAGCTGTCATTTAAAAAAAAGCTTTTCAGTTGTCACCCGAAATGAAGGGCAATTATCAAAACGTACATACACCAGGACATCCATACGCTCTAATTGAATTCCTTAAAAGACAAGAAATTTATCATATCCAACATTTAAAATACACATGAGACATAATACCTTGTGGATCTGGATAAAGTATTGGAGTATGTGTTAAGGTTTTAATATCCTAACATGTACAGTGAGATCTGTCAAGCAGGAAAGCCTTGGATGGAAAATATGAATACATCCTAGTATTCACTGCCCCAAAAAACACAATATAGCAAAATAAATAAAGAAATAAAATAAGATGTGTGAATGTTTTCATATAAAATACCAGTGACATTATTCATACACATCTCATTACATAGATTATTGATTAAGGAGATGTGTCCATTGTTTACAATGATTGGATTACCGCAAAATTACTTAATCCATTACAATTCCTCATGATGCATCTGTGTGTCACTAATTCATATCAGCTGAAGCCCACAAGCGGGCTCACATCTTATACTGAGCCAGCTTGCAAGGTTCCTAACTGAACAAATTAAAGATTTAGCCCGTCGATAACCAGCCACCGACCGGTATCTGTTTCAATCACCATGTTGCCTTTTTCAAATAAATTCTTTAATGTTAATCGGGTACTCGGGCATCAAATTCCTTAAGACTGCCCCCTCAAAACAAAAACATAAACTAAACAGATTGATAAATTAATAAATAAATAAAGCAATTAAAAAAAAAAATAAGAAAACGCTTAGTAACTCCACAATGCTCTATCCTATCGGCCTTTTAGAATGTTATACAATAAACGTTCCCATTAATAAAACACAAGTTAAACCATGCAATCTTTCAGACTTTACCTAATACCCATCAGAAGCCATCATGGCTGAAGCTGCAGTTATGGTGTTTTGCGAGAATGGAGAAAATACCTTCTAGTATAATAGCCTGTGTTCTTGTATTTGTATGGCATTCTGCTTGCATAACAAAAGAGCATCCATTGGATTTCTTGTTTTTGCTCTGACTGTTTAACAAATGGAAAAATATAATAACCGACCAATTATACTAACCATTCCACACAAAATATTGCTCTTGTGAGTATGTGCATTACAGCAGACTGAAAATGAAATTATGCTCTAGCAGGTATAATGCCGCCGGGGGGGGGGGGGGATGAAGCGCCATTTGTGGCACAGATTAACAAAAACAGTGTCCAGGTTCGACTTCAAGGGAATTGTATGCACAGTGTCTCAAAATTTTATCATTTTTTCTGAAACAAAAATATATTTATGGAATTTGCATTACCTGTTGTCGCATTCTGGCGAAAAAAGGTTATCATCGCTTCATCGTTCTAAATGAACATTTTCCAATTTATCAGTATAAAAAAATAATAGAGACATGCTTCCTTACAATGGTTATAGCTTGTTATCGTACAATCATGCTAACTGTTATCATGGGATGTTCATCATAATATTACAATTTATTCTTGAGGTTACTTTTAGTGACCTGGTGCCTTTTGCCCTGTGTTATGAAATCAATTGTTGAAGATGAACACTACATTCAACTTAACCCCCCCCCCCACCTAAATGTCCCCAAACTGTAAACTGTTGTCTACCTTGACGTTTTTACTTAATGTTTCATTATTAAAAAGCATTTTTGCTGAGATTTGTATGTAAAGTCATTCCTGATGGCATGCCCTAGGTCATTAGTTTTCCATAGTACGCATTTCTATTATCCCATGCGACAGAAAGCAATTGAGTCAGCTATGCTTTGACCAGGAGTGGGTTAATACTCACGTGTTACTCTATGTGAAACAGATGTTTAACTTATGTGTTCCCTGGTCTCAATAATACAATTTCTTATTACATTAGTTTGATATTATCAGTGAGCTTCTTGTCGAGATTAACATGTAACCTGTACACCTCTATTGCCTGTCTAAATGAGACTGCTTATCAGCATACATTTTTGCGTGGTATTGCTCCTAGTTTTATAATTATGCATTTCGTGCTGGAAGTCAAGCTGTCCAGTATATGCAGATTCAAGTGGATACTGTCTAGACAGTTAAGAACTATAAATCTGCATCTTAGGCCAAGAAAATAATGCTTAGTTTCACATATATTTTGGTTATCTCCTTTTTACTTCCCTCATCAGATTTCTCTTGACAATTTGTAACCAAAGATCATATGGCCCTAAAACAAAGTAAATAGGTGTGATTAACAACCACCTCCCTGATAAAAAATAAAAAGTATCTTAGAATCAACGCATCAAAACTTCTGTACCCTATCTTGTTCATAAAATATCTTTTCGCTCCCCTCCCCCCATCCACTTCAATAGACTAGATATCCGCATTCCTACTCATCATGGGCTCCAACAATCCATGCAAAATGTACCGATAATGATTCCCAATATTGTGAACGCTTTTTACACTTTGTTGTTCATGATAACCTATACCAATTGACCCCAGGCTCTACTCTTGTTTCCCAATACTTTGACAGTTTATTAAACCTCATGATAACCGAGTCCTCAGGTGATGTTTAGAATATTTTTGTGTCCGCCCTCCAATTTTTGGCCTATTTATTCTTGTTGCCTGTTGCTTATTCTCTGTTCTGAACTATAGAGGTTGGCCTGTCAAACATAAAATATGAGTTTGGCACTGAACAGTTCATCTAATTGCACCTACGAAACTGTAAAAGTACTTTACATGCAATAAGAAGCTTTATATCTCTATATTTGAGAAACGAAGAATCCTTTCATGCTTTCCTATAACGTTAAAAACCTAAAACTTGGAGACTTAGTAAATCAATTCTCTGAAATAAACTCTGTCTGTCCATTTCTCAGAATATCGATGATGGAAAGATTACACCAATTAACATTCATAAGGTATGATATACTGTTTTTCGCCATCAAGGTTGGGGCAAATGCTATCCATGATTGTTTGAAAACTGCATGCCTCTGGAGCTTAAAAATATATGATAGCAGCTTGGTTGTGCTAGCTTAATATGAAAAAAAACTGGTCGACTAAATATCCATCTATGTACTTCATTTGGTTCCAGAAATCTACATCTAAAAATGCCTGCCTATACGTAGCATCTTAATGTGTGGAATTAAACATGCACCTTAGTTCATAGGAAGAGTTTTATATATTGAATATTCAAATCGCGTCATGTGAATTATATGGCATGTCTAGCGATGAATTTCATCTCGCTAGAATAAAGATATCATGGGTTGTCCCGTAGAATGTTCGATGATCGAATTATTTACAGTATGCAAGCATACACGTCATTAAAAAAAACACATACAGACAAAAAATATAATTTAATGCAAAACGCGCTGTAACACATTCTCCAAGCTACTGCATCGCTGTTTCTGCAGATACAGATTAAAAATGGTACCAATTAATTGCCAAACAAAACGTCTTTCAAATCATTGTCCCTGTGGTGAATCACAAATTGCAGCTTCCCAGTGTGCAGGTTAATTCATTTACCCCTGCCCGTTTTTGTTTTTTGTTTTTTGTTTTTTTGTTTTTTGATAAATCATGAAAAATCAAACACTTGAATTTTGTGAAAAGGATTTTGCCCAATTTCTGATCCAATACTGATACCAAAATTATAGGGTATCTACTGGTTAGTAAACTTGAATATTTTAGCGATTATACATATTTGACAGCTTCTGACATAAGAGAATACCAAGTTCCCTTTGGAATCAATTTTTTATGTAACATCCACTCTTGACGATTTCATTGCTTTATTATGCAATTGTTTGATATCATGCATTATGGGTATAAATAAGATATTGCCCAGTACCATAATGCAGGTAGATGAAAATTGCATATATATATATATATATATATATATATATATATATATATATATATATATATATATATATATATATATATATATATATATATATATGTGTGTGTGTGTGTGTGTGTGTGTGTGTCCATGTGTGTGTTCCGGAATGGCCGATGCAACAACCAAACAAGGCCAAGGAAGTATTTCTCAAACAGTTAAAAACACCCATATTCATAAATTACATCCCAATAATGAGAGCAAAGTTTGATACAACAAAAGGTCCAGATAGAAGAATTACCAAAACATCAACATTCATGTTCCAATACCAATGTTGAGGAAACGGATTTCACTTCTGAATCGACACAGGCAGTAAATCATTAAGGCAGCTGGTTGGTTAAACCATTCCGCTTAACCTTTGAAATATTTGTCAGTCAGTACAGATTTCGGCTTTTTCTTTCTAGGAGCATCCTAGTTGATGACATGAATCTGCCAATGCACAGCAGTGGTCAACCTGTGGACCTGGACTCGTACGAAACACTCACCAACATTTTAATGATCTTGACCAGGCCGCTTTCAAAAAGAATCTGCTTTGGTATCTCCTGCACCAATTCCAGGACACCCATAATGTTAGCAGTCACAATAGATTCAGAATCACAGTTCTTGAGGGCACCGAAATTTGTCTTGAGAGAAACAGTAACCTACCTACACTTAATACCCCATCGACTGAAGCAACAGTTTCTGAGATTTTGTATTGGAGTAAGACAATCACAAAAGGTTTGCATTTTCAGAATATTGTTTGCCTGTTCGAACAACCACTATTTGGCACAGAAGCAGAGGAACTGTGCCAGGATTTTGTTATCAGAATGGATGCATTCCACATTATATGCGACTTGTTTTCAATTCTGGGGAAATGCTTCCAGGATTCTGGCCTTCATGGTGTCTGTATTGAGTCAGGCGTTCTTGCCTGTGCTTGAGAAAAATGTCTGGTAAAAGGACGGCATTAAAAGAGAGATATCAGACCACACAAGCATATATATATATATGTTTCAGGTTCGAGTCCCGCTCGTTCCGAACATGAAATATACATACCTATGTGTGATTTGAATTGTGATTGCTGAATGTCGCTGACTAAATTCTCATGCATGTCGTAAGAGGAAATCAGAATGATACATTTTAACTTCCCATTGCCTCCCCTAGCATACTCTCAGAAATATTAGAATTACTTTACATCAGATTTGGTTTCGCAATATATGAAATATATGATAATTAAGGGATAAGGGTACACACATTTTGTAATTATAGGCAAACAATACGGTCCCGTTCAACAGAACGCATTATGCTAGCGATTGATACTAGCACTTGTCCTGTTTATATGCTTGTATGATGAAAAACACACATAGCGTCAACATAGAGTGTTATACCCGGTATTACCCATGATATTGCTCAAAAATCATAAACGACAATACTCACACCATGTATTTTTTATGACTTGCCATTTATTACTCATCTATTAGAATTTAATGTTTAAAAAATATAAATTTTCGAAAACTACGGCAATGGGGATATGTGAATAGCTCATTAACTTAACGTGGACAATTACCATTCTTCTAATGACCATGCATTAAAAAATACGTTGAGTTGGTATCTACTTGATGTGAATTTGGTAAAAATATGCTTCTCATATTTTGCAAAAATAAGGAAAAAAACTGTTGAACACATGTTGTCTATAATTACAATTGTCTCTCATTTTTGGAGAGTCAATCTACGTTGTATGTTGTCTTTACAATAAGAATAATTGGTGACAATTTTTTTCGCAATGTGCTCTGATTTTTTTTTGGGGGGGAGGGGGGGGGCAGGGTATAATGGTATATTACCGATCATTTTTAGAAACTTTATAAAGAAGGTTACAATCGTGAACACAAAAAACCAATGTATTGCAACCTGCTGACAATATATGGTCAGTTACTGTACATTTTGGTAACTTGTACAGTTCTGCAGTTTAGCCTCAAGCTACCTGATTTGTATTATTGTATTTATGGTAGGCTATACATTCTGTGCTACACTGTTCAGTGGAAATGGTTACCCGGTCATAGATGTCTGGCTACGGCCAACAAATCAACTAATTGTTCAGTGGACCCCTGAGACTTGGACTGAGAAGACATATATTTTGTGCACCTTTCGACTTATTTATATATCCCTTCTCTACTACCTGGGAATATGGATCCACTCAAGGAAACTGTTACTGTATGCAGTGCTTACAATATATACCCTTTTAAAATGCAGATATTTTGCCCTGCACTTTACAAAAATTTGCACTGTAACTCGTCGAAATGTGCAAGAATAGACATTTGTGTACCTATTCTCTTCACAAATGAAACCATTCACAGGTAACATATTCTCCTGCAGTGATTGTGCAGAATATGGATTGTACTCATATCTGAACTCAAACCTGATTATTGGTTGGAAGTTTTACCAGCTTCAAGGCATTGAATTTGACAATACATTTCTCCAATTTATTTTGTATATGTTGCGTGTGGTATCTGCAGTTGATATTAAACAAAATTAATTAAATTGATATAAATTTTATGAAAAACTCTTTATTCCCTTTCAGGTCAATGAAGATAAAAACTCATTGCCCAATTATGAAATTAATCCTGATTTCCACTGAAGTCAATCACACTTATAATCATTGTTAAGGTCCTTATTATCTGGAGGACTCATTTTGATATGATTACTGGTATTCCCGACGAATCAACAGCTCTGTCTCTTCTCCATATCAACACGAGGGGTCTTCGTGCCAATCTCAGAAATTTACAATTATATCTCAAGTCTTTTTATAATTCTTTTAAGATCATAGGTGTTTGTGAACCCTGGGTTTAAGCTTCTGACCATAAAATTCACGATACGAATTCTTATTTGTAAAGACAAAGCTGATTGTGGTGTATCTTTTTTGTGGATAGCACTTTCTCTTAATCTGTTTGAAGAGATTTTTTGTTACTAGATGATGAAATTGAATGTGTGTTTATGGAACTTATTACACTGAAATTGCAGATCATTTTCCATTGTTTCATGTAAACAAGCTTTACCATTGAAGTTTCAGTGATTATGCCTAAACAGAAGTAAACAATGAATTCTTTAAAATTTTAAACAAACTTGAAAAATAATCCAAGGTCTTATAAGTGGACTACAGTCACCAATACATCTGACCCGATTTCATCCATGGACACTTTTTATATCTATAAAAAGATAGTTATTTCCCCCACATTTTAGGCAAATCTATTGATCGTTAACATAAAGCATAAATATTTAAAAGCAAATAAAGTACTGAAATATCTGTCATTTCGTTCAAAAATTGTTGGAAGCTCTCGAGGACAAGAAGAATATAGCAAGCATGTTTCTTGATCTCTCAAAAGCCTTTGACACTGTGAATCACAAAATCCATTTTGCATAATTATCTTACAATGCTATACTTGAAAATCCTTTAAACTGCTTCGAAGTTAGCTCACTGACAGAAAACAGTTTGTTTAATTTAAAAATGACTCTTCTGATACCCTTGTGATTTACCCGTGGAGTTATAAGGTTCAATTCTCGGACCTCTCCTCTTCTATATGATAATGATATGGCTTGTGTTTCCTCAGAGGTCTTCAGTCTACTTAGTGCAGATGATACTAAGGTATTCTTTGCTAATGAGCCTAATGCTATTCTGAGGAGAATTTTGAATGATTTTCTGAAATGGTTTAATTTTAACAAATTATCAGTAAACGTCGATAAAACTAATTGCATGATTTATTCTGCACATAATCAAAGGTTAAATTACGGACTGTTTGTATTAATAATGTTCCACCCCCCCCCCAAAAAAAAACACTCAGAGTAATTTTTGGAGTATGGATTGATCAGTGTCTAAACTGGAAACATCATATTTTTACCTTTGTAATAAGGTTAGTGAAATAATGGGCATTTCAATGAAAATGCCATAAAGTGTTGGTAAATCGATTTTGTTGAAAATCTGCTATTCTTTAGTGTACCCTTGCCTTGCATGTTATAACATCTCATAGGCATTCACAAATAACACCAATTTGGATCATCTTATAAAATCACAGGGAAAGATTTCACATTTGATACATTCTGCAGACTACAATACACATACTAATCCACTTTTCATGATTTAAAGATGCTAAAATTAAATAATAATAATAATAATAATAATAATAATAATAATAATAATAATAATAATAATAATAATAATAATAATAATAATAACTGTTTGCTTGAGGTATTCATGTGTCAAGTTTATCACAAAGGTTTCCCAATTCCGATTCAACAATTATTTTCACTGAATATCAACATTCATAATAAAATAATAAACGTACAGACCATCTTCATGTATTTAACCCCTCTATCAAAGGAGAATCTTTTACTGCCAAATTCCGAGGTTTTTCTACACGGAACGAAATTCCTATCAATATCCGGGATTAACAGTCACTACACTTATTTAAAATATCACAAAAATCATATGTTAAATTTGTCATAAGGCAATTACTGTTCTGATGGTACTTTGATAAATTCCATTGTATCATACAAATGTATATTAATGTGTTTAGTTCTGTATATTGCGTTTTGCTATGAAAATTAAAGAGCCCCAAAGGGTTTTTTCGTCTTTTTTTTACGTTTGTGAAAATGCGTTTATTAACCTGTTACTTGTTATGGTAAATTAATAATTAAATCAATTGAAATTTTAATAATATTGAGTCCATTTGTTTTTTAGCTCTTGGAAACTGCCATATATGTATGTTTTCATGGTCATGGTAGGCCATAACGCTGACTTTTGTTTCATGTGTATAAATGTAAATAAAAGCAGATGTTTTAACAGTATTATGCATCTCGTATTATGATCGATCCCTCCACTGTATATAATGCTACTTAACACTTTTCCTATGATATTAAAAAAGCTAAATGATTATGTGATTTTTGGTCGGCCCTCTGGCACGCTTAAATACATAAGCATGCACTCATAGAGTCAGTTTGTTACTGTTATAGATATATGATAACGCCACATAGAAATCAACCTAATCATGGATTGCATATATATATATATATGTAAACGTTGCTTCACGGGAGGCAATTTGCTGTTGTCCAATGTCAATATGATAGCACGATATAGAATATCCCTAATTATAAAGACAAGCAAGAAGGATGGGGGGGGGGGTATTAACACTTGGATGTTCCTGCACATAACATTAATGTGCAAAATAATCATTTAAGCGCCTTTGGTATGTGTAATGATTTCCTGCGAATTCACTGCAACATTTACCACACATCCAGTTTCAAGGATTCAGGACTACTGTTAGTTATTCGCAAGATGAGTTATTCAGATACTTCCCAGACAATAATTTTTCTCAATTGCTTAACTTTGTCCGCGATAGTGTACAACAAAGCAAAATCATATATATGCAATATACCGTCCAGAAACCATAACAATAAAATTACCTGAGTATAATCACATGCTACAAACACGTTCCTTTTTGAAGGAATGTGATTATATACTTTCCCAAATGTTCGGAAACAGAAAAGAGCATTTTGAAACAGAGAGAGACAGTGGCTTTGAATACAGGAGTAGTAGAAAAGAGAGCAGGAAAGAGAATGAGACATTAAAAATTAGCACGAGAAAGACAGAGAGAAAAACAGAAAGACACAGGATCAACTGATACCTGAGCAAAAATAGAAGTTAATAAAAGAGATGAAATGCGTTTCGGATACTTAAAAAAAACAACAGGAAAGGAAAAGCAATAAGAACCCTGCTTAGGCAATAACGCCCCAGGAGGGGGCAGTACAGCCAAAAATATAGTCGACACTCATGGTGAAATCAAAATGCTATCACAAGTATATTGGGCAAATAAACCTGCAACAAGCCAGAATGTTGATGACCGTCATGGTGTTACCCCCTCCCCCCCAAAAAAGAAAATAATAAAAACATGGAATCAAAATCCCCCCCCCCCCCGAAAAAAAAACCAAATAAATAAACTTTCGTTGTGTTGAGAAAGGTTTCCAATGTGTTCACTAGAAGACTTGATAACATCAAAACTGAAGAGACAAACAATAAAAAGTTCACATTCTTTTGATAGCTTCACGTTGAATCAATGGCTCTTTACCTGTGTATGTTGTAAAAGCTAATATTGAACACTAGAATATCAAATAATTTGATGCCTACCAACAACCTTGTCCCTTAACTTCTGCCTGCACCAAAGCTCACACGAAACCTGTTATGATATTTCTGGGTATCTGGTGCGGTCAAACGGAAAAGGGCTGCATTGGGAAAATGTTACATTTTGTAACATTGCAGACAAGAATCATAATACAATTATATTGTATAAGAATTGTTACACTGCAACTTTCTGTGGTGACACTAGTACCCGGTGTTTCAACCATGAAAACTACACGGAATATATGGATCTGTGATGAATTCTTCTAATTCGGTGGTACTGTTTAGTGGTCTGGTGTTTTTCAGACTCAGAGAAATATGGATGTGTGCCTGAGGATCTGTGCATATGGTGACTGTTTGTCACAGCCGCACATGCTTACTTATATGTTATCCCTAAAACCCTGAAAGAAAAGGAGTTTCAGTCATGCATTCAGAAGAAAGACAGACTTGAATTAAGTTTAACTGCATGTGTTCTTCTTACACACCACAAAGGATTGGATGAATGCAGCGAACTTGGTTTTGTGGACACTGTCACCAATGATCAAGCTATGTTGTGTGACTGGTGAATAGCGGACTTGAGACACATTAGAATTGTATGGATGATAAAAGGCTCTTATAGTTGTGGGCCAATACTAGATTGTACGATGGCGCATTTATAGAGATGGAGTTATTGGTGTAACAGCGGGCATCTTCATTCTACAGATATTGCACAACTGTAACATTCCATGGAATTTATATGGAACCGATTATTTGGTGAAATTTTTGTTTTAACAACCTTAAAAAGTTTTTTAGTCAGAGGAGAATATGGCAATTGTAGGCTCTGTATTTTAAGTTGCATTGCCTAGTGACAATGAAAATATTACACTTTAGCTATAGTTATCCGGCCACTTGCAAATTTAAAACCTCATCTTAGTCCTGCCTGAAGCGGAATGATGGGTGAAAAAGGCGCTGCCTATGTCCCATGTGTGTTAAACTTTCTGTTTTTTAAATACGCGTGTTTGCATTGATGTCAAGATGGGATGATTTGTGTAATTCAGATACTACTGGATGACAGCACATTGTGCTCTTCATGGACACTTTTAAAAAAACCCGTTTTTCTTATTCTCGATTTCTCCAAACCGTTACTCAGATTATACTAACACATGACAGCATTGTACCATTTGGAAGAGTCGAATAAAATTGTCTGCATGTTGTGGCGCTCTGGGTCCTCGTCTTTTTTTATGGGTGGTGGTTTTTTTTTGTTTGCTTGCTTGCTTTTTAATTCATGTAGCTGCACTTAATGCCTATGGCCCTAGTCATTCACAGGTTCTTAGCACCACCCTCGCACCCCTTGAACTGGAATGTGTCACAATAACAATTAATGCTATCTGAAATATCTACGACATTTTATTGACCTGACATATATATATATATATATATATATATATATATATATATATATATATATATATACATATATATATAAAATCAGACGACTGTTTTTATCCTGAAGGGCTCTGAGTATCTGAGACCAAAAGTGCCAAACGTTGTAGTTTTCGGATCCTCTTAGTTATCTTACTAGCAACAAGATATGTCTTGTTGCATGCTTTGGTAGCCAGGGTAAAAGAAAATGAAGGCATACCCTTTTGTGTAACTTCAAGCTGTCTTCAGCGCATCAAACCGTGGTTGCTACCTAGATACATGTTGTGGAATCATAAGACTCAATGAGATATATATTTTCCGCTGATTGGTTTATTATTTTACAGCATAGAATGATTTGGAAGCACCAGAATTTAAACCATGTACAGTATTTCTTAACCACATAAATGCACTTCAGCCAAAGTGCAATGCACATAATACATACAGATAATCTTCCCTAGAGCCCACATTTCTTGCAGTGAAATAACAAATCCAAGTCAGCAGCTTTATGTTAGATCCAATGTGCACATGGACAGCAATACTGCAGCGACTATTTTAGATATCTCAGAATCTTAGGCTTTGACCATTAACATGTGTGAACGTTTTATCCCATGATAATATGCTCTGTAAGTTTACTTTGACGATGAAGTTAAGCAAGTTGTAAACTACTTCTACGTTAAAACATTTATGTTAATGCTCAAGACATAAATCTGTTTTTGGAAGTAGGTTTGGGCCATTGGCAATAAAAGCATGGTTCCATCCGAAGACTTCTCAAAGGAAATACGTTGATTGTAAAATGAAATACAATTGAAGAGATGCTACCTGGTAACATATCAGTAAGCATTCATGATGTGCACACATTAGCTACCAAGACCGTAGGTTTCCAAGCCCTGTCTGAAGTCCAATATTGTTTGAAAGCATCACTTAACCACTGTGTACAAACTGTTTCGCACTTCTTGTCATCGTTTCATTATCAAAACAGCTGCCTTTGCCCATTATACTTGCTTGCACAAACTAAATCCCAAAGTTCACCTTCTGTCAGCCCATGTTACTGATCAATAAATCAAACTAGTATGGATATTTTCATTATCATTACAGGTCGCATTATAGTGTTGGAAAATCAGTCGAAGTTTAAAGTCGCCCAAATCCTGACACGCCCATCATCATGAACATCACTAGATATTACACGAAGACTTGAGATTCCATGAAGCAATTCAGTATTCGTTGCATACCTCAAGATGAGAAGATTTCGTATTGAAATAATCTGTAGTCGGCATGGCCGAAGATGCCGTCTTCAGCATTCGAATGCACAACAATGATGTCCAGGGATCAGGCTGTAGTACCTAGTCGCCTGATCCCTCCATCAGCCATTTCCTAAACAGTCTAGAAGGTGGAGGCTATAGGTCCCTCAGCATTTTTTCTATTTCACAAAAACCCAGTTCCAACCGCAAAAGCACGTTTACCAGGCCCAGGTTCCATAGAGGTTTCAACAATGTGAGTTCGTGAATTATTAACATTTATCACACTTTATCGACAATGTATTCACATAATATCCACAATGCCCTGTCAGTTTGAGACTTTGGTGTAAATAAAACTGTTGAAATGTCATGGGATGCATGAAAAGTACAATGGGGCCGTCCATGCGAGCATGCACAGCTATAGGTAAAAAAGAAAACCAAATCCATAGACTGGATACTGAGAAGTCTTCTGTACGAATAACGATGGTTAGATTAGATGATTAAACCTTCTGCTATGTCATTTATTCGCACATACACGTGTGCATACGGTAGGAGCTTGCTTACACTTGCTACCATGTAATAGGCAAAACCATAGATGCCAGTGTCAGCATTCAAATGTATTAACATTAACGTCAGTGGATCAAGCAGTAAGACCTAGTCGCTAGGTCCCTTTTGGCAACCATTTACTTAACCAGTCTAGAGGTGGACACTGTAGTAACTTAGCTCAATGAAACCTATCTATCATACAGCCTTACCTTTTAGTAGACACTGTTCCACAAATTTAAGTGCTGTGCCCAAGAGCTCTATATCCCATTGGAATAGTGTTGTAGCCTGTGGCTGAGACATAGTGGGTACAGAGAGTGATTTTTAGAATCTCACGCAAAAATACCAAATCTGAGCTGGCAACCCTGGCGTTTAGGGCCCCTAAGGGACATAGTGCGAGTTGCAATCTGGAAGGCCACCAGAAGTGACATGGTTACTGGTGACTGCAGACATTAATTAAGGTAGGACACAACATGTACAACAAATCTTACATACCTTGTAGTGTTTATTTAGGTTACCCTCACACCTGTAACCTTTTCCTAATCCACACAAACCCAGTTCCAGCCCCGGAAACTTGTTGGCCTGGCCCTGGTTTCAGTAAGGTTTCAACAATGCAAGTTTGTGAATCATTATCATTTATCACACTTTATCAACAACGTTTGCTGAATAGGCATGAATTTTTTACATTATTTCCATAATGCCCAGTCAGTTTCAGACTTTGGTGTAAATAAAACTATGGGAATGTTGTGGGTTGCATAAAAAAGGCAATAGGAAAATCCATGCGGGCATGCACAGTAGGGGGTAACAAAGAAAACCAAATCCATAGACTGCATACTAAGTAGCCTTCTGTAGAAATAACAATGGAAAGATTTGATGATTAATTCTTCAGTTATGTCATGTATTCACATGTGCAAGTGTAAATGATAAGGGCTAGGTGACGCTTGCTATAATATGATGACTGTTATGAAAGATGGAATCGGACAACATTTGCACAAAGCCAGAGAAGCTGCACCAAAACCTCAGGCAAACATGAGCCTTCGCCCGTCAGCCATGAAACAAGTCAAAATCGGTAAGTCCATGCTAAACATACCAACAAGTTATTATCATGTTATATCATGGAATGAGTATGAAATGCAGTATGAAGGGGAACGGCTCCCTCCTGACATGATGGAGGCATCAACCACAGTTAGCTGTAGTTTATGTCGATTTAATGTTAGCAACTATCAACGTTAAGAAATATATTGCCTCCTACAAGCATTTTGTAATACGTCAGCTACAATTATTAGGTACTCTCTCTTTCTCTCACTCTCTCTCTCCAGATATATATATATATATATATATATACAGAGGGAGAGAGAGAGAGAGAGAGAGAGAGAGAGAGAGAGAGAGAGAGAGAGAGAGAGAGAGAGAGAGAGAGAAAGAGATGCTTAGGAACCCGATTTTTTTGTTCGTATTATTGCCTTTTACATAGAATGACGTGAAACACATACAAAAGCTACTTACACATACCCATTTAGATTCTTTCTAGGGCAAGATCTTACCTTAGCCCTTTTAACAGTTTATACATGTATTTCCACGGTAATTGGGTGTCCCAATTGTGCACCAAAACATGCTTCGTTAAGGCTGATAGGTTACTTGTCTTATGCTGCAAAAGTGGGCTCCCCATTATTCAAGGGGCAAGAGATTTGTCGTTGATGTTGTGCGTTTCTTTTGGTCTTAGAATCCCAAGCCAAACTTTAACAAGAAAAGTGTTTATGTCCTCAAAGTACACATATTCCTGAACAAACGACCCTGTACCAGTAGCAAAAATTAAATACTGACATACATGTAATGTTTTTCTCTCCTGCTACTGTGTAATGAAATTGGGACTTTCACTGAGGTATTGTATGCATCAAGCCACGTGGACTTTACATTTTTGGCGTGTGTTGTTCTCTTGGTGCGCCATGCCCCAGTAGTCTGTCAAGCAGACAGTTCTCCTTTTGTTTTTTCTTTGTGCTGCAACACGTGCGTCTTTGCTTCTCAGGGTAGTTTCTAGATATATAAAGGTTATACTGATGGGTCAGAGCACCTCGATTATGCTGCTGTAGAGCATGGATTCTCTACACTGCTAAAGTAGGACTCCTCCGTGCGAAAACTTTAGGTGATGTGGACGTTTCATTTTCATTTCAGAGTGCAGTTTAGGGATTCATCATGTAAGGAACTTTTACTTGGTAGGAAGTCACTGAGCATTTAAGCCGTTTTGTTTTACTAATTACATGCTGGATTCAAGACCCTAGACTTACCTTAGGAGGTGTCGTTCAGCCTGATGTCTGAGCAGCGGTGTTTTCTGTAACTTTCCTCTGGCTTTTTCTTTTAGTATGAGAGGGTAATTTTCTTTTAATAAGGATCTGGTAACTGTTTAATTCCCGACCAGCTGATCTGAACGATGTCTTGTAATTTCCGCCCCCCCCCCCATCCTTGGACATTTATAAAGTGTGGGTCAGGAAGAACTAAATTTTTTGTGCAGACTGCATCGCAATTTTTCCGAGAGGAAAAGTACTAGTATTTTGTGAAATTTATATTGATATAAAATATATAGATATATTGTACATAGTGTTTGACTTTTGTGGAAACGAATCGATGGAAGTAGTACTCTGGAATGTTGATTATGATGGTCATATTTGAACCACGACAGAAGCGTTATTGTGCCTGTCAAAGTACATTTAGGGACTAACATGATATATAGAAGAAGGGACAAGTATACTTCCTGAATTGTACAATGTAATGACATCTGGATTTGCAGTTGAATTTCTCTTTGGACAGTGAAAACATGGATCATTTGTTGTAAGTGGGGGATATCTATTTTTTATGAGGCCTTGGGGTTGGGATTTGCATGTAGCTTGTCAGGATGGTTTTAAACACTAGAGTCTAAGAATAAATGATTAGTTATTTTTATAGAAGGCGAGAGAATTCAAAAGTTAAAGCTGTTTTCTAGAAGATTCCGCATAAAACAAAGTAAAATGTGGGAGAAATAAAACTATAGATAAATTGCCACATTAGCTTGTAAAGTCGGATTTCTGAACCCGTAACGACTATGCATGAGTAAGTTTCTTGGAACAATGTAGCTGTTTTATTGTTGTCTAATTTCAGTGTTTAAGCATGCATCTGTCTTATGTAGTCGGGCTAAGTGGTCATGGCTTAATGTAATTTTCATATGTAAGATACCCTAGCGAGTCTACAACACCATTGCCTGCATTGTAATGAGGGACCCTTAAGTGACTTGTCAGAAAAAGCAACATTAACCAGTGAGTATCATAGTGTCCTGACCCGGATATTAGACAAGAATAACCATTACTATAGTTATTATGCTCACACTGCTGCATACGGTGCGCAATATGATCCTTACAAGTGTTATTACACTTAAAATATACTCATATAGTATTAATGTCATCATTCATGTCCATAACTTTACCATCCAAGTGAACATGCAGAGGATTACGGAATAGTTTGGGATCCATCCTTATAAACTTCGATTTAAGTGGGCTAAACTTAAACCTCCAAAACTTTGAATACTCTGTGCAAATAATAATATAGTTTTGCAGACCTGGTAACGTGCTGCTGAAAGGAGTAACATCATCTGCATAATGTAAAACACTATTCGAGTTATGACCTATATATAATCTGTTAGATTGCATAATCTGTTAGATTGTGCAGCATGTCATCAGTGAAAATGTAAATATAAACAAGGAGACAGTATACTGCCATGCCTGACACCTCTCATTACAGGAAAGGAGTGACTGGATCACTGTCTCTCCTAACCGGGGCATGAGAGTAGCTTACCACTTAATACAATAATAACCAGTGAGACACTTTTGAGCATCAAGGGCATATAGTGAGTGCCTTTTATTACAATAAAAAATAATGTGATGGAAGAACACGCAGCCCGTTTGGGGGGGGGGTGGACTTCTTAAAACCGATTTTTGTATCACTAATGTCTCCTTCTGGGACCATGAATCATTCAATTACTTTAGCATGAAGAGAGTTAAACATGATATGTTTATAGTTTTCAGTATGTTATGTTTAAGAGTACTATTCTTTGAAATAGGAACGATGATGCAAGGAAGGAACACTAGAGGTACAGCACTTTAAATGTATGGCAGAATTCATGTGGGCAAGGCACTGCAGTAGCACTTTAGATTTACCATGTCCAACTGTAATGCCTTCACAATCAGGATAAGAGATTGTCTTAAGCTTGTTTATAAATACTGAAATCATTTAAGTATTTACAAGACACAGCTACTTATCTCCTTTCTTTTGGGTCAATTTTGGGTATTAACCTTCAGGGTATCAATAACACAGATTTGATTTTCAGAAATCCCTCATATAAATTTGATTTATCCTGTGCAGAGAGTGAACGATTGACTCTTTTATGGCTTGATATTTAATACCTGTCCAAAACAGGCTAATTGTCTTCTTTGGAAGAGGCAATTTAATTCATTATGTTAAATATTGATCTTATCACGCATGCACTGTCTACTTAGGCTTCTGAACATCTTTTTGGCGCTATCGTAACATTCAAATACTATACCGGTTTTAGGGCGACCATTTTTTTTGTTGATACGTCCCGACATACTTTCGTTTTCGTACTCAGAATAATGAGCTCTGAACAACAGTGTTTTCAGGTTTAAAACTTTTATTTGGTGATCAACCAAATTCTTGAGTAGCATCATGTATACTGACCAATAATAATCGATCATGCATTTAATATCATTATTGTTCACTCCACTCTCTTACTTAACGAGATCTATATTGGTCAGTTTTCTAGGTATGGAGTTTTAACTGTCAATACCGGTTTGATCTCCCCAGTTTAATGGTATGGATGAAACATAGTATTTTTAAACAGCTTGGGGTCTTTGGATTCACAACTCAGTTTGCGGGTAAACCTTACAATTTTAATGTACATTCAAAGATTTTATTTCATTTATACGCACGTGCGATCTGCGTCAATATATATATATATATGTATATTATATATATATATATACATATGTATACATATATATGTATATATATATATATATATATATATATATATATATATATATATATATATATATATATATAAAGTTAATTGCCTGAGGCAAACTAACGTACACTTATATGGAATAAATGGACCCCTGTGGTATAACAATGTCCAGTATAACTAAAACCTGCATTTTAAACTTGCATAGAAACATCTGCCAGTCCATATGCCAGGCCATATACAAATCTACAAATGAAAATAACATATACGCTGCACAATGCCTGATACAGTATCCAAAATGTACATATATACTGAGGACAACCAGTTTAGAATACAAAATGGTATGTTACCACTTTTTGCAACAACCATAAGACGGGAAAAATATGGATATACTGCTTTACTCTCGGTTCAAATTCACACAGTCCTTTCACAAAAAGTATCTCTGATGTCTTAATCAAGGGGGGCATGCCCTTGCCTGATGATACGTCACCCCACTCTCTTGAATACCAAACAACCTTATCTCTTGCTGCAGCAGACAAACCAATTTGCGACCTGGATTAACAATAACATAGGAAATGGGGTAAGTGACAAATACGGACAAAAACTTATTACAAGACAAAACATTATAAAGACAAAAGTGATCCTCACAAATAAAGAGGGGAAAAGTCAGGAATTTGGCAAAACAGGAAATGCCAATACAAAAATGGAACCTCTGCTTCTCAAAACAAAAAAATCCTACATATCACATCTTAAAAACTGCACAAAATATCAACTACATAAGAGTGTGAAATATATTTTATGTATAGCATTTGACAGATAAGAGCTCTAGAATATAGTCTGCCGGAGAAACATTTTTTTTTTGGTTAAAGATAATTATCTTCTTCAATTTTAATTATGTGTTCAAATTGGGTGCTAGAGGTTGGTGATACATTTGTGTTTGCAATCAAAGAAATAAAATTTTCACCCTGCCCAGGAGCTCCATATGGGAGCATGGTAGGACGGAAATTCTGCTCTCCAGTTGTCGCGCCTGAACCTGGATGTGAGCTCTATATGACTGGAGTGTCTGCAATAGGAGTACAGTTGAGCAAGCCTTGCATCACTTGAATGGTCATCCTGACTTTTAGAGGATGTACCACATACACTGTGCCCATGATCCAGCTTAGGGTATTTATGAGAGCCCTATCTCTGGTGGAATGGGCTCTCATATACTTTCTCCTGAAGGCCAACTACAGTCTGATAATTCTTTAAATTCAGCAACAATTTCTGATTGCACGTGGCTTAGACAACAGCTCTAGGACACCATGACTTAAGGCCTACCCACATCGTTTAGGATCGTCTGAAAAACTTTGTACTTTCACACGCCTTTGGGAAAAAGATTTTCATCCCCTTGTGTCTGCTTAATGAAAGTAAAGTACAAGGCTTTTCGGACGATCCTAAACGATGTGGGGAGGCCTTTATTGAGTGAGACTAGGTGTGCTTTGATGTCATCATATGTGTTTTAAGGTTAATGTCACCAACGTAAATATATGCCACATAGTCTCTACCTTGTAGTGGATGGATGGTACCTTCATTTTGATGGATGGTTTCCTTTATTTGCCTTATGGTCATCGACTTAGACACTACCACCGGGTTAGCAGTAGTACCTGAAGTGGATGCTTTAGTGACCTTGTCAACATACTAGGAGGCAACTCCCATTGTAGCAGGGGTTTGTTTTCGTGGGGCTAGCATGTCTCTCTGTTTCTGTTGTCTTTCAAGTCTTAGAACAGTTTGTCACTTGGCTGTTTCAGTTTTAGGTTAACGAGAATCTCGTCTTCTGCATCTCTGGTGTCATCAAGAATGGCTTATTCAAGATTAGTCTGTAATGCCACAAAAGGTTTCTTGCAGGAAAAAGCAGCTGTGTCAGGAGGACAATACGTTGCCTTAGATGACACGCCATTGTCATTAACCGCTTTCAGTGCAGTATTTCTAGTCCCATGTGAGCTATAATTTATATGCGTCATTTGTGCAAATTCCAGTATAAAGAACAGCCTTGCCGGAGGAGTGCATTCTATTTATATTGGTCCAGTTACACTGCAGTTGCTCAATCTGAGACAAAAGAGCCTTCTTCTCCTCACAAAACGAGTCTACTTTCGTTAAAAGTTGGGGTTTTTCTTGGTATTAAACTGCTTATTTTAGCATCATCCAAGGCCGCCATTGTGCTAGACATAGAAGCATCATTTTGTTTTAATTGAGTCATCTGAATTTAAAAGGCAGAGTTGGAATGATTGTCATTGTTGTGTAGTTCATTGTTTCTATCATTACTTCTGGCTGCACAAAACACATTTGGCAGTGCACTTGACCAGTTCCCATAAACTAAGCTGTACCCAGCTGATAGATATCAGAAACAATGAGTTGCTCAGCTATATGGTTGATTGGACACTTTGCCGCATATTGACTAAACTGGGCTTGGTCGCTGCTACACATATTGGACCACAAAGAGTTAAGGTCAAAAAAGGTCAAACTCACCTAAACAGTACTCAATTTTCTTAAAAGTGTACATGTAAATTTTATGCATGCTGTGTGTATAAAAGCCAACAAGATGCCTGGATTCTTCACACTTGAGATATGATAAGCTTATGGTTGTAGGGGGTCGTATTGTTTCCAAGCTGGTAGCAGCTGTAACTGTATTGCCCCCATTAGAGGCAATGTTATTGTCGGAGGTCATATTGGTGGACAGGCCAACAGGTTTAATGTCGCAAGGTGAAGGAAACACCAGTGGTTAGTCAGGTGAAACCATTGCACAGCAAAACGTCCAACAAATATCACAGACAGAACTTGTAGTTTTCACCATCGAAATAAGTCCCTGCTGTATTACAATAACTTCCTGAATGAAACATGAATGATTTACAAGTGTCCTAGGGGAATTTCCAATTATTTGGAGCTTATTTCCAGGAGCTCATTCTTCTTGCTAAATACTACCTACCCTTTGTCTCGAAAACCCAATTAAGACCAAATATGTACATATTTTGTACAAGTGGGAAAAAAGCTGTAAAATAATATTTTTCTGATCAGCTGATTGCATAAAACGGAACCAGCAGACACACACATGCACACTCACGAGCGAAACTCTTAACAGCTCATACAGACTTGAATCCAACAGAGTGCAACATGACAAGGGTCATTGGAAGTTAGCTGTAGTGCTTCCGGCTGTCTATAAATTAAGGCCTCTGCACCGTAGCTAGTAAATTTATCTTTCAGGCTGTCTGTACATTGAGGCCCTTGAGCCGTACTTAGTAAATTTATCTCGGGAGCAAACATGAATAACAGTCGATTATCATCACCCAGCAGTTGCCACATGATAAATAAAAGAGAAGTATTCGACAAATCTTAGCTTCTAGGTTTTGAGGGATATATTGTGTACATGTGCCTGTGGAAGTCGATTCTTCTTCACCGTTCCTGTTGTTTATGTGAAATAGGTTCTTTAAGATATATGCATTGATATTTCTTCCAGTGAAATTTGGTAGCAAAGGAAAAAAAAAAAAAAAAAAAAAGACAAAGCAAAAGCAAACAAAAATTGCAACACACTCGAGAATCTTTTCTAGACAACTTTTTATTCCTGACTCGAAGGTACGACCACCTTCCTGCAAGAAAGTATGTTTTAATACAAGTCTGGTTTCAATATTAGCTGTATACATTTGGCATGCAGGGTGCAACAGCGCTGTACATTATTGACATTAGTGTATGTGTTCATATAATAACTATATACTTGATTCAAACCAACTTCAGATCTACAGAAGTGAAGAATGTCAGTTAAAAGCCGTTGCTTTTAGTTCAGATATGCCACCGTATTATCAATCTTGCAATTATCTATTATATAAGTGTCAATTCAAACTGTTGAATTAAATAGTTTGACTGCTCTGAGCATTTAACAAGACTGTGAAATTAGTTTTTTTCTGAAGGGGTTACTATTGTATTGGGGTATATGTCTTACGATTACGATTGAGTACTTGTTTTTAAAGTGAACAGCAGGGGAAATAATTCAGATCTTGCTTTTAAATTATGTTATCTCTTTCAGTATTTAGGTTGAAAGCCTGAAATGGGTATATCTCTGATCACCTTTACAACAACCTCGTTGACATACTCAAATCGATGGGTGGGGTTCCTCGATCTCGATAAGTGGATGGCATTGGTAGAAAGGTAGTTTAAGGGTTGAACAACAAACCTTTGGTACATGAATCAACACTAGTCCAAGTTTGAGGCCAGATCCATATAGATACCTAAGAAAGTTTATTAATTTCACGGTTTTAGCGAATATAACATTACTTATTTTTTTAAACATCAAAATGTTCCACGCTCACATTTTGTGTGGGGGTAAAAGCCTTTTGAATCCTTTTACTTTCTGTGTCTACCTATTGCCAAACATGGCATAATAGCTAGATCAATTGGCAGTTATTACTTCATCCATGTGATGCAAATTCAAAAGTTGAAAATTTCGACCAGTAACGGGTGTCAGATTTTGGCTGATATGATGAGCAGATACCACCCATCCCTCCTTGGATGACAAGAAAGAAATCCTAAGGCGCACAATGGTGTTGATTGGCATAATGGCAAGTAAAGCCTAACAGCCATAGAAACAGTATCACATGCAAAGGGAAAGAACAATGTACTGGTTTTGATGTGGCCTTGACAGAATCTACCCTATGAGCCTATATGTACCCAGGAGCTTAACCCAGTGCTTTACATATAATAAACAGAATTAGTTGAATAATTTAAAATGGACATATCCATTCACTGAGTATGTGTATAGGCATGGAAATTATGTGTGAAATTTGACATTTTTGGCACATTTCCCATACCATATATACATAGCATTGGCATGAGCAGACGATTCATACTTCTTTTTCTGGTGTCCTCAGAAGTGCAACAGAGAAATAGAACGCCAGGGGCCGTATTCGTGAAGAGTTTAATCTGGTCATGAATTTAATCCTAAAATGAAAGCCAATGTACCTTTTGGCCTTGGACCACTGAATCCTTTGCCTAATGTTTGATCTTAACTTGCAGGGAAGTCAATGTACCTTTTGGCCTTGGACCACTGAATCCTTGCCCTAATGTTTGATCTAAACTTGCAGAATTAATTAAACTATGTTCTCCACTGAACTATGAACTCTGGAATAGAATTGTCTATTTTATATCAATATTGATTTAATCCAGATTTTAATCTTTGATCAAAAGATTAAGTACAGCATGAAACGAAGATTAATTAAATAAAATGAAAATGTATATCCTTAAGTTCATATAGTAGCCAAGAGCATATATTGGCAAATCCTCTAAGTTTTGATTAAAAATTGAGCCAAGGATTAAGTAGGTTAGGGCCCAAACCACATTGATTTTAATTTTGGGATGAAGGTTCGGATCAGATCAAATTCTTTGTGTATATGACCCCAGGATTAGCCATGGTAGGTTTAGTTTCACACCCGAGAGTATAGTCCAAGAAATCGCCGTTCAAAGAACTATTCATGCTATTGGTCCACTTTATTCCGAACTGAGTCTGTTTGGATTGCTCGGGCGTGATTATGTGTGGCCATGGTTGAATCTAATTTTCTATATATTTCCGTTAACGTCCCAATAAATCTTACTTACGGTACCTACATTATAACTCAAGGCTGGTCGCTTTTGCACTAATTTGTACTGTTTTTCAGATTTTTCACAAAGACATACACTACCGAAGAAAGTGTTTGAAAAAAATTCCAGGATACAAACAACGATGTATTTATAAAATATTACATTAATTGTTCGTAAAAAATCGATAAAACTCCACTATAATGTAATTTGAGGCCCCGTTGTTCCTGCTTGCCATTTGAACAATATAGCTAAAATATCGTAGACAGTTAAACTGATTATTTAGACCTATATCGGGATACCCTATATAGGCCTATTTTTCTGGTGATAATATTTCATCAGTATTTATTGGTCCCTATCAAGGACAATAAGGTCTGGAGGGGACTACAGCAATTATCAGGCAAAGGAAGCTGGGCGCACATGCATGCTGTGCCTCTCGCGGCGACTGAGGCTTTGTTATATAGCGTTTACTTATGGTGTCATTGGGGGTAAAGTCAGTCCGGCCAATATTTCCCCAAATTCACTTCTGATTTGGCTGACTTTCGACATTCAAGTACGTTTGTGCTCGAGATGTGCATATCATCGACGTTATTTAAACGGTCGCTGTTTTAATCAGTCAGGAATGACCGACTTTGACCCATGCCCACTGCCAGCTCAGTTCCATTCCCATGACTACAACCAGAACAACTACCCAGAGAACGTCAAACGCTGATGACAATCGACACTGAGATGTCACATCATGTGTTTCCAAGCAGAAACATTATACTTTAAAGATAAAGGATATTAATATTAGCACGAGTCTATTTCACATTTGAGTTCTTCTTTATTTCTTCCTGCATTTCCATGGCGATTTTAAAATGGAGACGTTGCTGACGAGGAAACTGTGTTTGCGCATGGGTCATGGGAAACCCTACCTTAAGCTTAAGTTTAGAGGAAATACCCTGCCCAATGAGTGTAACGTTATGTACTGAAACAGATCTGCCTGTGCATATGCTGTCATGCATTCATATTATATGCAGTAATGAATCATGAATAATAAATGTGAAAATAAGACTGACATACCATCAAGGCCTAGTCATAGCTGGCAGATTCTCCGTAAGAAATACGTCACAATAATAAACGGCATAAAATATATTGCCATAATTGCGCGGAGTTGAGATTGACCTGCATATCCATAATTCGACGCAATTTTTTCTGCAGGAAAGTGTGACACTTTTTCTTACAATGGTTAATAAATATACGAAGTTTACCCCCGTTGTCAAGAATTTGGAGAAGTGATTGGTTTCCAAAAATTGGGGAGTCAGTATAAAAGCCAGCCTCATTGCTCAATTCGGCCTTTGTTGTTCAAGTTGGTATTTGCTAAAGTCTGTGTTGTTTAGTTTTTGCGGGAGTTGAACTGTCGTGATGGTCAAGGAAGAGTGCCAAGGGTCCAGGATCATAGAGTAGAAAGTTTAAGTACTTTGTACTGAAGCATAAGAAGTTTTAAATACTTTGTATTGAAAATCAGAAGGTTTAAAGACTTTGTAGTGAAGAATAATAGAGGTACTTTGTAATCATGTATAAGTAATCAATTAATATTGAAATAGAAGAAGTTTTAAATACTTTGTACTGAAGAATAAAAAAGTTTAAGTACTTTGTACTGAACCATAAGAAGCTTTAAATGCAACTGGTCCTATTTTTACAGATGCGTATCACTGGTTTCACATCACATCTATGTGGAGCTTTAAAAGACAAAAGAGTCAATTTTTTCAAAGTCATTATACTGTACTTGGCCAGCCAGAAAATACATCCTTTGATAGCAATCAAGATATTTTTATACGGTATTAACCTCTGTTTATTATTGAGCAAAGTTGCCGTGTGAATGTGTATAAATTATACGGAGAGTTAAAGCACACTGGCATATCCTTGTTCAATTATCTTCGAACAAAGGTTGCTTGCGCCCTTAACATACCACAGATAAAGTGCTTTCCCATACAACTGAAGCACAGAAGCATTCAAGCAGACATGGGAACAGTCAGTTTTGAGTTCTAAAAACGTCATTGCGGGGACGATTGCAGTGATTTGCACTGGCAGCTTTTCGTTATTACTTCAACCTATCGACATGTAACAGTGTGTTTTCCAAAAAGTGACAATTGGGATGCCGTAAAACTGGCTAAGCCACTCCCCACTTTTTTATCGTAACCAGTTCCAAGTCAGGGAGAAGATATTCCCCTTCTTTTCAATAGATTTATCTCTCTTTTTCTTTTGAAATAATGTTCATTAACTACAGAAGTTTTTTCCCCGAAAATATAGACCTAACCACTTAAAACCCAAAACTTGTCACTTGTGCCAAATATAAAAAGAGATATGGTAGCCCTGCCACTTTTTGGGGCTTCCTGATTTGTCAGTCCGTTGAGCTGTTATCAGAAGGAGAAAAGTGGCTTACAGCGTTTTTGTGACATTTATGAAACATTACGGAAACAGCTCTACTTCTATCATAACTATGAGTTGGAGAAGACAACCCACAGCACAACATAGTCAATGAAATATTTACCAAAATTTATAAAAAAAAAAAAAAATACTCACATTCATAAATTCCAACGCAACAATGACAGCAATGGCAAAGACAGAAATAGGCAGAGATTTAGGGATTACGAATACAAAACCTTTGTCCCACTCCCTTTTAAAATTATGGTGTTTTGCCATGTAGTATTTCATCTATCATGACATTTTGTTCATGACAGTAGGTCTGCCAGAATTTAATGTGTTAGTATTATCAAATGTCATTATTGCGAGACTTATATTGCGACTGAGATTGACGAATGCATGAGTCCATATTTTATTTTGTGGTCGAATATGATATTGAAGTTCACCAACGATGCAATTCTGCTTTGGATCAAAATATAAAGGTCGCGGTTTATTGCATGTGGACAGAAATGGCATGCTTTTTGCAGTTATAAGACTTGTAATTGAAATGATAATAGTTTTGGTTATTTTATAGACAAAACGCCATTTTTCTCTTTGTGGAAATTTGCAAATGACTGCGAAAATGTAATTTTTGACATCTCTGTATCAACTAAGCAGAGAAAAGTAGCTTGAGTCACTTGTGGCTGCAGCACTGACGTCTTGCCAACAGCTCTGTTTGATCCTTCCACAAAGTACGTTTCTGACGAATTTCAGCACCAACCCGGACATGGTTTTGGTGAAGAGGGAAAAAATATCTTAAACGCATCCAAATTCATAAAATATTAAAAACTCAAAGCGCCAGATTTTGAACAAAACAAGGTCTAAGGGTGCCAGAAGTGTCGCTCAGTAATGACCACGCATTTTGCCTGGAAAGATTCTCCAATATTTTAATGCCCGATATCCCTTTCAAGTGCCCAATGTCCCTCTGAAAGCTTGACGTCCCGATGCAACCAATCTTTGTCTGTATAGAGATAGAGACCTTTGCCAGCACGCATGTGCTATGTGGTGAACTTTATAGGACCTTTTTTCATGTATGCGCAGGGTCGCATGCACAACAGGCTGAAATTTATAGCCCCCTTTTTCCAATATGTGAACAAAGCCCTATGTCATTTGAATCTCGAAATCTCATTAATTCTGATATAAATTACTTTAACATCTGTAATTACAATGTTAATGTCGGATAAGTGTTCATTGTAATAAGCTGGCGTTAATTGTAATTACGTTATCTCTGTCTACAAGTGTCCACAGTATCCACCACCAGAAAGGTGCACCAGAACATGCATTTTACCTTCTACTATGTGACGACTAAAATATAGGCAAGTTGTTTTTTCTTTATGTTTCTCATTCATTACTTTACATGAGTAAATTTCGGTTCACAAATGTGAATATCCATCAGAATAGCAAAATGATCACTTCAGGTTTCTGAACTGGATTTTACAAACATCCAGCTCAACGCAAGTGCTGGCGATTACTATAGCCAGTCGTATGTTGTCTTTCAAATTCCTTTAGCCAATCACATCTTAGTCTTCACACAATAATATCCTTATTTGTAATATATGTGCATGCAGATGTTCCCAAATTTTGCACGTGATGTTTACAACCAGCTTGTACAACTTGATTACAAAGGCAAACAGACAGACTTCAATAGAAAAGTTGTTTGTAAGGATCACTTCATGAAAGATAATTTCGAAGATGACTTTCAAAACCATGTGTTTGTCCACAGACGACCAACACAGCTCAGTAAAAGTGTTGGTACGTGGGGAGATTGCTCCCGAAAGAAGGAAGAGCAGA
The DNA here is from genome assembly GCA_964020975.1 of Hermodice carunculata. Taxonomy (NCBI): domain Eukaryota; kingdom Metazoa; phylum Annelida; class Polychaeta; order Eunicida; family Amphinomidae; genus Hermodice; species Hermodice carunculata. The sequence goes on from OZ026626.1 coordinate 87,057,486, forward strand.
AGGTTAAGATTTAGAATATTCCGGTCTCCCCATATAGCTTTTGAAACCCAGTATATCACTCTCCTCTATTCCTTTCACGCATTCTAATGATAATCTGAGCATAATCAATGATCAATGAAGTTTCGTATTCCTGTTCTTATTTCTCTTCTTCGAATGTTGCGCTGTAAACAGTCTTTTTTCACATCTCCCTGGTTAGAGAACATTTAATTTCTTAGTCGCTTCAGACACTGACACTAGTGGAAGGATGAACTTACAATATATTCCAATTTAAGATCCGATCACTTTGCTGAAATAGCTAATAAATCTAGTGAACTGATTAACATTATGAAAAACTCTTTATTTTGATTGGACAGAAATACACTGGAAACTATTTATACTAGTTTGGTCAGCCTAATTATATGATATGGTATTCTAATATGGTGTTCAGGTGATGGTCCATTTTTGTAAAGATGATATTTGTATGGCTTTTATGTGAAAGTATAAGCTCTCAGAAACTCAAAGTTGTTTTCATTTTTAATACTGGCCCAACCGTTCCACAGTTACAGGCTTTGAAAGTTTGAAAAATATGGCATTATTTTTATCAAAGCCCTGAGTATTTAACAAAGATTTTAATAAGAGGTCACTGGGTGCAAATGGTTCAATTTGAACAGTTTTGAAAATAAAAAGTGTTCAAACGGATGTCATTTAAAAACCATTGACCCTTTGCCCTATATATTTGCTATACATGGTGCCCTCTTAGTGACCTTTCTTTTTGAAGGTCATCTTTTATGAAAATCAACTAACATGCATAACTAAGTCACATCATTAGCATCATTTATGCCAAAAATACACCATTTTGGGGCATGCATTTCCATATATAATCCTAACTTGATTTTTCTTCATATAATTATATGCATTGTGTGTAAATACACTTTTAGTTTATTGATTATCCTCTATACTGAAGTGTTTCGGGGTTATAATGTATAATGATTGCATAAAGTTACTTAATTTATTCAAAATGGAGGGTTTCATAACGGTTTTATGCTGTAACAGGATCTATATTCTCGGATGTTTAGAACGATATTTACATTTTGGCTTTATTCACATTTTTCAATGTTTCTCTACGATAGCAAAACATCTACGATATCAAAAACATGAACTAATTAACCGATAAAAGCTTGTAGGCATATAATTAACATACATTATAAACCTAAATAATAGCTATCAAATACAGGTATGTGCAGATGGGGAGACTAAGACATTCCTCCTATTGACCGTATTTACATGTGCATTCCTTTCTTTCACGTCCATGTAACACAACAGGACCAAATACTATCTTGAGACTTTAATAAATCAACAAAGAAACCGGGTGGACAAGCTATGGGCAAGTGTGTCTATAATTGATTAAGTTAACCCTTTAAATGCTAATCTAGAGACTTAGTCAATTGTTATCCTTGGCACGCTTCAGGCGAAAAGCATCCAATATGTTCCTTGGAAAGCTATTGAACTGGATTTTTCTTCATTGGGAAATACAGGTGTGCTGGTACTTCAATGAAACAGCTTGTAATGGGCTATTCGAATCTGAAATCATTACAATTATTCACTGAACAACTGCTGTTGTGATTGGCGCACAAAGAGTTATAACGTGTACATTATTGGTCTTGACTCTGAACTTATACGCCCACATTTGCACATTTGTGCATTGAGCTACCATTTATTGTGCATTGACCATTCATACCGGCATGAGCCAACTCTTGACACACATCTAAAAAGACTATTAGAATATGGATTGTAAGATGCGCAAGTAATCTATCAAATTAGTATTGTGCCTACTAAACCTTGGTAAGTTCTGGGAGCCATATTGCATGTTATAGGGACATGCCGATGAATGTCATATGATTTACCTGCAAATAAAATTAGGAATCACCAGCAGTTCAAATGAGACATATGATACACATGTACATATATTTGAATCTTTATGAACATAATGCCTTCATCATTTGTATGTACCATGTGGAACATTTCAAGCAGCATTGCATTATAATTTTTATTGTTATAGAAATTAATGGATTGTCATTTAAAATGCTACAACATGGAAAGAAAACAAAACAAACAAACAAAAACAAAATCAATAAAAACAAAAAGAAAAAACAAAACAAAACCAAAACAAACACCCACATTAACTGGCTAAAGCTTCCTTCAATATAAGTCATATAGGTCAAGCTGAAAGATTTTAGCTGCATAAAAGGTTCCGGTGTATTCTTTCAATATAAAGCAACAATGAGAATTCAGTAACACTTTACATGTTTTGTCTGCTTATGTACAGTGAAAAATGACATTTTTCTACACTGTTATATATCTTTGCCACCATGGGATCATCACTGGTTCACTAATATTTGGCATGCCAACCAAGAATGTAAGACATTGAACTGATGAGGACTGAAAATTAGAGGGTGGACATCACATCTTTGCAAACATATGTGGAAAGCATATCGTGATAGTCATTATTTGTTTTGAAATTGACAAATATCAACAATGTGGTTGGAATATGGAGGTTACAATGCACTATAACAGCTTAAAAATAATATAATCACTTAAGATTTCCTGTTAATATTTTTGAGAGCAAAAGTTATGAGAGGATGCTACTGTATCAAATTTGTCTTTAAATAGATAGTCATATTGCTATTTCACTATATGTGCCTTGTACATGTTAAACATATTGAAATGGAAGAAAGTTCATTGGCATCTACAGACATGCTTAGAGTTTTTTTTAGGAAATCATTCAGACCCCTTATTATTTCAGAGGGTCACAAACTTTCAAAATTACTCTTTATGCAAATTCATTATTGAATGTCATTTTTCGGATAAAAATGTCTTTTTTTTTCCTTTTCAGGTGTGGTACACCTACTGACTGCCACCACTGATGATCCGCAAAACTGACACTCACAGAGCATGCAAGAACTAAAGTCATTATTGTAAACTTACAAAGTCAGAGACAGACACAATGCACACTGCTCTGCAAAATCTCTTCGTGCTAATAATAGTTCACAGATTTTCTCGGAGGACAGGTCACGATTGAAACTAAATAAATTTTGATGTGCAACAAAGCATTCCTTGCAGGTTCTGGATCAACTTAAGGTCCCATTGGCTGCCCAGCTACAGTAGCAGCTCAATAATGTTTTAGGATAGTCTCTAAAGTTCCTGTTTCCCTTCTTTTTTATTCCAGAAGCTGACAAAGGCAGCAATTTGGCATCGATAACCGTATTCAAACGTTGTTTATCACTGCATTTTTCTGCTGTTTTTTTTTTTTATTTCTGTAGTTAGTTTGTTGATATATTTCTTTTTCAAAGACTGGATGTGCTTTTTTTTCTTTGTCATCATACTTGGAAGGTTAATTTCCTGACTTGGCAGAGAAATAAAGAAAGGAATTCTCTGCGTCTTCTTTATGGACTTGCATTGTTATAGACCTATGCGCCTATCATTTCTTTCAGGTATCCTTTATTTTTCACTCCTATTTTCTCCATTTGTTTCCTTATTTGGGTTTGATGAGCATTTACTTGTTCCTCTTTTATTCAACTCTGTTTTAATCTTTTCCAAATCTGAAAGTTATTTGAATCAACTTTCAGACTCGGCAACATAAATAGCACTCATAGTTTCCATTCATTAGAAATTTAGTTACTAATGCTAGGCCTAGTTTGACCATTGGCATGTAGGCCTATGTGAGTTTGTGGCTGCTCCTTCTGTTTAGACATCATATTCAAGGGACTGCCCATTGAGCTAGTTTGCAGTTGTACTTTTAGGCCTACTTGAAATAGAACTAAAAATTGAGGTAGGCCGACATGGTCCCTGGCAATCAGGTATGCCTACTGCAAATATATCTCTTCCGTCTTTTGCTCTTGGTTACAATGAGTTCCTTTTTTGATCAGAATTTTCTTTTCATTTTCTTTTCAATTCTTTTAATTTTACTGTACAGTGCCAGGTAAATCCGTCTGTAATTTCGAGGATTTTTTATTTGCAATAGCTCTCACATTCCCAAATCGTATAACACGGCACGTGTCGAGAAATTTTGAAACCAAACACTTCGTGGGCTCATATCCTGAATGCTGTGTATGTGTTTATAAAAATGGCTATTTGTGGCCATCAATTTGTACTTATCTTGAAATTAATTGAGATAATTATATCTAAAAGAGGTTTTCTGCAAGTTTCTCACAAGTTTCCCTGTAAACTGTGGCTCTACTGTTATATGCCACTGATAGTGTTGATTTGGGGAACAGTGCACACGCAGTTCAGTTTGTGTGGGGAGGAACACAAGTACCCAGATGTTAATAGCCGTTGAGATAGTCCCGTCAACAAGTGAATTTCAATCAAAAATCTGCAAGCCGTGTTAGGCCTAAATATCAAAAAAAAAAAAAAAAAAAAAAAAAACCAAAAACAAAAAAAAAACCCACTTGAATTAAAGAAATTAATGACTAAATTTTGACTTGCTAAGTGTTAGAAGTCACAGAGTACCATTTTTGGATAATTGCCAATATTCAGAAGTTTTCATTTCAATCGCAAAATGGGTTATTTTGGCTCCACAGATTTGTAACACCCACACAAAAGTTCTACACAGTCACCAGAAAATGATTACGTAGCAGCTGACCACTCACCTTACGTCACAGCCTGCAAAAAACATCATAAAATACACATATGACACTATTTCCGGTTATGGAAAAAGCCGTGCCACATGGCCCACCGTGCCGGCTGCATCGATACTTTGCCTCTCATCATCAGAAGTACCATACGCATTGCATTCGTTTTTTTTCACAGGTTATAGATAGCGTATTTGTCTACAAGCATGTCAAATTTAATGTCTATTTATTAGATAGTTGTTACACACCAGACAACGGAACGAGGTAAGATATTGATCAAATGGGGAAAGATGCAAATGTCAACACTCCATGGTCATGTGACTGAACTCACTAATTCAAGTGTAGAGTGCCTGTATAGTATTTGATGAGGAAAGTCAGGCAAATGATTAATTAAATGCTGCTCACATTGTTCCTGGTGACATGCTTGGAACGAGCAATACAGAGCTATAGGAAGAAACAGGATGGTCGTCTCTGGCCAATTTTAGAGAAATATCAAAGTTGATGCTAATGTAGGAATTTGTTAAAAAGCTTGTTCCTGATTCATTGTGCTCAATTCTTCTCACTGCTTCTACCACAGGTAACTCAACATATCATATTCGTCAGCAGGTTCATTTTTCTTATTTCCGTGCAAGTACATAACTGTTTGATAATCATTATTTTCTGGACGTTTATGCTGTTGAAACAGTTACCTTTAGAAATTGAGCGGAAACCAAAATGATTAAGTCAAATATAGATATATTTGATCAATAAACTACGTTGATATCAAGGAAAAAATGACTGCAATTGCCAAGCAGACGTTCAGATGTTAGCCGGGGAGTATCCATCTTGCATATTAAGACAGAATCCAGACATATCTTGGCCTATGTTTAAGGACAACATGAAAATTGACTTTTCAGACTTAAGTGAGATGGCGTGACGTCACATAAGGGAGTATAATGGTGAAACGAGATAGATTAAGCATGAATGGTAGCAATGCAGAGAATGAGCTGCATCTCAATTTCAGCTGTGCCTTTTCCGAAAAGGAACTTAATGAGGACGAGGGGGTAGACGTAGGGTTATGAAGGGAGGACAGAGAAATTCATCTTTACTGGAATGAGCCATGGCCCACCTGGTATGCCAAACCTGGGCTTAGTCAGTGCAACTTGGACTTAGTCTGTGCCTAGCACTGACCATGCCCTAGCTGCCAGGAAAAATCACCGAAGCTGCCACTTTGAAACTTTAGACTGGCGAGGGATGATTTTCAAAAGGCACTATGCAAAAAGATCCATTATCTTTAAGTGACATCTGGAAATTTATGGCAGGTCAACTTTCACAGTTGCCAATAAGCAATACCAACAGCATACGCTGCACACTAAGACAGTGTAAATGTAATCTCAAAACCAGCTTAATTTGAAATCATAGGCCTACATGCAGCAGGCTTTTAGTTTTATTTCATTGAGTGATTTGTAGGAAGGCCTTGGATACGTGAAGATAATGAGTCACATTGGAAAACATCTATACCGTTGGTACATGCTGAAACACATTAATGTTGACAACTGTAGCATGCGACAAACTTCAAAAGAGATGGGAATACCCAAGCACTTGACAACAGCATGAAAACACATAATCCTTACAGCAGGAGGTGCTACTGTTTTGTCTATCTTAGCGTGAGTGTATACTGCTAGTAATGGCAACCACACAAGATGGTCTGCCTTCCTGGTTTCAGGTGGAAGATCTGTAGCCTGTGTGCAGTGAGACTGTCAACTTTGGATCAATTTTACCCATTTATTTTTTCATGAGAAAATGTATATATATTTTCTGATTACTACACATCCACATATTTGCATTCATAGTTTTTTGCGGGATGGGATTGAGATTTTCTAGCATTCCCTCTGACTTGGTGGGATGTTCACATTTTGCATGCAGAAGTCACACAATTTTTTTTTCAATTGAAATCACAGAAATTTTATATATATACATATATATATATATATATATATGTCCAAGATCGAATTCAGTTAAGATTCCTGAAACAGCATAAGTAAAAATTTATCAAGTTTTGAAGTTGTTCCTAATAGGTTGTTCATTTTCTTTCTGGAAATTGCTCCAGAAGTCACAACAGGGGTTGTAAGAAAACAAATCCTAGGAATCATTCCTGGTTATGATATTTTTCTTTTGATATCCGTTGATCTTTATTTGATGGGGCACTTTGTTTGCTTGTTAGTCAATATACAAATCGCATAGCATGAGCTAAAAACTGTGCAGAGAAAATTGCTTTGAAAGAAAATGTTTCCAATTCTTATTCATTTATGGCTGTAATATGGACCATCCTCACTTCTTCTGTCCTACGTTTTTACAAATATGTGGAATAAACTTGTTGTTACCGCTGTGATGTTGCCATTCCAAAAAAGTATGTTTTGTACCTTAATACTTCAGTCTTTTAAACTTTGGAACATCAAACCTGACCACACTTGGCCTGCTTGGGTAAGGGTTCAAATGTGACTTTCCATATTTGGGGCCCAGTTGAGAATTGTGCTAATTTGTTGGCAAATCAACAGAGAGTATATAAGTAGTCAGAACAATAGTGTTATTTGTGTGTATGGGCCCATTCTTCTCTCCATGGCTAACGGTTGCCTGTTCCCTATAAGTTAATCTTGTCAGTGGCTCACGTGGTTACCAGGGGTCATGGACTAATGACTGTGCAAACAATGACATGGTTCATTATCATTTCCATGCAAACAAAGCCCATGTGGTAAGCACTGCTGAAACTCTTCAGGGTAAACAAAAGGTTTGAGTTCAATATTCTCATACAAGTTTTACTCTCACACATTTGATTTTTGGGAACATATAGTTTAAGTATCATTCCATCCAAAAATATTATAAAGGGAAAAGAGGTTATCCAAAGGTGCTGGCTTCAGATGTTCCACTTTAAACATATTTTTATCATGCATTTCACCGCATGGGCTCTTTACTCATACTTCCGCTTGGCCATGATGACAGCAAACTCGGGTCTAACAGAACTTTAGCAACAAGCCTGGGGAGGGGAGGGTGCAAGGAGGGTGAAGTCTTGTGGCAAAAATGCCAAAAACCTGTGCTGCTAACCACAGATGGTCCGAGAAAAAGTAGTCTTACTTCAGTTTCCTAAAAATGAGGAAAAAGAGGAAAAATGAGTCCAGACAATGCCGAAGGTTTATGAAGACAGAACGAAATAGCAACCCCAAAACAGAGCTGTATTGTGTGGCGAGGAATTCACAAAGGGTAGATATTTGTTTGGTTTCTTGTGGGCACTTTATTGACTGTTTATATTTTAGTGAAAATTAATTAATGAGTTCCGTAAAAATAGGACTTAAACCCATGTGCCTGGATGAAAATGGGCTCCAGATGGAGATTGTACTGAAGCCACACTTTCACATCATGATCATATAAACTAGTTAACATCTCATTTTTTCCCTTCATCACGAGCTTCATTGTCAGACAGTGAACAGTTTTTCGATTTTTCATTTTATTATAAGGATCGTCAGACATCATCAGGGTTTTCGAGTTAAAGGTAATAGATATGAGCAAAGCAAAGCAAAAGGAAGCATTCACTGGCTTCAGTCTCTACTGGACCAAAGTTGCAAAATGAATGGTAGGCCCCTTCCGAATACAGTAGTCAATAAATGTATAAATCTTTGGAAGTAAATGGCATGTGTTCACAAATAACTTTTGTCATTTTTGAAACCTCCACAGCATATCATGAATTTAATGGTAGAATGAACATTTACGGATAACGTTAATGCGAGGGTGACAGAGTTGGTTGCGAGGGTGACAGAGTTGGTTATCTTTTTTATTTTTTTACCAACTATTTTTTAAATTTATCATAGACATACCAACCATACTCTACAGGTTCCATTTCAAGCAACACAGGAAGTATAACATTAAATGTGATAATCTTTCATTCATAAGGAGTATAATTATTTAAGTGCAAGCAATGTGGGGTTTTAAGGGGAAACCTCTTGCGTTTTGAATTGCATAACTATGGCAGAGAGCACTCATTGAAATGAATAGATCATACATATCTGTCATGTATTTGCAGAATGGATTTTGTTGAGAATATATATATATGTGTGTGTGTGTGTGTGTATGTGTGTATTGGGTGCATTTCTTCTTTCATAACATTGTAATATCCATCACCCCCATCATTTTTTTCATACATTATTTCCATTTCCCAGTGCCCCTTAACATATGCTTCGTATTTTAGTTTGTAATAACATGTTTTGTTTTGTTTTGATTGCAGGTAGACCAAGCAAGGACCCATTGCACCGAGAATTTGTCCCCAGTATCTTCAAACACACAAGTACAGAAAAGCAGGGACAAGCAGCCAAGAAAGTACAGAGACATCAAAATGCCACCGACAGAGAAAATTGTCCTTCAATGCTGCAAGCACCAAGAAAAAAAGGCAGCCACTAGAATGTGTGACAGAGACATTACTTAATGGATCTGTAGACACAAACATTTCTGAATGTGATACACTGTCACATGTCTCAAACGACAGCATTATTCAGCCTTACACACCACCAGCACAGAGAGTGATAGGGAACATGCGATTGCCAGTCCCAGTGAATCCAGTAATGCCAACCACTTAGCAGCACCAGCCAAGGCTAATGTGCTCATTTTCCGTGCAGCATAACTCAACCCTGCTTGTAGATTTTCAAACTCCTTTGACCAAACATGAAATACAATTATTTCATGAAGAAATTGAAAATTTGAGAGAGGGGAAAAAGAACTTGAACAGAAACTTAAGAAGTTTGAAGTGTCATTAAAAGTGTCGGAAATCTCAGTCGACATTGCAGAAGGGAATAATGTCTCGTGCAATTCTACACAGGACTATCACGGAACATTTTAAACGAAGTCTGTAGCTTTGGGACAGCTAACATCAGTACGAACAAGGCAAATGCTACATTTGATAATTCATTGTATTGGACACTTGTGAAACGGTGCTCAGACTTACCATTTGAATTTCTTGCTAGACAAGTAGGTGTGTCATTAGGGTATATGAAAGAATAATTTTGGTGGCAAATCGACATTCTAGGGAGTTCAACTCTGATAGGCTGTAGGCTTATGCTGCATATTTTTTTCATCAATTAAGGTGCAATTGAGGTCATATCAGTATGTAATACATCATGAGTTATGGACCCTGTAATGCATGCAACCCTTTGCTCAAACCACACGAGAGAATTTTACCGCTGTTTCGTTTGTTCATCAAGGTAATGAAGCTGTTCATCTGTCACATTTAAGTTTCTAAGCACATTTTGGCTTTTTTTTTTACTTCAGTTTCGGATAATAGTTCAGTATTTTTTGGTGAGCGCAGATCCCAGATAGAGCTTGGTAACATAATCCTAATAGCATTTTTTTCTGTGATGAAGGGTTGACAATGATCTTTGAATATGCAGATACCAACGCAGTATTGGTATGCAACCTTCAGGTTTGCGGAAAATTTTCTCTTTGTTCAACAGTAAAAGGTAGTAGTTCACTCGCTTTTTCTTGGAAGCTTTGGGTAACCAGCAAATTGTTTCTTTCTAGTAGAATTTAGAGATATCTTCAGAGATCTATTTGTTTTTCACAAAATCAGTGTTCCATTTACATGGTGTCTCGGTACAAGCTGTTGTTGTGTTTGCAAACCTCACAGCAACGTCAATTTCAAAAAGTACAAGTGCCAGCTTTTCCTAAGCTGAAAAGAAATGAATCTAAATATTAATAAAAGCCTTGGAGTTTTATGTTATTCTTTTTACATGCAATGACTGGCGTATGTGCATAAGATATTAAACATGTGAGCTTGAGAGAAAAAAGATGCAACTGTATTTAAAATGTCAAGTTCTCAGGAACGTTGATACTGAAAGCCCATATATGTAGATTATCTCACATGTAAATCAAAATCCTTTCTACGTCATAGTATTGCACATATTGCATTTTTTTTTGTTCGCCAGTAAAGATATCGTTGGCATATAAATAATAAAACTAAACCAATTAGCAATGGGTTTCCAGTTTAAATTGAACTGCAATCTCAATTAAAAGAGTGCTGTACACCTTGTCTTTTAAAGCAAAACCCATAAACCCATCAAAATAAATTGTCTGTTTCTCACCACTACGCATCCGAAATTGCTACTAAAAATTCTAATTTCACTTAGTTAGTTAAATAAGAAGTTGGGTTCACTTGATAATTTATGCAAAATAACACATTCATAAGCCATTAAGAGCTAAAAAAAAATATAAAAAATACCTCCCATCCACCCTATATATTTGGACGAAAATATGAGAAACAGGAAATTAAGTTTATGGAGCCTTGATACTATAGACATTAAAATATTCTTACTCTGCCATGTACGTGCAGTGTCAATAACAACTGTACTCTCGTGTATATTGGTTCATACAATTGGATGGTGGCACTCTTCATAAAACCTTTGAGATTGGGCCACATCAGCTTTCAGGACAATAATTGATGGGCTTGTTATGCAGTGGAATTCTGTCTGCACCAAGCCAGACATCAACTGATTTGTGGCTACCAGGCCTTACGTTTTTTTCATGGCCCCTGCTGTATTCACACCTGGAGTATTAATGAAATAATTATACACTTCATGGTATTCTAAACTTGGCCACTTTCTGGGATCATTTTTCCAGCTTAGAGCTGGCAATCTGTGGAGATACCTTTGTAAATCAGCAAATGCTGACAACAGAAGCTTATTCATATTTTTGCTTTTACTCTCTGAGGAGTGTCTTTCTGCATATTCCTATGGCATGTATACAATAAATACTTTAAAAAAATATGTGTAGTTCACCTATAGCGCTTTCTTCAGAATTGATTATCACTTCACTCATTTATGAGTAGTAATATGGGGAGTTTTAAACGCCTAACTTGCTTTGATCTATAGTGTCACTAGCATAAAGCTAAGGTCAGAGGCCTTTCAAGTTCAAAAATCAAAGAGGATGATGATTTGCTAACTTTGCCCTGAGTGAGATTGCAACTTTCAGCTGAAAAATACGTGACAAACAGGGACGTTTGATCTTTGTTCGATCTGTATGAACTGTTTTGAAAAAAAGTATTCATTTTTTCTTGAGATATAAAAGACAAAGTCAGTAATCTTAGTTCTGTCTTCTGATCATCAAAAGGGTTTACATTTGTGAAAAACGCTATTGTAAAACTCCGTAAACTTACCTGCTGCGCCGTCACTTTGTGGAGTTGCACCAGATGTGATGTACCAATAAAACACAGAATTGCAATAACAAACATTATCGGGAACAAGGGCGGTATTTCTTTTCCTACTGTAGCAGCTTCACCATGATCAGTGTTGGGCACACACTCAGCCACAGTTGCACCAGTAAAGATTTGCTTTGTCATAGCCCATGCCTCCTTGCAATATTGGTTCACCATGGTGGATCAGTGCAAACTGGACAAGCGGGAACAGTTTACCATTTGCATCCCCCATTTTAATCCAGTAAGCCATGAGCACACTGACATTCACTGCTGTGAGTCAAGGTTTACAATTGGAGCTGGTGTAGAAGCTCCCTTCCGTGACGTTACAGACCCGGGTGATCAAACTGTGATGGAAAGTAGCGATGCTTGACGAGAGTGCCCACCAAATGAGCGGCAACTTCCCATGATAAATAGTGAATAAAGTATATACTGTATATTTAATGACATGCAATAGGAATAGCATATTGACGGCACTGATCCCCACCATAGGCTTGAGACTAAAACAAGCATTACTATGATGAGAGAGCAGGAGATGCACCTTTGAAGTGGGTGATTAAGTGCACTTTCAAGACCATTCAGCTCTAACCGATCTGACACCCTAATTTGCTTCTCCCAAGTTCTCCGTTGTGACCATTCTACAGGATAATTGAGATATTAACTTCTGTGCAGTTCGAAATACATTGCCAATGTAATGAAGACTGTTGAATGGTACACACTAACTATACTGTTGTAAATATGAAAGGGATATATATATATATATATATATATATATATATATATATATATATATATATATATATATATATATATATATCAGCGTATATCTGAGTATACTATAAATACATACACAAGTCAGTAGGTAAAACAATGTTATCTTTAATGATTTTTCCTACAAGCAAAAAGGAAAATTTGATAACCGTTTCCATTCATTGACCTGGGCACATTAATATGTAAACACGGCTTTACAATCGAATTGAGCTGAAAACAACAGTGCTTAACATGAAGTATCACTCTATCACAACTTGCACATCACATTGAGCTTTCATCCAAAATATTCAATAGCCTGTTTTCTCTCCAGACACACTGATGACGGCTGGCATTTCTTCATGCTAAATATCAGGGGGGGGGGGGGTTGTTTTTTTTTTTTTGGGGGGGGGGGGGTGTGATGACTTTGAAAGAAATCTTCCTCCATTCCTGTGCGAGCCTGATTTGCATCAATGATGTTATGGTGCAGTCCTGGATTATCACGCACTGTAATTATTGGTCATAACCATGATTGACACCTATTAAGCAGACCACTTATAGTGACATAGGGCGATGAATACCTGGTTGTCGACTGCACACTTCCGAACATTACACGTCTTCTGCCTGGTGCGGGGGGGGGGGGGTAATTGTGTTCCTTAAGGAATGTTTTCTCTTGCGCTTCGGGTGTGCAACACGGTGGACTTAATGTTTCACCTTCCTGTATGTGAACTGTCACAGTACGGGTTCAGTCATTGCATGTGCATCAACCAGTAGCTGGGTAATTACCGTGTTTACAAACTGTCTCTAAATTTAATTTCTATATTCGTATGAATTGATGTACTGTTTAACTTCTTAATAATGCTGCATACAAAGTATCACCGCGTTTTTACGACACATCCATGGTTGTCTTGCTCATGTGCTAGTCGACCCTTTATATCCCCTAACATCATTGGTAGAAGTACTTGTGCACGACGTGGATATGGACACTTGATTTTAAAATCGTCAGCCGAGGCTTAATTCTAAATGGGACAATATGTAGTAGAGTTTACCTTAAACATACTTTATTACATACACCCTGTATACATACACTTGATTTTTTATGAAACGTTGTTAGCCAAAGTTTGATGTAAAATCGGGGAATATGCAACAAAATATGCCTGAAACATCTTTGCCCTAAGCATGTTTGTTGATATTTTTTACGCAATAATTGATACTTTTGCTTGATATGAGTTGATATTTTATTGCATGTGCTCCCCCCCCCCCCGTTTGATGTTTACGTGAAACATAGACGACGTAGTGGCGCATATTTAGTTACCCCTTTCCTGTTTCATAAGTTGTCTCTTTAAGAAATGTTCAGTCAGGAATTTTGTAGAGACAAACCTATATATGTTCCCAATGCAGAATCGAACATCTCCTGATATGGCCACCTTACCTGTAGATTTTGCTCTTTAATTGTTTTATTACACTGTAAGTAATCTGTATCTTCAACAATATATCAAGAATTTGGGGATCATGCCAGAGATAGGTTGATTTGTCATAGGGATGTGGACCCTCGGAGAGAGCAGCTGACAGTCATCAACCTCTGATGATTAGCCAGTATACATTACTCCTATAAACTAGATCTTCTTAACCTGTTTATTGTTTTTCACTCAGCACAACGAGCAGTATCATTTTCAAGTACATAGGATATATATATATATATATATATATATATATATATATATATATATATGTATATCGAGGATGCAATTTGTGAATTTGAGGAGTCATGCATAACAATTCGTTGGTTTCGTCATTGCTATTAAGACCTGAAGAGAAAGAAATGCTACTTCACTATGCAAGATGAAAGTTGCGTGGACAAACAAAAACGCTTTCACTACTATTTATTTACGATTTTTACAAAATAGTCCCTTAAGGGTGTAAAAACGTACCCAACACACATACACTGTGGCGGCAACTGTATGCATTTTGGAAACAGCATTGCGCATCGACCATTAGTTTTCTATTCACGCAAAGAACATGGCGATTGTATTCATGTTTTATATGATTTAAGAGTTGTAAGGTTAAGGTTAGGTAAGTTAAACACACACAATAAATATCGTTGCTATACATATAGAAACTACATGTCACCAACATTTGATAGGCAGTTTCTGTTAACATTGTATTGAAACTAAACAATTTATGCCACGAAATCCAACACGTGTAACTTCCTGTTCATATAATCATCAAAACTCAAGGCATTTGAGCCAAATGAAACCTGATACATCAGTCACTGCAGACTGCCACGTGTGCTGTTCAGGGTATCGAGCCCAAGGTCGTGGAAATTTCCGGTGTTCAGAGTCAATTACAAATAAAAAAATCCAAGTGTCAGTAAAAGTTGACAATGACTTTAGCCCAGGTGTAAAATTCCAGGTATGCGTGATCATATGGGGAGATAGTATGGACGGTATAATCTAACCTTACGCAGATCGTCATCAGTGAACACGACGCTGGGGGCATTGGCCAACACAGAATTATGCTTTATGTAATTTTTATAATTTTTTTTGTTTTCTCAAGCGCACCACATTCATAAGCCATTTGGTGACGAGATCTCTTGTCATCAATGCATTTTTTGACTTGCATAAATCTCAAGATCCAACATGTTGCACAAACAACAGATTTTGTCATGACAAATGCTTTGATTTTGATTGCTCTGGTAGCATTTATATATATACAAAAGGCAACAGTAAATCTTTGTTCAGATATTTATGACTTTTAAACTTGCGATATGCGAGAGAACCTCTACAAGCTTCCGTTTTGTGGTGTTGCCTACATTTACTTGCAATTCAACATATAGTCTGCATGCACTGTTTTTTTTTAATTGTAAAAATTACAAAATGGATTACAGTTTGTTTGATTGTGAAACAAGCCTTCCAAAAAGGGGTGTCATTACCAATGCATAAGTAGTTTTGTCCATGTTTGGCCATCAGAAATTAACTTATCCAGTCACTGAAGCAGGGGAAATAGTCCCAAACCCCACCGTGCACAGACAAAAAAATAAGACATGTGATTTACAATAGTCTTTAAATACCATACAGTGTTGGGGGATGATAAAGAGTTCCCTTGCCTTCCCAGTTTCACATGAAAGAAACATCTGAATCCTTTCCAACTGTAACAACATGTAAAAAAGCATCCAATGTTCGAAGCATCTTAGATGCACTGGAAATAAAAATAAGTGGCACATTGGCGAAACGAAGATGTGAACAGTACATCCAATCAGATTGATTCACAATGTTCCTTTTTCCCTCTGTACAATTCCCTGCAGTAATATACATGTTTTACCTTTAGTTCCCAGGAGTGTTCACTCCAATACAACTATCTATGTATCGTTTAGATGTCTGTGTCACATTCTCCATTTGTTTGTACATGGGTGGCATTGTTGTCTGTTTTATATGTACCCAGGTGTAGGTATAAGAGCCACGTGTCCCATGTTACCCCTCGACCTAAGTCAGGCTGAAGGGGTAGTGTCGTTCCTTTTTCCAAGCATCCGTGTGTTCACAATTCCCTACCATTATAACTCTTGAACAGAAGCAGCTCGACACCTTCATTCCATCAGTCAAACTAATTACTTTTAAAAGCCCATGGAAAGTCAAGGTGGTATGTGCACATTTGACCAAATATCTTGAGGTCAATGCATAAACCGATGAGTTCACTAAAACTGTTAAATACTTCCTACGGACCATTTTAAATTTGCATTAGTCAAGCATCAAAGAGGGTTTCAGAACCCTATTTAATCTTGCCACATCTCTGTATTTGACTCATTCATGTTTCAGAGGCCAAAGATCAATGATCAACCATTTCGCCACTTTAAGTCTTTGGTGAATGTAGCCAGCAATCCAAACTTTCACTAGCCAAGCATTTGTTAGAGTCAAACGGTCAAGGTTACATTTGTTTTAACATTGTAATAGCTCAGATATCACTGTTCAACGTCTTTACTACTTTAACCGTTGGACGATAGCAGCCAGTTATTTAAATTTTGCCTCAGCCAAGCATTTTGGGAGTATTTTGGGAGCACATTGAAGGCAAATGATGTACCTTTATACTTTCACGTTTCTGAGAGGCCAATGGTTGCCAATTAACATCGTTATCATCAAAACTCTTTCGTAAGCGTAGTCTGCCATCTCATCTTAAATAGACCAAACATCTTGGGGTGATTTAAAATCCTAACACAAGGCATCTCACTTTGTTAAAACTATTTTCAGAGGTCAACAGTCACTGACAATATCAATGAAAGTAAGTATGTTTAGCCCATATATGGGAAAAATCGCATTTCAGGTCACTTACTATTAAACAAGAAAAGGAAAATACACATGTGCTTTCATTGGAGGTGTTGCATTTGAAATTAAATGACCTTAAAAGGAGAAATCAAAGTTGGAGGCATACTTTTGTCTTAAATCTGGAAACCGTTGCATTATGGGACCATGGTCAGAGCTAAAAATGAAGGATATGACACAAGTGTTTTATTCAAGCCTGTCGCGTTTGGCCTTTAGTCACATTGAAAAGTCCAATTAAGCAATACCATTTGTTCTTTACTTCTATTGTGAAAAGTGGAAAGAGATGTCGCTGAAATTGGCTGAAAGAGAAACTTCAAATTAAGGTAAATGCGAAAAAGGGTATTGAGAATATTCCATGGCAGTTCACAACTTCACAAGAAACCTGGTATTTTTTTGGTTGAGCAAATTGTTCTAAATTTCCGATTCAATCTTCTTATGATCCGACCCCCCCCCCCCCCCGCGCCCTATCTTTATTCGCTGCCCACTCTGTGGGGCACAACCCATTTGTATCTCTTATTGCTGAGTATTGGCCTTTCATGGTACTTGTGTGCTTGATGTAGCAATGTAATGCAAAGAGTTCACGAAGATTTCAAAATTTACAGCTTGGCAGACCCTGCGAAAACCAGTGTGACATCCTCAGAGATTACCAATTTTTTTCCTCATCGTAAATTCTAGTAGAGTCTGCACCTGACCAGCCAAGTGGATGGAAACTCGCAACGAAAAAAATAGGTGAAAAATATCACATGTTTTCATTTCATATCATGCTTATTCAAAAGAATTAAAGTATTTGAACATATTTCGGTTGGTGGTATGGCACATTGAACACATGTCGACTGCAAGGCAACTGGTTTTTCATTAGATGCTTGGGAATAAGAGAGATCAAAAAGCAAATGCGGCAAACGAAGACTGGTTGAAATGTTAAGGTACAAACGCTCACACAAGATAACAGTGATGTATTGATTGGTGATTGTAAGTGTTGATCAATAAAAACGCCCTCAGATAATCAGAGCTGTTTTTCTTTTCTATCGTAAGACAGAATAAACACTTGGTTCTCATGTCAAAGAGCAGAGTCGCTTGCCCGTTCATAAGCAACGGGTAGTTGATGGTAAAATAGGTAATTTACCTAAATCATTTCAGTGAATATAAGAAAACAATATAAGTAAGGAAGCACAAAATAAAGTAAATATACTACAGTTTGACCTATTTACCAAAAGATCCATCACGCTTGCACGTGATAAGAGCTTTTTATATCCATACATTATGTGGAAGTGGTAGAATCTAACACTGAAGAGGTATTTTGTTTTAAATTTTCATATCGAAAAAAAAAAAACATAAAGGGCAATGAGCAAAAAAAAAGCTTCTGACCTCTGCCCTTGCTTTGGGGATAAATGAACAGACTGAGCTAATCTTATAGTATCTTGACATAATTTATAAGGACACCTAACACAGTGAATGACTTGTGATCAAACATGCATTTTTAACAGTCAAAAGGAACTATGTCAAAAATCAAACAACTGACTTTTGTAGGTAACCATATGTTTATATAAGGGACGTGTTCGATTCTCTTACGTCAGCTCCATGATATAAGGAATCTATTTTGGCATTTGTATCATTACGAAAATTACACTTTTAATGCATAGTGTGTACTTTCTGAACATTTTAGGCAGTCAAAAGGAACAATGTCAAAGGCGAACACAAATAGAAATATTCTATGATTCCGGTATCAGACATACTGAGCTACGATGATTACATAATATGTATGTTAGTCCTGATAAGTGTGTGTGCAAGATTTCATGATATAAAATCAACGGATACGGAACTCTTAGTCCAGAGATGAAAAACCTCATAAATATATAGCACTGTAAGCCTGTTACATTTCTTGTTGACCCAGTCTCAATTCTTCTCATAAACGTTTGTGCCTGATATATGTCCATGTGACGTTCCTTAACATAGTTTCTAAATACAACCAAATCATATTTTAGAAAAAGAAGGCAAACGATCTGTTTTTGTATCTGAAATGTACAATTCTCAACACCAACGCATGCCAAGTACCACCTTCCTGGAAAGGCCACATATATGTGGCTGACTTGACCTACTGACATGGTTGTAATTCGTGTACTGTATGTTGCTCTTAGTATGTGCCTGTCTGAGTTATAGCAAAATAAAGTCAACGAAACTAGCTACGTTTGGGTCGTATCACTAGTACATGAATTCATCTGTGTGAGTTCTCTACCTAGGCATGTGACGTCATATCCATGGTTACTTGTTACACATGTGTGAGTTTTAAGGAGACAAAGTGAAAGTTCAAAGATAGTTTGGCCCTACACACGATTACACTACCTCACAAATTGGCATGTAAGTGTTAAGTGATAAAGGGTACTATATACACCTGTCGATACAAATTATAAATTCATTAAAATGACAACTATGATAAAAGTATAATGAGGTAAATTGTTGCAACTTTGATGCACATTGTAAATAGATTGCATGACCACCTGTCGGGCAAATGGAGGTCTTGAATTCCTAAATGCTGTTGCTGTGTTATTTCAAGCAATGAGCTCAGAGGCTGAGAAAAGTGAATGGGATTTTTTTTGTTTTTGTTTTTTTGTTTTTGCTTTTGTTTTTTTTTTTTTTGTTTTTGTTTTTGTTTTTTTTTTTTTGTTTTTGTTTTTTTTAATAATCTTACAAATCTACAAAGCTGTGGAAACAACAAATGAGTCAAGGTGAACTGAGCTTCACCTGCAGGTATATATTAAGCCAAACCATAAAAATAGAGCAAAACAAAGCTGATTTCATCCTCAGAGAAGTTGGTCCGGGCAAAGGCGAATGCAGCTGCTTTAAGTTTTTTTGCCAATCCTGCTGCCTTAAGATTTTTCATATTTCTTCTTTGACCCCATAAAACTGTATGTATTTTCCTGTAAAGTCTGAAGATTAAGTATGTATCAAAAAGTGGGAAATTTGGATGTGTTTGTACAAAAAAGAGCTTTTTTTATGATACAGTCTAATGTGTAAATTTTTGCAAAAAAATTCCTTTAATATTTGGCTTACAAGCTTCAACATTCTATATTAAAAAAACGCAATAAGTAGATTTTAAGATCCCAAGTTACATTCGAACCTCTAAGAAAACCATCTTCGTCATTATGAGCTACAAAAAGAAAAGAAATAATAAAACAATGACCCCCGTATGTATGTGTGTGTGTGTGTGATTACTTTAAACTTCAAAATCCATATATTTTGTGAACTTCGGTTTATCCGTTTCAGAGAAAAAATGTCACGACAACAGCACAACATTGTATTGTTCGCGCCACCCAAAATCACGAATAGTGTTTTATGGTAAGCACATATTTAATGCCAGGGACGTGTCCAACTATCTTATGTCAGTCTCATGAGCTGAGGACTCCATTTTGGCATTTGGATCATTACGAAAATTTCATTTTTAGTGTAAAGTGTGCCCTTTCTGAACCTGCACTTGCAAAATGTATCGCTATTCTGCGGTTTTGTGCCCACTCTATCTTAAATTGGATGCATGTTATGAACATACATTTGCACAACCCGACTTGAGCTGACAGTCTGTGAGTACCGTTGAGTCTCATACTTGACCTATGTTTACAAATACATGAATGAGAGAGTCCAAAGGTAGAGACTTAAGAAAATTCACAATACGGAAGTTTCGTTGCACAACATGCATGGGGGCACCTGGTGGCAGAAAGTTTCAAAGGTTGCTCTCTGCTAAATAGACAGGGTACATAGTTCTGAAATTCCTCAACGTTTGCAGCCGATACTTCATTATTCAATGTTTGTATAATTCATATTTTCGTGCTTCATTCCACAAAAGTCTTACATATTTTTCTGCCTCTGAGGGGCCAGTGCATTCATGATATTTTATTACACATTGCACTGAAAAGTTATCTTATAAGTCTATGTCTAGCACCTTAAAATATTCTTTTGTTACCTTGAAATACAGGGCACAGATCTGAAATTATGAATATATATATATATATATATATATATATATATATATATATGTGTGTGTGTGTGTGTTTGTGTGTGTGTGTGTATGGTGGTCCTCATACCTGTTTGTGTGGAATTTCAAAAAATAAAAGAAAGTCAAACAAAATGAAATGGTGGCCCAGATATGAAAGGCTAATGCAACTATTAGCCATCTAGTCGCATGATCCTGTGAATTAGTGTTACAGCAAGACATGCATCTGCAACCTGATATATGTCCATTAACGGTTTCTTAAACAAGTAAAGCAGAATTATCTTTATAGGCCAGAAAGGAACAATATATCAAAACATCGTTCTGGATAAGATACTTGACCTTGTGACATAGTTGTAATTCGTGATATAAAATGTAGCCCTCATATGTGCCCGTGGGAGTTCCCATCAACAACCTCAAAGAACAAAATAGTCCCAGATTAGGTATTATAGTATATGAATTCATAGATCACCCAATTATTCTAACCTGACTAAATTATACTGTTGGCGCACTGATGTGTTGTAATAATCATCTGCATTTAATCCCATGCAACCAAGTTCAAAAAGGTTTCACAGTTACTCATTAACATGGAGAATCAATGCTAATTTGAACCCCTCTTGAACCTGACACCAAATTAAATTTCATAAGAAAATAGCAACATAAAATATCCCTGTTACCTTTAGCATACAAGAAATGCTGTTGCCCTTCTAATATTTATAAAAAATTGTTTCCCTGCAGAATGCAAAATTACTTTGCAATTGAGTCTCAACGAGGTACAGAAGTGACCTGTGTGTAATATGTTATTCTGCTTCTTGTTTACAATTCCAGTGAATGAGAAGACCTCAAAACGATACTCTTTTTTTCCAAAGACATTCCGGGATGTTTACAGCATTTGGTCTGTACTATATATACATTTATCAAGTGCATATTGTTACTTGCAATAAGCAAGTATAAAATATTTTTCTCTGTTTAATCACTCATTCAAAATTACAGGTATCCTTAGTTGCTGTAGTAGTTCTCCCCAAACCAGCTATCTGTTCATGTAACCAATATTTTTTTTACAATCATGCTTTTGGGTTCACGGAAATGACATCAACGGGAAGACCTTGACCTGAATAATAAAAAAAACACTGAAACTAATACATCATTTTGCGTTGCCAACCCTGGTCTAAAGCATCACTGAAAAGAGTTTATTTTTGGATGTAAACTAAATGGCCAAAATACGAATTTCGTAGTGGTCATCACGAGCAATACTGAAACGTTTGGTATATCAGTGCCACGCTCTGGGCTTCATGGCATTTCCAGAATCGACGAATTCTCAACAAGTATCACCACTCTGAACACCGTGTGTTTTTCTTTCCTTCTCCATTTTAATGTCCATACCAGCAATGACGAAATGACAATGTTACGTTAAGCAATGCCAAGCAAGTTGTGTCCGTTTCGCTTGTATTTTCAACCTGACAAATCGTGTTGGCAAATCATGTTCCTCATATAAATCATCCTCTACAGGAAAGATGAAAAAGTTTTCATCTCCATGCATGTTTGTCACTTAGGGGAAACCGATATTATGTATATATATATATATATATATATATATATATATATATATATATATATATATATATATATATATATATATATATATATATATATATGTATATATATGTGTGTGTGTGTGTGTGTTATGTGTCTTTTCTCGCACTTTGAAATCATTGAACTACAACAATGCGCACTTTTGTTCCTCTTGTTGGTTCCATTTTTCCGATTGGCTCGGACAATGGCCCCATACATCCGAACAGTTAACAAAAAAAACAGACAAGTATCATATTCCTTCATTCATCGTGTCTGAAAGAGACCTTTTATGTCAATAAACAGTCCAAAGGCCTGAAACATAGATTTCCACTTTAAACCATTTTTAGAAAATTAACGTTTAACCCAATTGAAAAGTAGGGATTTACCCTGACACTTAAAATAATGGACTGTAAGTTCACCTTCCTGGATTTTTTATACATGACAAGGTTTGCAACCCTAACACAGGGGCTGTTTCATATAAATTCATGTATACCCCTTCGAATTATATAGAAATATACTCTTTTGTAAAAACCGAGGAACCACCATGAGGGACACACTCCCTGTATCTGGAGGTCAGGTTAAATCTCATTGGCATATCCTCCCCATCCTGTATTTATGGCAATGCTTATCTCTGATGGGTGTACTATCTTTAATCTTCATCCTGTATAGTGGAAGAGGTGGCTTTCAGCTAATATCTAAGTACACTTTACCTCATTATACCTCTAGTCAACTTCATGGCGTTAAAATTTTTATAAGTATTTACCAGTTTATACCAGTGTCGGTATGGTGGAATAGTGTATGAAGCTTTAAAGTTTCAAAGGAGACGTCCGTCGTCCGTCAACAATTCATGTTACTTCTAAAGAACGAATTCCTGACACGTCTAAATGAGACCACCATATTTACTTTATTAAGTATATGTACCTTACACATGTCTCATGAAGCTAAAAAAAAAAAAAAGGCAACAAAAATACAATTACAACAAGTTTTACTAGCCATAAGATTTGACACACAAAGTCGAAAGATTTGCCAAATAACAAGCATGGTAGGACCTCTAACTTTAGGACAATTAAGCCTACATGCGCGAACTCGCGAAATGTACTGGCGAACATGATGGCCAACACATTCTAAGTTAAACTTGCATGACGCCTGTCACATTATCCTCATATTTACATCAGGCTAAACGGCTGAACTCTAAACAGCTATTAGAATAATTAACAATGTCTTAGAACACGCAAACGCGAATTAATCTTACCTTCGCAACCACAAGAAATAACACAGCTAATATTCCACTCAAGCAATTTTATGTCCCATGATAGAAAAGTCATAATACATGTCGCATGTCCGCAAAACTAGTTAACTAGACAATATTCTACATAGAAAAGCTCTTCAAAATGCAGTCGAGTCATGAGCGTATATGATAAGCAGCTTCTAATGCATTTGCGCTCATGCATGTTTTTGCAATATGCGGGCAAAATTAATCAGCAAAACATCCGCGCCAAAAATAATAGACAGTAAGCAAGGCAGAACATTAATGCACAGATAAAACATTTGTACCAGATTCTGCGTTCAAGTTACTTGAATACGCTGAATGCATCATGTACGCGTGCATACAAATTGTCTGCCGGTACAAGTCATGTGCACACAAATATAAATTCAATTTCACTGGCGCATATATATACCTATATCGCTGCAATAATGCAAATAATGAAGACAAGCAAAAACTAGCAAAACGTGTATGGTGGTCTAATGGGCAGTAGACAGTAACATGGCATAGCAGGAACAAAACCATAGGTTTTATGGGAGGCAAAACCACAAGTCCCTTGTAAGTGGTGTGGCTGGCTTGACAAGGCCACCCATGGTGCTATAGGAACAACATTTGCCCAAAAAGCGAGTTAAAAAGAAAGAAAAATATATACCAAAAAAAGTTGGAGGAAGTATGAGTGAATTTCATGGAAAGACTTTTGATGAAAAAAAAAGACTTGCCAGGTAGCAATATGCTATGATATGGCATGAATGTCAGAGCCATGTGTGGAAGACATCTGTCCTGGAGATGCAAAATGGATATTTTGACCACTCATGAACACAAACTTCTTTGCGCTGACTGTAGTATTAGCAATAGTATGACATGAAGTGTCTCCAAACACTACATGGCTCAAGACAAGATTACAGTAGCTTAAATACGTGATGATTTACCCAGCAAGGGGAATGCTTAACTTATTTGTCATTTTGATAGTCACAATCCAGTTCCAATCGTACAAGTCGAGTAATTGGCCTATGTAATTCATTAACTCGTGCCTTGAGAATGGCCGAACGCACTCTGCCATCCTGGTCGACAATAATTTTCTTGACAATAGCAAGGGGTCATAGATTCCGTGGTAAAGAGGTTTCAATGATCATGACTAATTCCCCAACTTTGATAACTTTAGTTGGTACTCTCAAATTGGACCTTCTATGCAGTTCGGGAAGATACTCGCGTACAAAGCAAAACCACCACTCACGTGCCAGGTACTGCACATAACGCCACCACCTACGGTAAGCATCTGCAGCTGAAGCTTCACAGGGAGGCTGGTAAAAAACTCCAAAATGTGGTGCATGAGGTAGGTTAAATGACCATTCAATGCCTCGCGCAGCTGCATATGGTTGTAAATCGCGCTTGGAAAAACGTAAGAAACCATCAGGGAGTTCACTCTTGGCTTTCCAGAAATTCCTTCCATTATCACTGTAAATTTTGACAGGCAGCCCTCTGCGTGCTATAAAGCAACGGAATGCATTTAGGAAGGATTCAGCGTCCAGGGAATACAGTATCTCTATATGCACTGCTCTACTGGACATACACGTAAATATACATAGAATATCGCTTTCTCTGTGAACGATATTGCTTTGTAATGTCCTTTCCAAAAGCGTCCACATAGACAAAACTAAAGGCTGGACAATTAGCCTGTAGGCGCTCTTGCAGTAAAACAGCCATTATCTGTGATGCTGGCTTGGCAAACATTTTTTACAGGGGACACACCTGTGCAAAATATGTTGGATCAATTTGCGAGTCTTGACTATCCAGTACTTAGCTCTGATCAAGGATAGGGTCCATTCAGTACCCAAATGTCCACAGGCATGATAATTCCTGACAGTTGCTATGACCACTGGATGTTTATGAGGAAGGATTATAGGATGATGTCCTGTCCTGCGCCCCCCCCCCCCCCAATTTCAGCAATCCATCAGTATCCAGGAATGGATTCAATGCCAAGATTGAACTTGATTTACATAAACTCCTGTCATTAGCAAGATCTTCCATCTCTTGTGCATATCTTTGCATATGAACGTGCTTCAACAACAAAACACGCGATGCATTGAGCTCTGCCATTTGCAAAGGTCCAGTTAAGCCATCATGGTTACATTTCAATTTTTGCATCACAAATCTGCGCAACCAAGCAACAGCTCGCAGCATGTTTGTTATTAACGAGTAATGTTCTGAAATTCGATGTAACCAATTTTGATGTTGTGATTTAGTTACACTAGAGAGGGTAATCTTGACTTCAGGGTCATTTTCTGGGACAGGGAACAGCAGTTGATTCCCATGAAACCAGAATGAAGCATGCTCAGACAGCCAGGATGGACCATATTTCCATAACTGAACTGTGTGCTCATGTGACAATGAGCCATACTTTGTAAGTAGATCAGCAGGGTTGTCACGTGAAGAGATGTGATGCCAAAGGCTGACACTTGTGAGAGATCATATCACACTAACTCGGTTTTCAACAAAGTTGCGAAATCTACGAGACTCATTCGATACATAGCCTAAAACAATCATGGAATCAGTACATAGATACACTGGCACACATTTTAGGCCCAATTCAGTACACGGAATAGAGTATATTCTGGGGCCCTTCACAGTGGCTTGTAGCTCGAGACGCAGGATTTAGCACTGTTTTGTCGGAGCCACGTAACCTTTGCTCATAAAGAGATGACAAGATATCTCACCTTCGGTGTTAATGGACCTGAGGTAAGCACATGCGCCATATGCTGATTCACTTGCATCAGTGAATATATGATACTCATAGTAGCCATTGTCGAAAACAAATTGCTTGATGCACCATGCAAAACTGAAATGTTGTAAATTGCTTAATGACTCAGTACATGAGCGCCACCTACTAAGCATTTCATCTGGCACAGGAACATCCCAGTCAAGT
The DNA here is from genome assembly GCA_964020975.1 of Hermodice carunculata. Lineage (NCBI taxonomy): Eukaryota > Metazoa > Annelida > Polychaeta > Eunicida > Amphinomidae > Hermodice > Hermodice carunculata. Next base: position 87,084,101 of record OZ026626.1, read on the forward strand.
TTCAGACGTGTGGCACTTTGAAACAACAATTTCCCAGGTAACACCCAGGGCCTAACCAGGCCAAAGGGGTAAAAATGAGATGACACGAAGCTCAGCACTGTGCGGCGAGTAACTTCGCAGGGCTTGGCATCTTGTACATGAGAGAAAAATAAGTCTTCATGGATATTCCACTTTATACCAAGCGTTTTTCCCACAGACTGTGAGCAAAAATTGTGCACTTCTTTTGCACATTGAGCAATAGGAATTTCATCCATCAGTTGCTTATCATTTATGGCAAACTTCGTCAACTCAAATCTGCGAGTCTCCAAAACTGCAGGGACGCCTATGATAATTCTGTGGGCATCTTCCTTACAGGATATAGAGCAAATGAGGTCATCGACGTACATACTCCATTTATAAGAGGCTCCACATTAGAATTTTCAAAGACCATTCTTCGGAGAGCATATGCACCCAAGATTGAACACCACACCCCGCCAAAAAGATGGGTTGTCATACGCAGGTGGACCAGTTTACCATCTTTTATCCACAGAAAGTGAAGAGCATCCCGATCATAAGATGGGATTTTGACCTGGGAATACATTGCCGAAATATCAGCTTGAACAGCGTAGCCATGGAGTGCAATCAAAAACAACCTGAATCTTACCAGGCTTGTTTTGATTCATGACACAGTGATGGGGTAAGTACCAAATGGGCTCAGCACTATCGACAGATCCAGGATCAACATATTTGGCATATCTGTCATTCAACAGCTTGCCTATTTCTTGATCATACCTTTCATACAAGTTCTCACAATAACGGCGTTTGATCAATTTATCAAGACGCTTTTTGGTAAGGGAAATATTGTTGGGGAGACCTTCCCCCAGATCCTTCCAAGGAATCGGTAATTCATAGTGGCCCTCTGTGTTAACACAGGTTTAATCCCACAGACTGATGACTTCCTTATCTTTTATGGATATTTGAGGCCTGTCCATGCCTTCATTTTCCAAGTGCCACAAGCACTCAATATTGCCCAATGGTGCGTGATCAGATCTCGCATCTGCAATGATAGGTGCTGCTGAAATGAAGTTACAAATAACAGCATTACTTGCAGCATTCAGATTATCATCAGTCCATCCTTGAACTGTCCAGCCAAATTTGTTTCGAATGGCACAGATTGAGCAAGAATCATCACCCCTATGTGATCCTAAGGGGAAAAGGCATTCTGACAAACCTTGACCAATCAAAATATCAACATTCTCACAACTGATATTTGCATATAGGTCAAGATCACGCAAATGCGGATACTTGCTTTGGTCCAAGAAAGCAGGAGCAACAGGGATGTTTTCTACAACCTTCACACCCGAAATGAACATGGATGCATTTCATCTTCATGCTGACATGCTTTTATCTACATGATATAGTACCACTCATTGTCTTAAGGACATAGCTTGAAATAGGCCCTTTTAGATTTAACCTTTAAGCCAAAGATTGAATGCAAACACCTACACATCTTACATGGAGTAGTGCATGGTGGTGCTTTCCTATCACGGATCTCACGAGATGTATCAGATCCTGTTACATCTGTAACCAAAGAATGCCTATCATTTTCACCACCGTCTTTCTTACCTCCCTTTTTCTTCCCAACCTGCTGCAGCTGGGCTGCATGTGAGCTAACTTGCTTCCTTAAGGAATAGAGCTCAGCTTTAGCCACTGACCCGCAAACAGGATCATTCATGTCATCCGCAATTTCTTTTACAAATTTGACTAGGTCCTCAAACTTCAGATAAGAGTGTGACTCACGCCTGCATTTGCATTCATTTTTCGACCAAGATTTCTCAAAACATCAAGAGCGTTACGCAGCTCATGCCTCAAAAGACGCATGTCATGCGTCGCTTTTGCAGCATGTTTACGCCGATCTTTTATAATGCTTTCTGTCACCAAGTGCTTTGACCCGTACAACTCTTTAAGCATGTCAAGTGTGCACTTATAGCCCTCAGCACCACCTACAAGCTGTTAAGATTCAATAGCCAAAAGTGCATCACCACTGACATATTGCAAGAGACGCGCAAGCTGACTATCTGGATCTTGAGTCCATTAAATTACATTTCCTTCGAATGCCCTGATAAAAGAATGATATTTCAGGGAATCACCTGAAAAAGTTCAACCTTAGGCACACTAAGCAAGTTTAGCGGATCACTATTTGTTTGGTCATGACTCGATGCAGCTAATGCAACTCTGTCACTCGTCTGTGCTGAGATGTTGAGACTCGTTTCATGAAGAGAAGTTCTGCCAGTGATGATCCTTTGACAATGAAGGTACACGTTTTCTTTATAAACATGTCACTTCTAAAGAACTAGTCCGTGACACTTCTAAATTAGACCACCATATTCCTTTATTGAGTATATGTACTTTACACATGTCTCAAAAGCTAAAATTAACAAGTTTTACTAGCCATAAGATTTAACACACAAAGTCGAAACATTTGCCAAATAATAAGCATGGTAGGACCTTTACCTTTAGGACAATTAAGCCCACATGCGCGAACTCGCGAAATGTACTGGCGAACATGATGGCAAACACATTCTAAGTTAAATTTGCATAACGTGTGTCACATTATCCTTATATTTACGTCAGGCTAAATGCGTGAACTCTAAATAGCTATTAGAATAATTAACAATGTCTAAGAACACGTGAACTCGTATTAATCTTAACTGTGCGACCACAATAAATCACATAGCTAATATTCCCCTCAAGCAAGTTTACGTCGCATGATAGAAAAGTCATAATACATGTCGCATGTCCGCAAAATTAGTTAACTAGACAAAATTCTACATAGAAAAGCTCTTCAAAATGCAGTCGAGTTATGAGCATATATGATAAGCAACTTCTAATGCATTTGCACTCATGCATGTCTTTGCAATATGTTTGCAAAATTAATCAGCGAAACATCAGCGCCAAAAATAACAGACCGTAAGTGACGCTGAACATTAATGCACTGGTAAGACATTTGAACCAGATTCTGCGTTCAAGTTTTTTCAATACGCTGAATGCATTATGTACACGTGCATCCAAATTGTCTGCCGGTACAAGTCATGTGCACACAAATATAAATTCAATTTCACTGGCGCATTTATATCCCTATATCGCTGCAATAATGCAAATAACGGAGACAAGCAAAAACTTACAAAACGTGTATGGTGGTCTAATGAGCAGTAGACAGTAACATGGCATAGCAGGAACAAGACCATACGTTATATGGGAGGCAAAACCACGAGTCCCTTGTGACTGGTGTGGCTGGCTTGACAAGGCCGCCCATGGTGCTATAGGAACAAAATTTGCACGAAAAGCCAGTCCAAAAAAAAGAAAAATATATACCAAAAAAAAGTTGGAGAAAATACTAGTGGATTTCATGGAAAAAACTTATGATAAAAAGAAAGACTCACCAGGTAGCAATATGCTATGATATGGCATGAATATCAGAGCCATCGGTGAAGGACGTCTGTCCTCGCTCAGCGAAAAGAGGGCTCTGGAGGAAAGCGAGAGAACCGGTCCCACGGAAATAATAAAGGCGGCGATTGAAAACAATGATTCAATTGGCGACGTTGTATCAGAGGAGTTTCCCCATGAATAAAAAATGTGTTAAATATTAGTACAGTCAAGGCACAGGAGATGTCACTGCAGTACCCTTTATAAGATACAAAACAGAACCTTGACAAAAATAAAATAAAATAAAATAAATCAACATTTTCAGTGAGTGAAAATGACAATTCACATTTTCGACTTCTTCTCCCAAACCGTCAGACAGATCCATTTCAAACTTGGTGGGGATGTGCCTTGTGTGCGTGTCTACAAAGTTTGTTCAAATGGTCACGATCCAGTAATTTTTGGAGTTTTGATGATTTTTTTGGGGGGGGTTGTTCTTTTTTGTGTAAATCTTAAAAAATCTTCTCTGAAACCGCTCACTCAATTGCTTTGATATCACACAGAAACACTTCCTGATACTTGCAGTTCTTTACTTGTTCACCAGGTGGCGCTGCAATTTCTTCCCAATTGTTTATGAATTTTTGTGTGATATAGCTTTTTTCGTCTTCTTCTTAAGAACCGTCACTCAGATAATGCTGGAACATGGTAGATATGTTCCTTGTAGATGGGTTAAACAAAGTTTTTCACTATGTGGGAATGCTGCATATTCCTGATTTTTAACGATTTTTTTTTCAATTTGGCTACTGATCGGTCAATGCAGCTTTCCGATTGATTACTATGGAAGTCAATGGGCATTCTAATGCTAATTTGCATTTTCGACTTCTTCTCCAAAACCGTTATCCAGATTATCTTCAAACTTGGTGGGGATGTACCTTGGGTGGGTTTGTAGCCGGTTTGTTCAAGTGGTTATACTCCAGTGATTTTTGAATTTTTTATGACTTTTTTTGTTCTTTTTTTTGTGACAAATCTTAAAATATCTTTTTGTCCCAAACCACCTAGCCAATTGCTTTGATATCACACAGAAAGACACCTAAAAGCTTCATGTTGTTAATTTGTTCACCAGGTGGTGCTGCAATTTTTTCTATTTTTTTATCATTTTATGTGTGTGTGTGTGTGTGTGTGTGTGTGTGCAGTAGCTATTTTCGACTTCTCCAGAACCGTTACTCAGAAAAAGCTTAAACGTGGTGGATATGTTCCTTGTGGAAGGTTCAAACAATGTCGTTCTCTATGTGGGAATGCTGCGGATTCCTGATGTTTAACGATTTTTTTCAATTCGGCTCCGTTTCGGTAAATGTACCTTTCCTATTGATTACCATGTTTGTCAATGGGCATTCTAATGTTAATTAACATTTTCGACTTCTTCTAACAAAACCGTCATCCAGACTTACTTCAAACTTGGTGGGGATATACCTTAGGTGAGTTTCTACCAGGTTGGTCAAGTGGTCATGCTCCATTGGTTTTTGGATTTTTACTGAATTTTTGTCCTTTGTTTTTACAAATCTTCAAAAATCTTCTCCAAAACCGCTTACCCAATTACTTTCAAATCACACAGGAAGACACCTAGGGGCTCAATGTTCTTAATTGTTCACCAGGGGGCTCTGCAATTTTTCTTATTTTTTCTGATTTTGTGTGTGTGTGTGTGTGTGTGTGTGTGATAAAGCTATTCTTGTCTTCTTCGCCAGAACCGTCACTCAGATTAAGCTTAAACGTACCCAATTGCTTTCAAATCACACAGGAAGACACCTAGGGGCTCAATGTTCTTAATTGTTCACCAGGTGGCTTTGCAATTTTTTCTTATTTTTTATGACTTTGTGTGTGTGTGTGTGTGTGTGTGTGTGTGTGTGTGTTAAAGCTATTCTTGTCTTCTTCGCCAGAACCGTCACTCAGATTAAGCTTAAACGTGGTGGATATGTTCCATGTGTAAGGGTCAAACAGTGTCGTTCTCTATGTGGGAATGCTGCGGATTCCTGATGTTTAACTTTTTTTTTCAATTCGGCTCCTTTTCGGTAAAGGCACCTTTCCTATTGATTACCATGTAAGTCACTGGGCATTTTAATTCTAATTAACATTTTCGACTTATTCTACAAAACCATCATCCAGATTTACTTCAAACTTGGTAAGGACGTACCTTCCGTATGTCAACAAGTTTGTTCCAATGGTCATGTCCTAATGAATTTTGGATTTTTTTCTGATTTGTTTTTAAATCTTTACGAAAGTTTTAACAGGAACGTTTAACACGGGAATTTCTTGTAGTGGTTATAATTTAAATAATTTTGGCTAGATTTACTCCACACTTTGTGGGGATGTGCCTTGGGTGGATCTCTACCAGGTTTGTTAAAATGGTTACGCTCTATTAATTTTGGTGGGGGTTTCAATTTTTTTGTTCTTTTTTATGACAAACCTTAAAAACTCTTCTCCTCTGAAACCGCTCACCCAATTGCGTTGATATCGTACACAGACACACCCATTGATACTTAGTTCCCAATTTGTTCACCAGGTGGCGCTGCAATTTTTATGAAATTTTTGGTATCGTTTTGCTCTTTTTCACTTGTTCTCAGAACCGTCACTCAGATTTAGCTGAAATGTGATGGATATGTCCTCTTGGGAGGGTCAAGCAAAGTTGTTTACTAGGTGGCACTGCTTTGGATATCTGATTTTTAAGGATTTTCAATTTGGGTACTTATCAGTCAATGCAGCTGTCCTATTAATTACTATGTAAGTCAATGGGCATTATGATGCTAATTCACAGGACAGCTGACACGAAAATTTACTGTTTACTTGACAACTTGAGATCTGTTTGAGTTAGTACTGTGATGCTTCACATGTTATTGTTTCTGTATGAAGGTCATGCTTAGACAGTACATGAATGACCTTGACCTCGCTTCTGGGATCACAGTGCAACATACCTGAATTTTACTCTTCATTATAACTTCAGAACTACTCGAACCTTGATGTTTCACATGTTAGTGTTCTTCTATAAAGGTTAAACTTACTCAGAACATGGGTGACCTTGATCCTTTCCCAAGATCATAGAGCTGCAAGTGTGATGAATGTCAAGATCAGCTGAGCATGAGCTGTTCACACAGCCCACTTGTTTTAGTATAGGCCAAAATGTATTTTGCATTCCTCCCCAGCGCTTCCTGCCACTTACATTTGGAGCAAGTCAGCATGCTTTCAGTGTATTTATAATTATTAATTTCAGTTAGCGTTTTGATCTTATTTCTTCAATTTCTGATGCTGAATCATTTTGTGTAATCGTTTTTTTCTTTTTCGTCCTTCTTCCAGTGCTTCCGAATGTATGCGTTGTGAATGTTTTATGAACACGCCTCTTATTCAGTTAAGAACTTATATTGTTATTTTGGGGGGGGGGGGGGGGTGGAGGCATAATCTTTAACAAATCTTTGTCAGCAAAACAAATTGGCAAAGTCGTTCAAATTTGCAGGGACCAACCTCTCGGGACAAATGGACCTTACTTTTTTTACAGATGGCACTGTGTGTGTCTTTCCTTTTTTTCTTTTTTTATGATTTGTTCTGGTAGGTGTTTTTTTTTTTTTTTTTTTTTTTTTTTTTTTTTTTTTTTTTTTTTTTTTTTTGCTCTTTTGCTATTTTCGACCTCTGTGAAATGGTCCTGCAGATTCTGCTGAAACTTGATAGAAATATGCCATGTGAATGGGTCAAATGTGTAAACTGGTCACCTCTGGCTTGGCACTCTTGCAAGATTTTGTCCTTCACCCTCAATGGGTGGCCACTGTCATCTAGTTCATTTCTGGCTACTGCTTCTACCAGGAAGGCTGGCACCCACTTATTGGGATTTTTTGTGTCTTTTTCTATCATACAGCATTCACCACAATAAATATAATGCTCTCTGAAATTGAATGTAGGAACACCAGATCGCCTCATATGCTTAATAGGGGGTTGGTCTACTGGCAGTGATTTGGAACCAGATGGTGCACATGCCAGATATGTTGAAATACAGTGCTCATTCAAGTCCAGTTGTTCTCGTAAGTATTCATGCAAATTGTCACCATAATGGACACTTGCTTGCATTATATTGCCCAACCTAGCACTATCAGGTTTACTTTGAGAAAGCCTCTGCTTGACTGGACATTTGCCAAGCACAGATTTGAAGATACGCTCTTGTGCCATTAGTAAACTACTGCTAGTTCTACAGGCTACTGCTACACTTACTTGCTACTTCTATTGCTTCTTGAATCTACATCTGAAATGGAAGTAAATGAAAATAAGTCTACACAAGAAAAATCATGGTAAGTACCCCATATTCCTTGGAAAGAAATACCCCTGACCTTGCAGTATGAACTTGACCTTGAGCTTTGAGGACCTAAAAATGTCCAAGTTGAGTTCGGCATTATCCCAAACTTGTATAATGAGCTAAATGTTACCAAATTTGGTCGAAAGGTTACCAAAAATAGTGAATCCTTGTGAGCAGCTATGTCTGGCAGCCATATTGGTCGACATCTTGCATTTTTGAAAATGCTCAAGGGTAAAGCCAATTTAACTGCCATTTAATGTTTGTATGACATCTTAAGTTGCAAAATCAAGTGTGAAAAAAACAAAATCGGTCAAGTCAAGGTTCCTCCAAAAATTCAGCCGTGGCTTCCTGACTTTAACCTACCAGTAGTCTTGATCTCTGACTGGACCTTGATTATTTGTAATATTGCAACGATACATTTTTTCACAAAACGATAAGTATTGCGATACAGTGGGTCACGATACGATACATACATGTATGCATGTGGATTGATTTTTAAAAAGGCTACCTAAAGGCTGAAAACACCTGAATTTTTTGCTTGTAGCTACTGCTTCCTGCTTGTGGGGATAGACCTTTTTGCACTGCATGTCCCTGTGGTAGACTGGTAGTCTAGATGGTGTAGATGCTTAATATTGTGGTGAAACTAGTGATGGTCTGTGTAACCCCCCCCCCCCATACTGTGCATGCACTTTATAATAACTTACTACTTTACTAGTAATGCTGTTACTGCTGTGTCTCCCTTTATAATATACTCTACTCTATTGAATATTGATCTGTGACTTTAGAAATCTGCAATACTGAATACTGACATACATGTAACACTGTCAATTAATAGGCCCACTTTGGAATTTGTCCAAATTTCCAAAATATTTTCCCAGGTACTTGATTAAATTTAAAAGGCATAGGAATTTCAAGGCAAAGCACAGTAGGTAGGTCCCAAGGCCTTAGCATAAGTGGGCTCAGCAAATGTCTGGGTTTATTCACTCATGCTAGAATGGTGAGGGCACAGACACAGGTAAGTTCTAGTGGTAAGTTGAACATGGCTTGGTTGGTTATAAAGAATTCATAAAGAAAGTATCTGATGTGACATTAATGAATTTTTGAAATTAAATCTGCAGTGAACTAAACAATCTATATGCCCTCACCATTTCAAAAATTGAAAAGAAGTAAAGTTTTCCAGTTTATAATTTTAATTTGGAATTCCCAATGAACAGCAAGTTAGTAACTTAGTAGTAGCTACAATATTCAGTTATCCTTATTTAATTAATATTGCTCAATGTTGAATGTTGAGTGTTCACTTCACTAGTAAACTAAGACTAGTAGTAGTCAGTACTAGACTACTAGTCACTAGTAGACTAAGACTCATAGTCTCTTATTAACAGTAACTGAAAATTAAACTTTCAAAATATCAAGTCCAGTGTCAAGTGTCAACAAGTGAATTACTGCCAATTAGTATCTAAGCTCTAGCTACTAGGCTCAAATGTTTCTGTGACTTCCAATAATTTGTAATAAAGCACTGATACATAAATTACTTGTTGATGTTTTTCTTTATGAAGATTAACATGTTTACATTGTCTGGGGTGAGAAGAGCCCTTTGTCCAGTCACAATATCTCCAGCAGTGGAGAATACACGTTCACTTGGAACGGAAGTAGCAGGAATGGCCAAGTAACATTTGGCAAGTTTTGCCAGATTTGGATACTTAGCACTATGTTCAGACCACCATCTGAGTGGATTAGCATCAAGGGGAATTGTAGCTTCTGCTTTATACAGGCGGACCTCATCGTCCACAAGCTGTGACAGAGAATGTCCTGAGGAAACTTGAGTTATAAACACATCCCCAAAAAGTTCTTGCAAGGCACTTTTCTTTTTGGTTGGGGGGGGGGGGGGCCCTTTACAGTTTTCACATCTCTCCTCTGTCAGATTTAGAGGAGCGATGGGATGCTCAGGCTCCTGGACTGCTTGAGCACCATTTCCACCTTCTCCAGGCATCTGTGGGAAGTCTGGCTCCCCTGGTGGCACCTGTGTGTCAAGCGTGGACTGAAGGGACTCCACAGTCTCCACTGGTTCAACTTTCACCTAGAAATATACAATAATAAAAGAGATCTCAGTAAACTCAAAGGCAATGAAGCATACTCTAAATTTAAAATTTTATGATTAAATATTTATAAATAATTAAATATTTATCAAGGAAAAAATCTAAACATCTGTTTCAATTTATTTCTAAATTTATCTGTTCCAACTTTCAATTCATACATACGTCATTTGTTATTCCAAATCCAAAAATATTTTAAACTAAAGTAGTAAAAGCTAAGTAAATAAACAAAGCATTTTTGTCAAATTTATTTAAGATAGGCCTAATCCTAAGTTCCTAACCCTAACTAGTAACAACTAAGTAATATCAGGGGAATATATCTGCTGAAAAACTGGATAATGAGATAACTTATATAAGATTATAAGAATCATAAGATTATATATTCAAAATTATATTTTACCTGCACTTGGGCCTGGCATGCCACACTCTCAATAAAATGGACTGAATGGCTCTTCAGGTCGGCAAAGACCCCACCTCTCTCTTCTTCGCCTATGAAGGGCAGGGAGTGGAAACGGGGGTCTAGAGTAGTAGCTTTGAGCAGGAAGTCTTTTTTCGCCACATACTTTGGCAGCAGATAACTATGTATGGCTTTCTTGACCTCCGTGGTTTAAGCATTGTCGTCTTCATGTGGCGTCATTGCTTTGAGTATTCGGTCTTTGAAAGGCGAAATCAGAGAGATCGCTGGGCTCTTAGCATCACACATTACCGTGGTAATTGTCTTCAGGGGACGTAGGATGGCAATAGCCATCTCGATGCTTGAAACATCCACGCTGTTCACTAGGCCATCTACGTCCTTTCTGTTGATTTCCTTCGACATCAGAGTAGCGATTACTGCAGGCTCAAACATAAGATATCTTTCTAACATATCATATGAGCTGTTCCACCTCGTGGCAACGTCCATAATCAATTTACGTCAACTGCCCTCCGTGCTTATTTCAAGTAGTTTCAGTTTTTGTTTTAGAATGGCCGTAGCCATATTGCTGCGGTGAAAAAAAGCAACAATCTTTCTAACATGCCCCAGTATTTTACTCAGGCCACGTACCTCAGTACCTTTTTTCACTGCTAAGTTTATGGTATGTGCGAAGCACCCAATGTGTGGTTCCAGCCCACTGACTTTTACAGCTACAGTCATATTGGCTGCATTATCTGATAAAACAGCATTCAACCCGTGAGACCGCTGAGTATTCCATCTTGTGGCTGTCTCGTTCAAAGTCTGACCTAAATTTTCATCCGTGTGCGATTCAGGAGTGTATACAGTTTCTAGGACACGCTCTTCCAGTTTCCATTCCGGTGTAATGAAATGAGCGGTAGTTGTTACATAACTCTGAGTAGCGCGACTTGACCACCCATCAGTGGTCAGTGCCACCGATTCTGCAAATTTCAGTTCGGCAACGAGCCTATCTTTCACTTCCGTGTACAATGATGGCAAAACTGTGTTAGCAAAGTAGGTTCTAGACGGTACCTTGTATCTTGGTTCCAAAGTTGTAATCAGATCAACAAAAGTCGCACTTTCCACGATACTGTACGGGTGAAGGTCACACGCAATAAATGTTCCAATCTTTCGCGTTATGTGCTGAAAGCGTGGTGACTTGAATCCAAGTTGTCTTCCTATCATGAAATTCTGTATTTTGTGCTGTGCGGCATTAAGTTGCGCTGGTTTCGAAACTTTCGATGGTGTGGAAGGTTTGGTTTCGTTTTCACTAACATCCTTGTGATGCCGCTGCACATGAAACTTCCCACCCATATAGCGTAGCTGGGCATAACACCAGCAACATACCACGGTATTTTGGTCCACGCTGCGTACTTTCGCTTCATTATAAGAAACTTTAAAGCGAAGTGTTTCCATACTTCAGATTTTAGTTTACTGTAAGGCTTCTCTATTTCAATAGTTTCTCCCTGGCCCGGTGCCTTGCATGGCAAGTCATGCAAGTTGACCCAGGCCATGCTTGATAAGATACTAGAATCGACGTACTTAGAACAAGCTCTCTGATTGGTCAACAAACACGAATGACCCGGTGACCTCGCTGTCTGTGCTAATCGCATAACAGCTACCATTACACGGTCTGCATCGTTGAGCTTATGATAGCGTGGTCTTGGCCGCCAACCACCCTTGCATTTAAACGATCTGATTAAGAATGTTTTTTTTCTTTAACTGAAAAAGATGCAAATAGTAATGCCTGATTCATGTTTTATTGGAGTATTCTCATTTCTAGGCGAGCTCAAGCGTGTATCGTTTTTTTGCGATATTGGAATGTGAAAACAGATACACGTATCGTGGGCAATGTGTACCGCTGTGCACCGGTGAATCGTTTCATTCCTAATTATTTGTTATTACCAACTTTTCATCCATCATTGTGTGCAAAATGTTCTTGTCACACGCAGCACAAAATATAAACGAACATCTTGTACTTTTATTCATGAATGGCGTGTTGTTATTTGCCAATTTACAGGCTACCAGCATTTTCTGAGCTAGAAATACCTTTGACCTTACCATATGTCCTTGACCTTGACCTTTGGCAGTCTCACAAGTATTTCAGTTGAGTCAGGCATCATCACAAACCCACAAATCGACCCAAATGTCACTAAAATGGTAAACAGGCTTACTGAAAAAAGTGTTGCTTTGCTATAATATATGTTTGGCAGCCATATTGGCCGCCATCTTGAATTTTTTTAAATGCTCAAGGGTAAATTTAATTTATCAGTTTTTGCTCATGTGCTTTATTAGTTCACAGAATCAAGTGGGAAAAAATAAATCAGCCAAGTCAACGTATACTGAGCTGGCTGCCTGACTATAAGACCTATGCAAGGTAGATTTCTGTCAAGGTTACAAGACATTCATGTTATACTCTTACAGAAAAACATGATATGTACATACATATGTACTTTTATATTCACATTAAACTTCTACAAGCCATTCAATATTTTTATAAAAGCGTTAACACCAGGAAATCAGAGGAACGACACCAATTGCAAGATTGTTGCAAAGATCCTATTCAGCTACAACCCCACCGATAAAAATGACTACGTGTTATTTAACATGGGAAATAAAGAACTATAAAGGATCTTGAACTTACGTGCAGATTCTTCTGTGATGTTGTGAAATGATATCAAGGTAACATTTTTTCTTAATATAATCATCATTGTTTGCAAAATCAATATCTTCTCTTTTGGAATCCTTTTAGTAAAAAATGGCAGGAGATATCCATATACAAACTAATATATCTGATCTATCTTCCAATGCCAGTGTCAAAATTGACTACAAGAAAAGAAACCCCATATGTACTATTCTATTAGTGTTTAATAGTAATTATGTCGCTGGGATTTTCCCGTAAACTAAGACGTAAGTTAATAAGCACCTAGGCCTTTTAAGGTCACTGAAGGTAAAAGTTAATAACACCAAAAGTAATCTATCAGTAATTTTCTATTAGAGTACAAGTATAACCATCCAGTTTAAAGTGGATCTGCAGATGTCAGTTTTGGAGAGGTAGTGGGTTTTATGATTGCAGTCCTCAATGTCTTGCACAGTAAATAGTATGACAAGCATCAGCTGCATGAACTTTGTCAAAATTCAGGGATACAGAGCATAACAACCGAGTTGATAATATTCTTTCGATTTTCCACAATATAATTTCCCCGCAAGTTTCATCTTGAAAGGAGCACAAACCCATATAAAATGGCAAAAATTATACAATTTGTAAAGCCACTATTAATAAATAAAGGCCTAAGGGTCCCTAACAGTGTCCTCATATAATTTTAAAGCAACTGACCAAACGATTTTTGGGAAGCTTTCTTTATGATTTCCACAAAAAATCAACCAAAAGTAGATACATAAAGTCACAAATAATACCTAAATCAATGGAGCGTAACCAGTCACAAAAGCTGGTAGAGAATTACCCAACGTACATCCCCTTTAAATATGAAGTGGATATGGTTATCTGTTTTGTTGGAATCCAACACGTGAAATGTGGATGAAGGGTGGACAACAGGTGGCATATTACTGGCCATTATAAAAGCTCAGCTGACTGACAAGTCAGCTGAGCAAAGCAAACATATAGAGAGATAAATAGATAATAGACAAAATAATGCAGTACCAGAGGAGACTGTCGAGGTGCATACATGTCTTCTTGTGCAGTGTCGAAGTTGCAAAATCAGCTGAGTGTAAAACATAAAAATTGCAGTCCTGTTACGTTGATTAACTCTGCAACTAGAGATTCTTATAAACGCGATTGGTCAAAACATTTTGCACAACATGTCTTTGATATTCAATAATATCAACAACAAAAAATAAATAAATAGGAGTTCTACATGTTGACTAAAGTTAGTTCAGAGCCATTACATGTTCTTTGTTGTCAGGTTTCCAGAGGAACCAATTGAAGATCGTTAAATCAGGATTGACATGAGATTGAACATACAGCATATTACAAAAGACGGACAATGAGTCGAGGCTTACTGCCCATACTATAACCTTTTCCATCGAATAATTCATTTGAATTTGAAATTCAAAATCCCAAGAAAGAAGGGGGTGTTTGTTTCACATAGTTGTTGCCTCATAAAACAGGTACCCAAAATTTTACCAACTTGAGTACAAGCAGCGATGGATCTGGTTTTTTTTTTTTGGAGAACCAAAAAGTGATAGGCCTACCAGGTCTCTTTTTATTTTTGGAAGAAGTAATAAAATTTGTGTTATGGGTGGTTAGGCCTATATAATTTGAAAACACTATAGTCTGTGGTTCATGAAGAAGATTTCAGAGGTTGAGAAGACTGGTTTAAAACCACCAGTTGCCTATTATGGGTGACTGCCTGTCTGAAACCAGGAGTGAAATTTTTTTCCTCACATTGGTATTGGAAGATGAATGTTGATGCGTTGGCAACTCTGGATTTGTCTTTGCTATTATTGTTGAGTTTGGAATTTATGAATAGGGATCGTGTTTTTCTGTTCTATTTGATAAATGCTTCATTGGCTAAGTTGTGCTGTGGGCTGTGTTCTCCGTCTCCTAGATGTATTGGAGGCTGAGATTGTTTTTAATGTTCCAGCTTCATAAATATCACAAAAATGGTGTATGCCTACTTTCTTCTTTTGCTGTATACTTAACTGACTGACAAGTCAGGAGAACTAAAAAGTGATAGGCCTACCTGGTAACTTTTTATTTGGAATAAGTAATAAATTTGTGTTATGGGTGGTTAGGCCTATACATTTTGAAAACACTATAGTCTGTAGTTAATAAAGAATATTTCAAAGGCTGAGAGGACCGTTTAAAACACCAGTTGCCTTTTATGGGTGACTACCTGTCTCAAGTCAGGAGTGAAATTTGTAACGTTGATGCTTTGTCAACTCTGGAATCTCTCTGCTGTTATTGTTGATTTTGGATTTTATGAATATGGAGCATGTTTTTCTGTACTATTAGGTTACATTCACTAATTATCCCAGTTTCCAAATTAGTTGGTAACTCTAAATTGTAATAAGTTGGATGTTCATTTGTTATGGCAGGCTGCTTATATTCTCGGCGATTTAATGAAAGTCTTATCTAAGTTTATATTAGTTGGTAACTCTAAATTGTAATAAGTTAGATGTTCATTTGTTATGGCAGGCTGTTTATATTCTTAGGGATTTAATGAAACTCTTATCTAAGTCTATGGCCGCAAAAGAGATTTATATTATGATGTAGTCCATCAGTCCAAACACATAAGTAACCACAAGAGTTTCATCTTCAAAGTTAAACGTGCATGGATCTGAAACTATATTGATAAGCTAAAATGTTTTGGCTGTTAGAAATATATATATATTGGGCCTCAAAATGTTGTCTGGCCATGCATTATGAAGAATCATCTGGAGTGTTGGTTGCACCATTAATTTATGTACTGGAAAGGACTTTAGAGTGCTTGGCAATAGATGATTATCCTGCTGATGTATTGTACAATTGTGAATATTTTGAGGCTACCAGAGATATATTTACTTACAAAGACTTAAAAGATAATCATACGGTTTATAACCTACCACTGGCTAACATACTGATGCCACCTTGCAAATATAAATTGTGGTTTTTAAATTCTTCTCTTCTTATTCGCGTGCATCCTTTACTGGTGATAAACGCCACATTGCAAAAGGGAACATTTACTCACAGCTATCACTGTAGAGGTGACTCTCTTGTTGTTTATGATGGAACTGACATAAGCAGGCCACTTTTTATTCGCATATGTAATATCATAAATCAGGTAACACTTATATCGACCAGTAATGAAATACTTTTACTTTTCAAGTATATTCAAGGAAAGTGTGCCACGCGTGTAACCATGGTCCGCCAAGTCCGCACACACATTGTATATTTTGCTGCCTTTTTATACAACACTCAGAAAGTGAGTACTACGCGACAACCCATTTACGTCGTGCACGCTCTTTTGTTTTGTTTTCACAAATTATCTTGTTTGAATAGCAATTATCAAGAAAAAAGTATGGTTCTACTTTTGTGCAATAAACAGTTTCTACATCAATGTCTCAGTGTTATAAATACAAACCCTGTAGCAAGAAAAACGAAAGCAATCGTACTTATGAAACCATGTGGGACTTTGCACTATAGAAAACAATACAGCTCATTTCGAATATCACTCTTTTGGTTATTAAGGCCATCACAAAATACCTTTCACCAGTTGTTCATCTTAGAAGTTGACATCCCTAATCACTATCCCAAATGTGAGGGAGCATTTGTCAACATAAGGGAAATTAAACAAAAACAAGGATATAGAGATCTCTATAATTTGTATTTGTGTGACATTATTTTCCGAAGGCCTTTAAATCATACGTTATCGGGTGTGTACATATGGTTGTTTTCGGTGACAGGTCACCGCAAAACATATATGCTACTCCGATACCAGCAAGTGATGCGCCAATACAAAGCAATTAAAACTTTTATTAAGTTAGAGTCTGTCATTATACTGAAGCGCATGATACCGAGAACAACAGGACAGAGGGTCAAGCACAACACTTATCTTATGTATAATATACGTGGACAAGAAAATTTTGTTTACATGATAAAATGTCGAGGAGCATTATTACCTGAATTACCATGGAGAATGGTGATAGTTGATGGTTTGTATGTAAAGGATTCATTTTTTCTATTCGAGAAACAATACAGTTTAATTCATGTACAGATGCGAAAATGTATGATATCAACACGTTTTTATGTAACAATCATTATATGCTGTGTAGGCACATTAGGGGAGGGGGCCATACACAATAAACTGTCAGCCTTTAAAAAACCGAAAGCCACACTTAACGTAATTCACATCAGAAACTTGACTTTGTATGGAACCTTTCATAGGTCATTCAGTAACATTAACTTATGGACCCTAGAGACAAGCATAAGACAGATACTCTTCATCGGAAAAGTTGAGAAATACATCAAAGTGAATATCTTTTTTAGTGAATGGAAGGGTAGCACAGACAATGCATGTGTCTGGGGAGGATTTGGTTTCATAGATAATTATGGATCATCATCGCGGCAATTGGGACCTTTCTGCAAGGCGTGGCCTGTGGTAACCAGAAACATGTCAATCAATTCATTTACGACTATGAGTAATATACTGCTATATTTTTACTACTCCAACATTCCTGGTTTATTTCTGGACATGTTAATTCACGTAGACGTATCTGTCTGCCCAGGAATAGTTCAAATATGTTCGTCTCCACTGCTTAAATCCTACAATGCTTTTCTAAAAACGCGGCAACATGGATCGGCAAGTACACGCTGTGATTCGGGAAGAGTTGACTTCATGCTTCAAGTTATGATACAACAGAAGTTGGTAAGCTGTTACATTCTGCAACAAATACCAGTTGATGACAGCATTTATTACAGTGAACACGCTGTTTCGTCGTTTTTATGCGTAGCCAGCACAATACAACGGGGCATCAAGAGAACATATGAAAGAATTAGCCTTCATTTTTGGTTGAAGGCAATAGATTTTCAAGGCTGTGAAAGCTTGCGCTGGACTGATATGGATGGTTCTCCTGAATACCTATTCAATCAGAGTACCCAATATTTCTCTGTAAAATATCATGCAGAGGCAGTACTTATGCGTATGCAGTATGAATGCGGTCTGGGGAACTCCTGGCTGTATATATACTCTTCAGAGTATCATGAAAAATGTAGCAATTACGTTCCTGGAAGCAGTGGGCGATTTGATTTGTCGTCAAATTTATCATCTTGTTTTTCAATACATATTGCACTCAATATAAAAAATCTAATGATACGATTTCAATATGTTAATTTTCGACGGAAAGAATTTCCTTGGGATATTGGAATTGTCACCATACGCGTTGTTCAGACGTTTGGTTCAAAGTACAATATATGTATTACGCATCTTAAGTCAAGGGAAATTGAATATATGAGACTCACATGGATAATCACGTCTCATGTGAACTTTACTTGGTATGGAATGCATGTCATACCATTTAGAGTTCAACACAACATTTACATCAGTCAGGCTGTTACAATTGGTAACATGAGGAGGCATAGCCTAGTTATATCATTTTCATTTGAAGAACTCGACCAAGTTTTATTTTATGAGGACATGCTACCCGATGATAATATCGTTCTAATGAGTATTTGCTTGAGAGGCATTAAATGGAGATACCCAGTTATGTATGCTAAATTTGTTTTGAGAGAATTGACCTTTTACAGCTGGAATGCAGCACAACTTATATGCAAACATTTTGGTTCACATTTGGCTGTGATCGACAGTGAACGTACAGTTCAATTGTTGGAGTGGTACTGTTTCACTTATGACATGTTTGCTGCAGCTGCCATTTACATAGGCCTGTTTCTTGGCAAAGTGCATATACATATTTTTAGTTTTGTAACAAGAGACAGCAACAAAATAACATTTACTTCAGCAATTTACACCCAACACACCATTGACACTTTCTTATTAACGCTTTTCCAGCCTATAGTTATATTAATTAAACAGGTGTAGGCATAAGAAGTTTTGTAATTATACAATCTTAATAATGAAGTCTACTCTTAACAAAACTCCATTTTCTTCAGATATCAAAAAAAAAAATAACATAACATATTGAAAGTACTTTCTTTTTAAATGTGGACTTTTCTTGCACGAAGATTGACAAACCTATTGCGATTAAAACTATATTATTGACTTTTTCTATTAAATAACCAACACAAGCACCTTGTTTATTTATTGAAAGAAACCCGGGAACAATTAAGATTGTAGTGAAACCCTAGTCAAATAGAACCAAAAAAACACTGTCCGGGAATGTTCAGCTGAATAAATCACGCATTTGGACAATTGTCAGGCCCTGGCCCTGTGTACTCGGTATCATGGAAAACGGAACTAGTAAAACACTTTTTTTAAGAAGGATAAAAAGCACATATATATGTATGCACGTGCGTACGTCCATACGAACATACAGAAATTTATACGTTTCCTTGTTCGTTCCATAACTGTTAACAACTGGCTAACAGCATTGAGAACACTAAAGTGTATTTCTTTAGGGTATTACACCTAAGCGATGATGATAATCATGGAATGATAACATAAAGGGCGATCTATTACTTGATGGTAAATGATTTTTTTCTTTGCAAGATAGCTATTGCATTCATCGATACTTTAACTTCTATTTGCCCTATTTTTTCAATGCTCACAAAAAATAGCAAATGTAAATATTCAATCATGGTCTACTATATGTTATCTGTGTTCTGGAACAAGTGACTAAATTCCTAACACTTAAAAGAAGCAAATGTCCTAAACGCAACCAGCTGTTATTCATTCATCCATTGTGGCATTTGAATATGCCGGCTTCATTCTTATCATCCCTATAAACTTTGTTATCCACATTTTTATAAGACAACTTCCGTTCATACAATAGTTTCGAATCAATGTTTCAATAATTATTATTAGGCAGGAAGGTATACCCGTTATTCAGAGGCCCGTTATTCAGAGGTCAATACATGTAAGGTAAATGCAGAATTATAACCATTGGCCTGCACCTACCTTTAGGACTCCAAACAAATGGAAAAACGTTGTTGTACAATACATGGGCCACATGTAGATCTAGGGCCGACCTCCCATTAATTGAACTGTCTCCCCTTTTTTCCTTTCTGATATCCGGGCCTTGGAAGTGGAACTACTCATTCAAAGAGCATACCTTGTCAGTCTTTACAAATGGTCTGCCAAAAAGTTTTGTTTGGGTGTCTTCGCAGGTCACTTTGGCTAACCCCCACTCGCACCCCTACCCCTCCCCCAGCCCCAGCCCGGTGCATCTATGGATGCATACTCTATAGTTTCATTTGTTTGTTTTTAAGTTTTTTAAATATTAGATAAACCTTACATGTCAATTTTTCATTCCTTTCACCAGAAAAACATTGTCAAATGGATAAACAATTGCCCAGTAACTTTCACTGATTGGCATATTCCCAGTGGTAAGAATATGGACCCAATTTTGCATATACGAGACGGTGCAAACTATGTGAATAAACTGGATGATGACTTGAAAGAATCGTATAACACTCAACAGCCACAATGGACACATGAAAGAAGGTGCACTGCAATTATACCGATATCACGATATTCTGGCTTTCATTGGGTTTCTGTACCTTGTTTTAAGAAATTACATCATTCGGGATTCATATGTGACAGTATGCTGGCATCTTATCCAGGTAGATATTTAAGTCAAATGAAACAAACAAGACTAGCATATATAGACCACAGGCAATGTCTGAAACAGTGGTTCATCCTGATAGATAAATGTTTGCGGCTTTACTTTCTTCCAAGGCTGGTGATGAATATTTCATTTGCCAGGTACGTGTGCAACAGGGAGTCAAGCAATATTACCTCTTTACCTTACAGTAAATATTTCTTCAAGCTTCTTCACAGAGCAAAAGAAGCTAGTTTTGAGGGGTTATTTTATGGTTTTAATTTTTCTCCTATGAAACTTGGGCAAGTATTGTCTTCATTAAAAGCCACTAAAAGAAAGGACCTTATTTTATTTCTACATCTGATTAATAGATGGAAATGGCTTAGTGTCAAAAATGGATCAGTTTTTGTTTTAAATGCTACATCTGAACAATATTTGAGCTTCACTCCAAAACCATATGCAAGTAAATACGTCAAGAGAAAAGTTGACCAAAAGTGGTATTCTTATTTCGGGTTTTTACAGATGGATAATTTCCCTGGAAAAATAATTCCACCTTTTATACATTTTGAGTTAAATCCTTTCTACCCCAATCAAACGGTGCGGGGAGTGATGTGTGAGCTGCATGCGTATCCACTGCAGAAGAGCTGTAGCTATGGACATTTCATGTGCGGTAATGGGGAATGTATACTGCAGCATTATGTTTGTGATTTCACAAAGGAGTGCATTGACGGAACTGATGAGAAAAACTGCCCTGAGTCTTGTAGTTTACACAGTAGGCAAGAATTGAATCATGGCCAGTGTGAACATGCATATTTTCGATGTGCCTCTGGCGAATGCATCCCTGCATCTAAACGATGCAACAGTCAACGTAATTGTCCCAGCTTTGACGATGAAGACCACTGTCCACCCATTGCTTTACTGTTTGGTTTATTTGTAGTCAATCATACAGAGTACCAGCAAGCGAATACGCTTGAAAATCAGACTAAATACTGTAGTGACCCGAACTGGATGTCTTGCTCCAGCAAGCATCATCTTAAATGTCACCCACGTTCTGCTACTTGCATATATGAAATAGATAGCCAAGAAGTACTTCTACATTGCCCTGATGGCAATCATCTACAATCTTGTATGAACATAGAGTGTCCACGTATGTTTAAATGCCCTGAAAGCTACTGCCTTGCTATCAGAAGGATCTGTGATGGGAAATGGGACTGTGTTTCAGGGATAGATGAGGCATCGTGTCAAAATATTAGTTGCCCTTTTCATTTTCGCTGCAGAAACCAAACAAGTTGCCTTCATATGTCGGAGGTTTGCGACGAGGTTACTCATTGTCTTCATACATGGGATGATGAAGAGATATGCCTTGATGTAAAATGCCCTGCACAGTGCACATGCTGGGGCAATGCCGTCGCTTGCTTTGAGAAGGATTTTTCCACTATACCTGCCATTGCCCAAGGTACCAAAAAGTTAACACTGTGCAAGAATTCAATTAAGTTTATTCATTCTAATGCTTTTGTTGTTTTTCGCCTTTTGTCACTCGACCTGTCTTTTAATCTAATTGCCAAAATTTCAAGACGACAACTGCACAATTTTCCGTACCTTATAGATTTAGATCTTCGTTCAAATAAACTTATTTGTATCAACAGTTTTGCACTCATTGATCTAAAATACTTGATGGTGATACAGTTATTGGGCAATAGTTTAAACCATATCTTACCATCAAGTTTTGTTGGGTCTTTCCAGATGCAGACCCTACACATAGCAAATTTGGAAATAAAGTTCATAGCTGATGACGCTTTCAGTGGGTTGCCAATTACTTTGTTAAATCTGTCATCAAACGATATCACAACAATTCATGATGCCAAGGTACAAGGTTTAAATAAATTAATGTATTTGGATGTTATGAACAATGACTTAACAAGCCTTTCAATCTGGAGAACTTTGCCCACACTAAGTGAAATACGCACTGAATTTTGTTGTGTAGTACCTTCACATATCAGATGTCTTGCACCTTTGCATAGCGTCACATGCAGCAAGACAGTATTGGGACCTCTGGGCATCAGAGCTACCATCTGTATTCTGTGTGCCCTTATTCTATTGAGCAATTTGGCTATTCTGTACAATCAGACATTTTCACTCTTGGGACAGATTGAAAAGACTCAGTTACTTAGGATATTTTTAGCCTTTTGTGACCTTATCATTGGCATTTATTTACTTATAATTATAGCTATGGATTATATATTTGGGGAAACATATTGCATTATGGATGTATTTTGGCGTTCTAGTCTTTTATGCAGGATAATCAGTGTATTTTCTTCACTAGCGCTCGTTCTGGGGCATTGGGTGCTCATATTTACAACCTTTGATCGAATGGTTGCAGTTGTGTTTGTTTTATCTGCACGACGCTTGACCTCTTATTCATTCTGCTGCTTAGCATTATTTGGTATTTGCATATTTTTTATCCTATCTATAATTTCATTACCTGGCCTTCCATGCTCCCTTGATAGGAAGAGATTAGAATTCAGTACATGTCTTCTATTATCACATAAAATATCGTCATCACATTTCACATGTGCGCATCTAGCTTCTTTGATCATTGCCAGTGGTCACATCTCTGTCATCATGTGTGGCCACATTACCATGGTCGTTGCTCTAAGAAGAAGTAAGAAGCAATCTGGTCGCAAAAGTACAATTGGCCACTTGAATGTATGGGCATCTATTCATGTAATTATCAGTGTAGTATTCAATGGCCCTGTAATTTCCATGGGAATTATATCTGGCTCTGGTGAAGGTCTTTCTCCTTTTATATTCAATATGATCGTGGTATATTCTTTTTCTTTGACTGCAATATTTAACCCATTTCTTTATGCAAGGGACGATCTGTATCTGCTTGTTCGTGTGAGTAAATTTTTGTTAAGATATGCAGGTCTTACATTTTGAAGTGACACATACAGTCATACATCCATACAACGTGTTTACATGCTTACATTCATAGTACGTCTGTATGATCATACTTACAATAGGGCTTCTATAATCTCTCTCTTACAGGCGGAGCTACAGGTTTTTTGGCGACCATGCTCACCTTACGCATTGACTGCCACCCGTCTCCCATTCTTTCCTTTATAGTGAAAGGAATAGTTCTTAATATACATGCTCCAGACAGTACAGTAGCGGGCAATGTATGTTTTTAACTTTCATGTCGGAAGTAAAATCCCATCACATCTTTTTTAAACCCTGTGTGCTTATCTGGTTATGCTGATTTCAGACAGACATGCGTTTATTTTGGAAAGATCTGTGCCACAAGTTTGTTGACAGCAGATTTTATCTACATGCTTTTTCTCCATATCTGGAGGAATACATCTGCATTCCTGCGATGCAAAAGGAACTTTCAAAACTTGACTTTTCCTTTATAGCTATTTTTTGCAGAGGCGCCTGGGATTCCAATGGGGTTATGAACTTTGTCAAACCTTGCATGGCAGGCAATCAATTTAGAACCAGAATATTGTGAATACCCTCTGGGAGAAAAAAATCATCGGAAAAGGTATGTGAACATTATCAACGGTGATTGCCATTGATAAGCAGCCAAGTCATCTGTTATTTGTACTTGTTGAAAATCCAGCGATTTTCGATTAGGGCTGCTGACGTACTGCACAGTGTACTAGAACTTTGACCTACAAGCAGGATCTTTTCGTTTTCTAGTGATAAGAAATTTGCCCAAATGATAAACCCTTGACACCTAGTAGGAATTTAAGGAATTTAATTAGGTTTACACGAATTGACATAACTACACAGACACACACCCACGCCCCCAGGGATATAAATATTTCCTTTAAATTTAATTGAATATTTTGCCCATACCTGTCGGGCCTATTGGGCAGAGAATGTTTAGGATTTCTAGTCATCAATTTACATAAAGGTGGTTTGGTCAATTTTCGAGATCATTAAGTCTTTCGTGAGACCCTTTCTTAGTTAATTCGTTAAAAAATAAGACAGTTGATGATCATTTTAAAAACAAATGAGGGGGCAGTCATAGGGTCGAGCTAGAACAAGCCAGGCCGTGAAGTGGTCCTGGAGAGGAGTGGAGAAAGGATCTTTAAGTTTTGTAGGGTTACGGTGACATCCGTTTGGTGTTGGCCCTGCGGTGCCAGTCTAAAAAACACTGGCCATGCAACTGCTACCTAAAACATGCAGGTACACTTTGAAAACACGTGTTACAGCAAGTCTATAACCAGGCAACAGTGTTGGTGCACCATGAACTAGGCTGGCAGTTGTGGTATAGAAGTCTTGGCAATATCGAACAGAGGAACCGAACAAAGTCGAAATTCATGTTGCGTCATACAGGGAAATGTTAGCAACGACAGTGAATTTCAAGCGGACCCACTGGGACTACATAATAGACCCATTGCAGCATATTGCATGTAAAATACAGTGGTCTATATAGATAATTATGTTCTTTTCATATTTATTGTCAATGTCAGGGATTTACCGGAGGCAATATATTGCGTCCCGCATGCAAAAAACGGGACACTGGACCCGCTAGAATTTAGACATTCTTTCCCAGGGAACGCACAAAACCTGAGTTTGTTATCGGTAGATTATTGCTTAAATTAGCAGTCACAATTTGCAGTGACTATCCATTATTTCGACGAGGATAACTCACGATGTTTCAAGAAGGTTTTTGCCAGGCTGCCGCCTATAATAATACATTCAGAGGGAATTCCCTTGTGCTAAGCAACTACTTGGCATGGGTTTTTGACGTCACTTATCAATACTCCCCAGAGGGGCCTTCATAATTGAGTAATTGGCCCCGGGATATATGTGGGAAACACGTGGGCTGCTCGACCATGACCGTGTATACAGCATTGACAAGCCACACACAGCCAGCAGCATCGCTCGTTGTCAAGTATGAGTGGTAACCCCAATTGGTAGAAATCTCACCAAGATATCAAATCCACTAATTATCTTTCTCTGCCATCCATACAATTTAAAGAAAGGAACTGCAAACAACATTTAACCTCCAAAACATTGTCATAATGGGGGTCTCAAGCCTAGTCTCCAGAGCGATTTATCCAACCATCATTCTAAAATATTGTCTGAAAATCTCCTGTCAAGCTGATCTTCACATACGCATCTTAACATAAGTCTTAACCAGGGTGCAGCTGAGCTGAGCCTTAATTTAAGTTATGGCTTGAAATCAATGCAAGAAGACCTGATATTTCTGCTGGTAGTACTTCCACATAAGCAACCAATATGCTTAACATAGTGACCTATATTTTATGAAGATATGTCCCCCCACACTTAGCCTAGCGGCCCTAAGACATTTTGAACATGACACCGATTTTATATTAACAGAACAGGTCTAAACACAGGAACCCATAACCCAGAAACGAAAAGCAGGTGGGTGGCCCTATACATAGTTAAACCTAGACTTAATTCATGGGATGTATCTCAGTCCTAATAGGAATATCTCAGGTTAAAAAAAGACGAGACAGCTGGTGCATGAATATAACAAGCATTTCTCAGTGTTACATATATTTGTAACCTAGTTTTCCTACATGGAACACACATTGGCTCTTATAAGTACAAAGCTTGAGAACTGCTAAACAATTTTCATGATATGTTATGGTAAGAATGGTTTTCAAGAAAGCTTTCCCTATGTCAAATCCTATAATAAAAAGTGTGTACAAAATATATTAAATAGCACCAATGGAATATAAAATCCCTGGGCATGTCTAAAAAAAGATAGTCAAAAATGGAACGTAGTCACTTTGTGTTGACAGAAAGGATAGAGTAAGAAGTAAACAAGATGAATGCTTGGTCATCCTGCGAATCTGATGGCACTCAAAATGTATTACAGGGCAGTCACTAATACTCAAAAATTGTGTTGAATTAGCACGAATTGCAACATGGCGCCAGACACAAGATCTTGCTTCCTTTACAAAAGGTACTTTATCCAACTTTACTGTCCTCTCACTATTGCTCCCGTATCTACTTATTTAGACAACTGGCAAAGTGCATCTAAAATCTATTAACTGAGACGTTTTTCCTGAGATGAACTTCTTTTTGGGATGGTTATATGACTTTTGTAAAGCGTAAGAAAGGGAGGTGGATTGGGGCGCTCAGCCTTTCGAATTTGATATTATACATCAGCTAGGAAGATTACACTAGAATCATGAAATGTGGATTTCAAGTTTTCTTTTAAGGTGTAATTCATTCTCACGATAAGCTAAAAGACAAACAAATGTCTCTTCTCTCCTCTTAGTACTCAAGAGAGAGACTAAACTGTGTATAACACAAAGGGAAAAATTAATCTTAAATGAAGAGCCACGAAAAAAAAAATTGCACAGAGAATTTGGAGGAATAGAAAATTTTAATCTCCAGGGTCCAGCAGTAAAACAAGGTTGGCGATAGGTCATAACAGTAAGTGTTTAAAGGAAGGGAAAAATGGATATCAAATTTAAAAATTGGATAAAAAAAGAAATAGTAACATTGTTAAAATGGATGAAAAACATCTGTACACAGATATCTCAGGAAATGCAATGTCTATTGTAATGTGTACACCTCAGCTACTAAGTAAATAGATTTTTACCCTCGTTTCTCTTTTACCCTACCCAAGTCCAACGTTCTTCTAAGCCAGCCGCTGATCACTGCACACTAACACCCAGCACGCTTGTTTGTCACTTTCTCTTAATAGGTTAATTACTAGAACAGGTGCTTGTGGTTACCTTTCTTCGTTTGCTTCATGGTACAAGAGAGATGCACAAGTTCACTTTTTGTCAGCCAATTTTTATGATCAATGTGTCAATTCCATATAACATTTTCTTAAAATTAACATGATTGCGACATTTTCATTTAAATTTGAAAAGAGAAATTACTGGAAAAACCAAGTCGGAGCCCCTAATCTATTGACTAACATGTTGTCTCGCTGATAACATAATAGCAATAAGGTTGAATTTCTGAGTGTTGTTTGAAATCCAGGTCAAGACAGATCCCTGCAGCTAAGACTAGCAAGGAGAAATCGGGGTGAAAACCACCTTGCGAAAAGGCTCTGAACTGGATAACTGTAGCTGAAGTGTTCACGGAATGTATGCCACACAAAAGGTCGCCACAATCCTTTTAGACTAAATGACTTCTTGATGTTATGCTATGATTAGAATGGCTATTGGTGTTACAAAAATGGTTCAAATTTGTGTCATTGGTCAGATGATTGAAAAGATATCAGAACTGCATGGTGACTGTGAAAATAATTGAGAAATCATCCTGCAAAGACAGTTTAACAGATTCTGGAAAACCATCTGATTCAGTCAGTTCCTTATCATCCAATGTCTGATAGGCAAGTAGGAAGTCTATAGTGTTTCACTGTGGAGATGTTGTCAGTACATGTCCTGTGCAATCAGCTAGAGTAGATGCTTTCAGCATTGTAGTGTATCATGCCTGTGTGCAAAGATGTAGCTTGTCTACATAAAGACAACTTTTTGGAAAGGAAATTACACCTTTGAACAATTTGCTTGCAATGCTTGAGTCTACTGAAAATGAGCACTTTTTGATGTGTTTAATTATGTTCATCAATTAGTATGATTTATTTTGTCTGAGAAAATCTATAAAAGACTTTTGACAAGCAAAATACTGATTTGATGCTCCATAGAGTGAGTTCCCTTCAAGAAAGGTATGTGGGTGTGAGCTGCTATCTATGCAATAGGTATAGCCATGTAAGATTGTATACATTTTTTTCTGATGGATGTCACCCAGACATTACTGCCACAGCTACCAGCGCAGTAGATGGTCCTGAAACACTTGCCCAGCCGGAGATCTCCTGCAGCATGTGTCATCAAAGTGTACCTGCATGTTTTGGGTGGCTGTTGCCTGGCCAGTGAGTTTTTTGACTGGTACTGCAGCGCCGCTGAATGGATGTGACCAGAACTCTGGGGAAATTAAAAGACCCTTTCTTCACTCCTCTACAGGACTGCTTCGCTTGTTCTACCTCAAAGCTATGACCACCCCCTCATTTATTTTTTATAATATTCATTCGCAATTTTGTTTTATAACGAATTAACTAAGAAAGGGTCTTAAGAAAGACTATGTTACATTTTTATAGTAGCATTACCAATTTTAAATCACGTTTTAGATTCCTGATCGCAGCGTCAAGTTTGATGCCTTCAGAGTTCAAATGTTTGGAAAAAGCAGTAGAAAGCCTCTACTTCAGAGCAGAATGAACAGATTTTTAAAAATTTCGTACATGGAGTCTGCTTTTAACTTGTGAAACTTTGAAATACGATTTGTAACGAGGTAATGCACAGTAATAGCAAAACCAGAATGATCAAGTGCTTCATTCTGACGGTATCCCCTTACATACATGTACAGACACACACAGACACACACAGACACACACACACACACACACACTTACAGGTACATGAAATAATCACAATAAATATTTGCCTACAGTTACGCCCGGCTAAAAGTTAACAGCCAAACGCCTTTTTCGCGTTTTGCTGTGTTTGGCTTGTGTTTGGAAACGTTTGAAAACGTTTGGAATGTGTTTCGAAAGTGTTTGGAATGTGTTTGGAATGTGCTTGGAAAGCGTTTGGGAAAAATCTCAAACACTTTTACAAAACGTTCGAACACTTTCACAAAGCTACCAAACACTTTCCAAACGCGTTGAACAATTACCCGAACGATTTCAAACAATTTTACAAACGCATTCAAATACTATGCATGTCAAACACTTCTATTTAAATAATGAAGCATCTCCGAACGTATTTTCAACAGGTCCAGCAATATATGATGTACCTACATGTAAATGTGCACTTAACCAGCATTATAGGTTATATATATGTATATAAAACACGATCCAAATACGTTTACCCAAGTGTCTAATTCAACTAAAATTAATTAAAGACTTAATTCTTCATTAAAGGTGTCATGAATACTTCATCTTTCAAAAACTGTTTCGGAGTAAATCCATAGGCAAGATCATGATCAGATCATGATTTATGATCTGATCATGATATTGCCTGTAAAATTACTCCGAAATAGTTCCTAATTTTCAATTAAAATATATATAATTACTCCAAGGACCAGGTAGCTTTTGTTGCGTTTTTCACTGTATCACAGCATAAACCAGTTGCAATTTGTCACGCAAACAAGAAAACAATGATACAGCCTACAATATATACACATGCTTTGTAAGTGATACATGTACAAACTGTTAGACAGAACTGATTTTTTTGAAAAAGCATAACTTCAACTTAATTGTGAAATATACATAATAGAGCTTTTTGGCGTATCCATAAATGAAGGCATGCACATGTTGTTGGGATTTTTAGGTGCTTGTAAGCTTTTTAGACACTTGTTAAAAATATTCCTGCCATTAGAATTTGATTACCAAGTGTACATGTACATGTATCACATACGTTTGGCGCAAAGTGTAAAGTGTTTGAAAGCGTTTGGAAAAGTGTTTGAAAACGTTCGGCTTTCACCAAACGCGTTCGGCAAAGTGTTTGAAAGCGTTTGGAAAAGTGTTTGTAAAGCGTTTGGAAAGTGTTTGCAAAGTGTTTGCTACACGTTTGCAAAACGTTTGACTTTCACTGAAAGTGTTTGGGAAACGTTGGTGCGTTTGCCTTATGTTAACTTGAACGCGAGCATAACTGTATTTGCTGCAAAACGTACTATCATCTAATTCCATTGGAATACCTTAGTTACTGTGAAAAAACGAAATGTTGGTTCTTTTTTGGCAGACTTGATTGAGTTCATGTAAGGACTTAGTTACACAGGTAACGTATGTCTGGATGTCAACATACTACACACAGGATGGGTGAGTGTTGTTTCAACCAAAACCTCATTAGATAAGAGCAGAAACTACAATTATGTGATGTGTGTATTTACACCTCTGTGGTGGGTTTTCAACAGTCCCCATTCATTCAGTCTAGCTGGTAAGCTGGAGTGAGCACCCACGTGTCATATATGGTTTAATTACACTCTGGCAGCAAAATCTAGGCACTGGGTAGTGTCTTTTACGTAAATATAGGTGACGGTTTTGGATGTACAGTTAAATGGATTGTTGACGAGGACCCCAGGATCAAAAGTTTAACTCGAACTTATTCAAGCAATGACTTGATGAAAATAAAAAATAAATTAAAAAAAGTTAATAAATATATAAGTCAGTATGACTTTTTTAAGATGGGTAGAAATTTAACAGATTCTCGCCCAAGGTACATCCAACTTAAGTTTAAGGATGACCAGGCTAGCATTTCATAAGTAGTAAAAGTTGAAAATTGTCAAGTTCGATGAGCTATAAATATATGAAATTTTAAAATTAAAACTGATGAAGTATCACGTGAGAGCAACAACAATGCCATTTTCCGAATGCATATAAGCATACCATCCAAAGATGATTAAAAAAAATATTTACAACCCCAATATCTTCACGTAAGCACAATACTCACCAGGGCGGAAAAAGAAAGTTGGTTTTAGACGATGTGGAGTTACACTGCTCAATCCTCTATCTTAATTTATACAATCAGCTTGGCAAATGCTCAAGAAAGGTATGAAATGTTTGTTCAACATGTATGGACAGCATATTCTGTCAATGAACAAATAATGCTTTTGCGGCATTCATCAGTTGCTGCAAGGCAAAGCATTTATGATAAGAGAGTAAATAGTGATGAGGCATTGTATTTTCCGCATATCTTCAAAGCAACAATGCTTTGTATAGGGCTTGTGGCAAAGGTTTGTGATACTTTATTTTTGTAACAACTCTTTTCAATCTTTTACATAGGCCACCATATGCAGATTTCAACGGTATTTGTGTTGTTTGCGACAATATGGAGATTCGGGCATATCCGAATAGTTCATTCTATGCTCCAAATATTGAGTATAAATTCTCATTTTCAGCACCTTTTACTCTACTTTTGAAGCACTCAGCGTCCTATTGTTCACAAACAAAAAATCTAGGTAGACACCCCTAGTAGTGACCTTTAGCTGTGTTATCGTTTTTCATTCCTTCGGGGACAGTGGTGAGGGCCTAGAGACAGTACAGTTACGCCCGGCTAAAAGTTCCATGCAGGTAGTTTGGCATTATTTTAAATACATGCCCTGTATTACTATTTACATGTGCAGCATAGCACTTACAGACACATTGTCTGAAAGTTTGAGATCCCATAGCTTGGTCACAAAAAAAACATTTGTTCATCATTTTTACAAACATCTATAATCATTATTCTCATAATATTCTTTGTGAAAAAGCCATTTTTGTTTTACTTTTTTTGTCATAAAAAAAAGAAAAAAGAAATCATTGGAAGTCCTAAGAATAAGAAATCAATGCGTGGTCATCTCTTTCACCAAGAGATCAGTATAAACCAAATACAAATCCTAGACTGAAATAACCTCCATTGCCAAGTTGAGATTTACACAGGTCCTGCAGGTGTCATCACATTGAAAATTGCCATTAGTGAAAATGGAAGTTACAGAAGCAAACAGTGCGATTGTTGCATCCCTGTGAAACATTTCAAATGCGAAGGTCAATATGCATAGCTCATGCTCAGATCACTTTGACATTTAACTCAAAATAAGTTCCATCCACCCTCATGGGTACCCAGAAGTTTCCGTGTGTAATTCCAAGGTAATATCCAATTCATGTTAGAGATGAAGATTTCTTACAGATTCTTGTCCAATCAATAGCTATAAATAATATGTAAATACAATTCATACTATATACTTCAACAGTCCCTGGACCATGTTCTTTTCAACGAACTAAGAACAGACACCCCCCCTCGTACATTCCCACCAAGTGGATATGACTTTTTTTTAATATATATATATATATATATATATATATGTATGTATACTTATACTCATCTGTAAGTATGTAAATATGTTATCTTACTCATCATCACGGAAATTGAAAAATTCGTTTAAATTCTGAAAAAAAAAACGAACATCCCATGTAGTGATCAATCTTGGTGCAAATCGAGTTACGTTACATTCCTGCCACACTTGATAATCCACCTGTGTTGAGAATTCGTCCAAAATTACAAACACACAAAAAATACATAAAATTAGACCAAGAATTTCAGCACCACTAACATGTCCATCTTTTGCTTCGTCATATGAAGAAGTCACCGCACATTTTAAAAATGGATATCAATATACAGCAATAAAACTCACAAGCTTTTTTGGGGTGGGGGGGGGGGGCTATTGTAAATGAAAATAGAGGTGGGCCTAAGCATGAAGCAGGATACAAAAGTAAATTGATATAACCCCCCACATTAAAAGCAGCTCTTAGTTACAGCGTGTATGCACCAGATACAGACATGTGAAACTATCTGTATTTTACAATGTTTCGGGACGCTGATTTCCCCAGATTCCTACTGACAAATAACAGACTGAAATAATCTGAACTTTTGAGATAAGACAAATGTGTCCATTCTTAAATTAAATCAGATGAGATGTTTACTGGTGACCTGTTCGAAATACTGAATGAAAAAGACAGGGGCATATGTAGAAAATTCAAATAAAACAAAGAAGGATCATACAAGCTTTTTTCAAGACTTCAACTAATGTGGAACACCCATTTCTTCTTAAATATCAACAAACACGTTTGTAATGGAATGTCCAAAGCATTTAACTAGAGACTGAAGAGACTTACTATAAAAATTAAGTCTGTCCCTGTTGTTGTCATTGGCATGTAACAGCGCGGCTGTTGGTAGGCATTTTTCATGACGTCGCGATAGAGACGTCATGAAATATTTTGTTTTTATATTTATATTCATATTAACATTAATACTAGAATTAAATTTGTCATGAATATTTGTGCGCAAAAGTTTTGATAGCCACTGCGAAGGATCTCTTGTTTATCAGTGGGAGGAGCTATGGGTGTGGCCAGCCGCTTGTTACGTAGCAAAGTAGGCACTGGCACATGCTGTGCTCTACATGATGTTACCATCGACTGATGAAAGCAAAATTTGTCCCTATTGTTTCAATGCTAACAAAAACTCCGAATGTAAATATTAAATCATGGTATAGACCCTTCCATACATCTACACTCTTAAATTGCTTCATGTGGAAATAATATAGAATTACCAGTATACTTGTCTTATCTTGGTGCCTACATTGTTCTTTTATTTGCTGTCTCTTCATGATATGAGCTTAAAGCATGTTTTGCATTAACGGAATATAAATGTCATTTAGACATAATATATTGATGTATCTTTTTAACCAATACAGGTTTGCATAAAAACACAGGGTGATCGCACAACTTACCAGAGCCATTACAGATGGATTTCAGGTTCACTGCCATGATTTAAAATGAACTTAGTCATATGAGCATGTTGCATTGGGCTATCATTTCAAAATGTCACACTGTGATTTATTTTTCAATTTTTGCATTGAAGATCAGGTGGAGACATGTCTGTGACGATATCTGTGTTTTCTACCCAATGTGAGCACTTTTTGTTTTGGTTCATAACTCTTTCAGTTAAAAGACTTTTAAATCAGAAGATACGCCATGGGCATAGTCAGCGTAAGGAGTGCAAACAGAGGTCCCAAATATCGTTTTGTGGTGCATTATAGTATAATCAGTGATGTAGGTTCACCAGTGGGTGCAGAGTTTAATTGGTTCTAGGAAAGAAACATGCCGGACCTCAGGGATTTAGTGAGCATTACCAGTGATTTTTGCAGGACATCAATCATTTGAGTCATGCTATTATTTCAGCTCCATTCATTATCCATTTTAATATGTTTAGTCATCCTCCAGCAGAGTGCTTTATGATGTGAGCAAGGATCTTCGTGATTACCTGGGGGACTGCTGGTCCAGGAAGGCAGACACTGGTAGCACGACAGGCTGAATTTATTTGTGCCCAAACCATC
The DNA here is from genome assembly GCA_964020975.1 of Hermodice carunculata. NCBI lineage: Eukaryota > Metazoa > Annelida > Polychaeta > Eunicida > Amphinomidae > Hermodice > Hermodice carunculata. The sequence goes on from OZ026626.1 coordinate 87,118,437, forward strand.
TCAAAGGTGTGCGGATACGTGCATTGAATATTTATCCACTACTTTCCTCTTCAGGTACCTTTTTAATCACCAACCCTTTTCTGGCAAATGTAAAATTAATCAGATTCTTATCTGGTCGCTATGTACAGGCTTTAGCTGTTATTTGATACAATGTTGAAGACAGCTTATTGCTAAACATATTGTTTGGGGGCACTGCTCTTTCTTGCCATTTAATTTGTTGTTTCCTCTTGTACTTATCTTGTCAAAATAACTTGTTAAAGTAATGCATCAGTTCACATACTGTTACAGTGCAAAGTTTTAAAGTGGGTCTCAGGTGAAACTTTATAGTTTAAAGACTGCAATATTCCACATGAGGAAAAAAGATCAAAAAATCTACGTCCCAGAAGTGTTATGAATGTGGGTATGCCTCTTTGCTTTTTTTTTGGGGGGGGGGGTCACTGTACTCATTTAGTGTGTACCAGGTCACAGAGTTACCCTGCTTTGTTGGGGTGACTCTCATGCAGCTTTTAAACATTGTTGACCTGCATTCATACGACTCATTTCACTGTATGTCTGTACACATTTCGAAGGTGATCTAGAAAGATCAGACAGGGGTCTCATTCAGTGCACTGGGATGTGTGACTAATAGGGAAACTCTGGAACAAAGGTGAAATCTCTCAGTCTCTATATGTAAAGTAGATAATTTCCTTACTGGAGAGAGAATTATGAAGATCTGACAGAGGCAGTGTGACTACAAGCCAGTGGGACTGTGAGCTATTGTTATTACCTGTGGAGTGGGGACAGCGTTTTGAGTGTACTAGTATATTTGGTGCTGTCCATTTACACATTGTACCTGTGGGGTGTGGACATTGTCTTTGAGTAGACTGGCATATTTGTTGTTAACTATACCACATTGAAACCAACTGTACCTCTGTGGGATTTGTACCAGATCATTTGGCACCTGTCATAGGACTTGAAATTGTGGGACAGTACCTGTGGGTAATCTCACCAAGCATTAGGATTTACCTAAAACTGTTTAATATTGACATACCAGCGGAGATAAATTTACCTACTTTGTGTTGATTTTGATTGTTAAAATATCGTTATTGTTGAAGTTATATCATTGCGGTCATTCTTTCTTGAGTTCTGCTAATATTCAGAAGGTGGGCATCGTAACAAGAAGATAAAAAGTATTCTGCAAAAATACTTCAGAGTATTCTTGTGAGAGCTCTAGAGCAGGATAAAGACAATTCTTTGAAAGATTGTTTTTACCACAAATCGAATTTCGGTAGTTGACGACTGGTATATTTATCTCAAGATGTTTAGCTTGATCCTTTGTAACAATACCATTCCGAAAGAAAAAAATATATATTATGTAATAGCTTGCTATCGTCAAGTTCCTTTATGGAGGATTGAATAGCCGATGTCTAATATTAATTTCTCTCCTTGTGTGCAGGCTGCATCCCACTGTTGTGAATGTGAAACCATTCTTGACAGGTTTGACAGGTTTTTGTTGGCAAATAACACCAGCAATACAGGCTGTTTCACGTTATGCCCAGAAAACAATCAAGATATATGTGTATATACAAAGATTACAAAACTAGAACTAAAATCTGAATGACTCAAATGGAGTGAGAGAAAATTAAAACTTAATTACAATAGCGTATGTAGTGTAAGTAGTTATGCATGTATACAAGTCCATTTGGTAGCCATAGAATTGCCACTTTGTGTTGAATGTATGAAGTCTAAAACTTAGGACTGATTGTAAAAAACGTACTTAGCCATATATCTTTTGAATGCATAAACTGATGTCATCTTTCTAAGATTGTCTGGGAGAGAGTTCCACTGGGAGGCCCTGTCTTTAAAAACTGAGTGTTTATGACCATCTGATAAAAACAGGTTATGTCTCACTGCACTGATTGTGTTGTAGCGATGCTGGTCATTGACAAATCTTACGTGATCTGCAACATATGAGGGAGCACAGCCAGGAGTTATACACCATATTCATACAACAAATCATGTTGTTACATTAAAATTATCTTGCTATAAAATACTCTCTGCTTCATGCTCATCCATTTTACCCTGTGATGCATGTCCTCAATACAAGTCCATGGAGCTGCACTTAGAATATGTCTCATTGCTCTGTTCTGTACTCTTAGCAGGTGCATAATGTTCGACTGTGATGTACAGCTCCATATGGTGGAGCAATAGTCATGTGTGGTAGGACCAGACTGTTACTTCAAGTTTTCCTAGTTGTCAGGGGTAGTTATGTGACACAGCGTTTAAGAATTCTAATGGATTTATTCAGCTTCTTCGCCAGATTTGATATATCAAGGTATCTCAGTTCCTGATGGTTACATATGAGGAGAGAGTAAGTTTTACTAATGTTTGAGTTCAACTTGTTGGTAGACAGCCAAGTATATATATTTTTGATATCTTCATTGAGTGCTGATGATACAGCACTGATGTTGTTGCTGCAGAGTAGAAAGCTGTGTGATCAGCATACATATTGACTTCACATTTCTTGAGGCATCAAGGTAGGTCATTGACATACAGAATGAGTAGTAGCTGCCCTAATATCATGCCTTGGGGCACACCAGTTAATACACACCCTTCTTGATACTGTGTGTTGTTAATGTAGGATACTTGGGTTCTTTCTGTTAGGTATTCCATGAACTAACCAAGGCTAATATCTCGTACTCCATAATGTTTTAAATGAAAATGAGTTTCTCCGGCAGGATTTTATGGTTCACAGTGTCAAATGCTTTCTTGTGATCCGCCTCCATTAAGCCCACAACCTTACTCAGATCAAGAGCATCATAGGCTGATTCAGTCAGACAAGGTAGGCTCGTTTGAGTTGAATATCCTTTCCGAAAAGCTAACTGGGCATGACACGGTAGTCCATGTTCTGTTAGGATATCATAGAGTTGCTGGTGGACTTTTTTTTCAATCAAGAGCATGTATGCCCTAAGATTTACACTTCGGGGAGATGAGTTCTTATAGTCTTCCGCAAGGCTCTTGTGCCAGTTTTTTTACTTCAATGGCGTTAATGTAGTAGTCAGAGTTAGCCTTTCTGCACATGGCTGTAATATTATTTTTACATTTTTTCAATCTGGTCCAGTCCTCGGAACCTTCTGTTAGAAAAGTCCAATTTCTGTACTGGTAACGCAAAAGTTCAAGAGATTCTATGTCTTGTATGTGCCAAGGGCAAGTTTGATACCTTGGGCGGAATATTTCGTGGGACATAATTCATCAATAACCGAGTTAGAGAGCAGCTTCCATGTGTCCCATCTGTCGTTAACATCGTCAAAGATGGTACAGGTAATTTTTTTTCTAGTGCAAGGTACGGAAAATAAGAAAGTGTACAAATAATGGTTGGTACGAAGTACCGAAATTAAAAAGACTTTCAGCACAAAAATACCACTAATAGTGCCCAGTATGCCAGTATAGAAAATCCCTTCACCCCCCCTTACTGAGCAACTACCTTCCAGACCTGCCCTATGTTTTCCTAAACTCAGATTTGCAATTTGAGGAGTAAGCAGTGGTACCATACACGATCAAATGCCATTGAAACATACTGTATTCTGTCTTTTTGCCCAGAACCACTTCTTAGTAGTCATTACCCTATTCCGCAGTCCGAACTCTTTACTCTTCATGAGCTAACCTGTACCTGTCTAAGCTATATACATATGGAATTACTATTGTCCATATTGCACACGTTCCTCTGTAAAAGTTTGACATAGGCTGTATCAGCCCAATTAAATTAAAGGATTTTTAGCGGGTAATTGCTCAATATGTTTCGGAGCCTATTACCCGTACATGTCTCTCTGAGCAGCGGCTCCTTGTCTAAGCTAAATATTCAGCAAAGACAACCCACATAATAATGAATAAATATGAACGTGGCTGATGATGAATTAGCTAAATACGTGAAGTTTTGCCGATATATGCAGAGCTTCATTATGAAATAAGAATACTTGTCAAACAAACCATAATTACTAAATTTGTATAGTACAGGTTCAGATAAGAGCAATTTCACTTACCCCTGAACCAATATGTACCCTTTCTACCTGGACAGCTAATCAAAGTTAAACCACTCGCCAGTGTATAACTGAAGTGGAAACAAACTGGGGAGTTATTTTCTGTCCCAGGGGTTGTAAAATAAACAGTTGCAGCTAGACAACCTGTACAAACCAAGGGAAATCGTAACAAGGACCGCATCAATGGACATCCTGCACCAGAAAAGCAAAACAAACTCCATGATGACGCCTATCCCTCAGACAATTAAGCTCTATTTCACTGCCAACCCTGAATCAGCGTATCAATGTAATGTGTCAGGTTTGTGAAATTTGAGAAAATACTGTCAATTTTGAGTATTTTTGTTTTTTAATTTGAGTAAATGTGCTTTGGGGCATGTAAGAGAAGAATGAAAGATATTAGGATTTATGCCAAAAACATGTTATCAAAACAATTTTTCTTAACAGAATTTTAAGTACAATTAGGCAAACATGTAACTGTCGTAGGGGGCTGCTTGATGCCGATAGCCACGGGGAGGGGGGGGGGTCAAAATTCTTTACCTTTATCTTTTGCCTGGCTTAATACACGAATTAGTTAATTGATACTCAGCATAATCAAACTTTTTAAATCCATAATTACGAGGAATCAGTAAATCGTGGGTGGTAAAGAAATTATGTAACCTAACTTTTCGAACACACGAATTTCAAAAACTTGGCATTGAACACAGTAGAGGAACTGACGTTTATTTCTTTGAGCAGTGAGGATCGTCTTTCTTGAAAAGAGCAGATACGCTAGCTCCGTTCCATAAAAAAGGAAATGCACAGGTATTTTATTCATTTATTTATTTATTTATTTATTTATTTATTTATTTATTTATTTATTTAAGAATTTACCCTTTTACACCGGGGGCACCACGGAGTAGGGCAGAACTCGTGGTGCGTGTAAAACACAGAATTTTCATAGTTTGCATACAACACATATTTAGAAGTTAAAAAACACCCATTCACAAACAAATGTCAGGTGGAGCGTCACTGCTTACGCCCGCATTTAATATACATAAAAACATGTCTACATACATGTCTATTTACAGCTGCTATTCACAACGTGCAAAAATTATTAACTTCCCATATGATTCCTGCCATGAACTATACAGTTGGGTCAGACTGGGGGTCACTGATTGACTGCCTCCTAAAATGCCAAGCTTTAACTACAAAATCTTTAGAGATACGATCAAAAGCGCCGCCAATCTCAAGGCCAAATTCGTAGAGATGCTCACCAAGGAGCCAACAAATTTTATTATTTCAGGAAAAGGCCGAAAACGTTGCCAAACGTGGTCAAAATATTGCGTTCTGCAGTCTTTTCTAAACATAAATACATTTCTGATCGTATTTGATTGAGTGCTGGACATAAAAATAAAAAGTGGGATAAATCTTCCTCAGCACTGTTGCACTAAACACATTTACCATCAGAAATATTCCATCTCTTCAAATCTTCACCTAAACCCAAACATTCTGTTCTGAGCAGAAATTTCAAACTTACACCAGCAAAATTGCCTACACTAAATAAATATTTCTCACCGAAAGTAGACCGTTTAAACATTTGGTACCAATTAAGCGACATTTTCTCATCAATTTCCTGGAAAAAAAAAGTAATTTATACCCTTCGATGGATAATTTTTACAAAACGACGTAACCAATTTGGATTTGTCGATCGGAAAACACGGTCCAGTACATGCACTTACGGGAAAATAACCGAATGCCGAAATATATCAGCTTGTCGAAGCCATACCATGGATTTCAGGTTTGCTCCCTGTCGTGGGCCAAATTTTGCCAGTGGGACACAGGCTAAAGATAAATTAAAAAGTATGGTGAGCGGAACATGGATGTAGGGGCAATGGAACATGGATGTATGGGCAACCAGATGGAGTACTATGTTATGGAGACCGTCGCAAAGGCCTTTTGTGTTCCAGTCAGAGACTTGCTTAAACTTGAGCCACCACTTTAAAATACGCATTAATTCACTGGCGAGCCATCAGAACGAAGAAGAAATTTGAGTCCGTACGCAGGGGCCACTCCGTTCAAGGAAGAGTGGCTCATTTGGAATCGAGACGCTTTGCGAGGAATAAAAGTGGCCCAAGTGGGCTAAAATACGTCTGACAACTCAATATTAGACAAAGGTCGAAAGAGTGGATTGTGACGAATCTTTTGGTGTATAGATTATATTCATCCGGCAGTAGAAGGTGTTTTAAACAGGAAAACAGCGTGGGGGTGCCGATTTTTGTTTGTTCTTGTAATCCTAATCAGTATTTTCGGTGGACAGTGACTTTGCCGGTCAAAATACTATAAATGGGTTCGTATTGACAAGAACTCAGGATATGATGACAACCATTCTGCTGGTTGTCCCTGTGGCCTGACGGTACCCTATTTAAGTCGTTAGGCCTATATGTTTTGAGAAAAATAAAGTCTGTAGTTAATGAAGAACATTTCAAAAGTTCAGTTTAAAACGAACACTTGCCTTTATGGGTTACTGCCTGTCTCAAGTCAGGACTGAAATTTGTTTCTTCACATTGGTATATGCAGATGAATGCTGGTGTTTTGATAACTCTGGAATCTAGTTGCTGCATTGTTTGCTTGACATTTATTAAAATGGGTAATGTTTTCCTCATTTTTTTTCAAAGTTTTTCAGTGGCCATGTTGTGCAGTAGACTGTGTTCTCCGACTCATAGAACTAGTTATAATAGCAGTAAACTGTGTTTATAATGTTCCAGATTTATAAATATCACAAAAAACGATGTGCACCTAATTTCGTCTTTTCCTGTAATTTCGGCTGACTGACAAGACACGAAAAAAGTGGCAGGCCTAGCATGTCGCTTTTTGTCTTTGGCAGAAGTGAATAAATTTGATTTTTAAGTTCTTATGCATATATGTTTTCGGACCAATAGACCCTGCAGTTAATGAAGAATATTTCAAAGATTGAGAGGACCAGTTAAAAACCACCTGTCCCCTTTCTGGGTTACTGCCTGTCTCACACCAGGAATGAAATTTGTTTCTTGACATTGGTATTAGAAGATTAATGTTGGTGGGTTTTGTAACTTTTGACTCTCCTTTCTGTCATTTTGGGGTCGAAAGTTATGAATACGGGTAATGTTTTTCTCAACTATTTGATAAATACTTCATTGGCCATGTTGTGTAGTAGGCTGTGTTTTCCGACTCATATATAAGTCATCGTTACAATGGAGGTAGAATGTGTATATAATGTTTCTGATTCATAAATATCACAAAAACGTTGTAGACCTAATTTCGTCTTTTGCTGTAATATCGGTTGGCGGACAAGACAGGGAAACCAAATAGTGGCAGGTCTAGCGTGTCGCTTTTTGTCTTTAACTCAAGTGAATAACTTTGTGGTTTACGTTAGACCTATATTTTTGGAAACACTGGAGTCAATGAGTCAATCAGGTAATAAAGAATGCTTCAAAGGGTGAGAGGATACGTTTTGAAACTGGTTAAGGTAGTGGTAAGAGTGTATATTATATTGACAATCATGTTGAAAATATATGTCATCGAAGCCAAGAATTCTTCCACGAGTTCGAGAGTACAGGACAGTGTTTTTGCTCAACATAGTACTAACACACTAGGCCTACATGTTATTTTCCCCTAACCATTACCCTTAAGTTGATATAATAAATAACAATCATATATAGCAAATATTTTGCTTCTTTCGGAATGGTATTACTTTTTCCTGGCATTGAAAATCGTGGATAATTGTCATTGGACCGCCTGCTTCATTTTCGACTTTGCTTACTCACTTCAAGAAAATCGCAATTTACTTTCAGTCTAAATATCATTTTGATTCTGGCAATGGTATGTGTAGCAAGTTTGTACAGCAACGCAATGCATGCAGGCGTAGGCCTATATACATGCGTGGTTAATCTTAATAATCCAGTGATCGTCTCATTCCATCGTAGTTTTCTGCTGTCCTGTGTTTCTGACGTCATCACCACGCACGTGTTCTGAACTGGAAGTGAGATATCCATAAAACTTTCATATCTTTGATTTCCTACAAATCTTTATTTGGTTTCTAATGTGGATAATTGCATCTTAGTTCTACCAAAATTAGTACTATTTTCAGAACTGGAAATGTTACACTATTGCTTTGCATTAGTTTATGCTGCACTTCATCTTGATTCGATGCACTTTGTCGATTATGTCCTTGTGGTTACGACACACACGCACCTGCGGCAACAGATTCAATACACTGCTGCTCATTTGAGTCGTAAGCTGAAAATGGACACATAAGTACTAAGTACATGTATGCAGAAAAATGCAATGGGCCATCGGATTGGAACTCGTGACTACTTAGTATTGAACTTTTCAAACGTCTATGTCTCACGACCAACGACAGAGTAAAATGGATCATTCTCTCTTACTTTATACTATAGCATTTTCATGAATTTGCCACTAGTTTTATATCGAAACACACGAAACCGTTAAAATTGATATAACACTTGAAGGAAATACCATTGAGCTCACGTACATGCGGCCATCTCTACCCAAAGCTTGGTATTGTTACCGAAGAGTCATGCAATTAATGTCAAGTGCTAAAAGATTTTTTGAAATACAACAGTTTATAGCACCATAGGCCTACATGTGCATTTGAATTGTCTCATGTGCAAACCACTCGACAATCACTTGTTGTACATCTAAAAATGATTACCAGACACGGACAGTGCTGGCTGGGCATAGCTGATTTACCAGATATTTGTTGTCTTTAACCGGAATTTGTGTCTTGGCAGTTGAGTGTCTCAAAATTTTTTTATATCTTAAATTATGATAGATGAGATAATGGCGCTAAAACGACTCAACATTCACAGAAGTTGCGCAAAACGTGTGCAGGATCACATAAATAATGATATTAAAGGGCCTGTGGAAGGCACTCCAATTACGTTATGTCTATTATTTCAAGAAGAAAACTCCTCATTTCACAAGCTACAGCTGTGCCTTAGCAAACATTAGACTCTAGATAATTTTTGCCTGCTGACTTACCCTGTAGTTGTTGTGCGCAGCGTACTCTGAGGGAGGAAATCCGTATGGACCCATATCCATATCCATATCCCAATGCAGATGCACATTTTTTTGCCTGCCCGTGGAGAATGAATGTTTAATGTGGACGCGGAAGGGCAAATACATACATATAGATTCTCAACAGTATTTTCACGTGGTGCATGCAGATATGGTTATACTTTCATATGATTTCGCAATGCGTGTATTACATACGGGTATGCACATGCAAATATAGAATTCCCCATGACAGGGCCATGTGGAATTTTATTTCTCCCATAGAGCGTTAAATCCTATGTTTTTGTCAAAAACCCACTTGGTTCAGCGTGCTTGCAGCAGCCGTTTTGACTCCATTTTGTTCACTTTCAACACTGTGTTGCTAAGGTACGTCACTCAAGAAAGAACTTTAGTTACTCTTTTCTATCTTACGTAATCTGATTAGCTAACAAACAATACAACAACCAATAGGATTCTGTCTTTTATTTCATTTTGTCGTAAAATCGTTCCAAACTTATGTTGGGAACGATTGTGTTTCCACATGGGTAACCATGGGAGAATTTAACGTTAATCTGGAATGATGTGCGGAAATTCATTAGGCAATTTGAGCATACCAACTGGAATCACATGAAATTACGTCAAATGCATTGCGCAACCGACACACAAGTGGGAGGCGATATAATTGATATCCAATAACAGAGTATGACAACGTAATCGCACAAAAACATTTAGTGCTGTTTTTATTATGTCTCCCCGTGCAAAGGGGGGGGGGGGACATATTGTTTTTGCGTCCGTTTCTTCTTCTACTTCTTCTTCTTCTTCTTCTTCTTCTTCTTCTTCTTCTTCTTCTTCTTCTTCTTCTTCTTGTGTGCGTTGCGGACGCGATAATTCGAGATAGATTTGACTTGAAAAGTTGCTTTTTCTTGTGAAGATGTTCCCATATAAAACCTTGCTTCAAATTGCAGATGGGTGACCTTGACTTATTTTCAAGGTCACAAGGGCATGTCATGTAAAATTGACGCGGACGCACTAACTCCATAAAGATTTGACTTAAAAGGTTGAAATTTTGCATGATTATGTACCATAATATGAACTAAGTTTGGATTGTAGATGGGTGTCCTTGACCTATTTTCAAGGTCACGTGGCCACTTTTAAAATTCAATGCAGATGCACTCGAGAGAGATTTGACTTAAAGAGGTTGATACTTTGTGTGATTATGTTTGTATGTAAGATTTTTGTAGGATCTTGCTTGTAACTGCAGATGTATGACCTTGACCTATTTTTTCAAGGTCACGTGGCCATTTCGTCAAAAATAAATGTGGACGTGATAACTCAAGAAAGATTTGACTTGGGAAGTTGAAATTTTATGTGAAGATGTTCCTATATATGATCTTGCTTAGGATTGCAGATGGGTGACCTTGACATATTTTTCAAGGTCACGTGGGTATGTCATCTAAAATTGACACGCATGCAACAACTCTGCAAGGATTTGACTTGGGAGGTTAGAATTTTGCATGTTTATGAACCATAATACCAACTAGGTTGTGATCGAATATGGGTGAGCTTGACCTATTTTCAAGTCACATTACCACTTTTTAAAAATCATTGCAGATGCACTGGAGAAAGATTTGTCTTAAAGAGGTTGACATTTTGTGTGATTATGTTTCTATGTAAGACTTTTGTAAGACCTTGCTCGTAACTGTAAATATATGGCCTTGACCTATTTTTCAAGGTCACATGGGCATTTCGTCAAAAATCAACGTTTTGAAATGTCAATAAAGAGTATACCTTCACCATATCTGTAGATCATTAATGAAATTGGAATGCCTATTTATAAAAATAAGGGTGACAATAGTAAGTGCACACGGGGAGACATTCGATTTTCTGTTGGAAAATAAGCCTGTACTAGTTATGTGTGTTTTTCAGCAGTAAAACAAGATTTGCTTACTATCATCAAATGCCGACCTCTTCCCTCTAGATTTTCTCCCCACGCAACGGAAATGCTCGCAATCAGTTCTGGGAATCATCACGGATTCATCAGTAGCGATATCGACTGTAACATAAATGAATGACAACGGATGAAAACCATTCAACAGCCGTTCCCAACAGACGTGTGCGTAACGCCTTGAGCAAGTTTTGAACGAGAAAACTTTTTATAAGAAATTCTACGTAGTTATTCACCATTAAGACTTCTGTTGCCTTAACTTCCAAGTCTCATTCAGAAACTGAGATGTTAAAAGACACTTTTCATAACCATCCTTTCGATAAACCACCTTTGTTGGACAGCCTCTCTAGAAGTCAAATTGATGAATGTTTTGTTAACATTGACGTAAAACTAACTGACTGACCTTCCAGAGGGCGCTTCTCACATATGAACATCTTGTGAGCCTCGGTATCGGACGAAGTCTTCCACTTTGGACGAATCTCACTAGAAATTAACGTTTTCTTCTTGCCTCGAAGATATACCTGGCCTGGTGATGGTTGTCCCTTGAAATTTTTGTAAGTGGCATTAAAAAACATTGTAGTGTCTGGTACATTAGTATGTGGCTTCATCCTGTTAATCCTGATGCTTTTGTCGGTGAGAACCACAAGACCAATCCAAGCTTCGGAGAACTGACTAAAAATATATATAGAAAAATGATGGGGTGCATTATGAACGCTAGCGCCTACAGCGCGCCTGGTAAAATGTGTCTATGTAAATCTCGTGGACCTCCTTCCATACTTTTATTCATTTTTAAAAAGCACCACATTAAACAAGAAAAAAAAACATAAACCAAATCTGAATATATAAAAGCATGCCAACCGTTAAGAGCGGGAAAGTGTTTTTGCAGACAAGTGAACAGTACAGTACATTTAATTGGTACGACATGTACAGCGATCTACACGTTTGATTCCACGATTTGCACAGGCGATTGCTTTGGTTAGACTTTAGTCCTGGGAAGTTTCCGGTTCAAAACAACAAAGCAACATTAACAGCCTTCTAAAGGAAAATCATTAATGGGAGGCAGAGCTATTATCCGCACGCTCGTTTCTGTATTTTCGACCATAGGACTGGATGGAACGACAACATCAAAGAAAACTGAGATACCAGTCGGTAAAAACCGGGACGATCAGTGTTTCAGGATTAATTTACAACGGGGCGCGGGGGGGGGGGGGGGGGTAATACATTATACTTTATTCAATGGGAACCTGGGTGTTTGCATCTCAGACTTCACAGCTGAACACATCATACTTGGGGAATGTTTGACTTTGGAACCATTTTTAACATTGAGGCTGAATTCATCTCAGGCTTCATTCGGCAAAATACAGCCACAGATCTTCTGTTCGGGGCCCAATCCAGAAAATTAAAATAATATTCTGGAATATAAATGAGTGTGTAGTACTCAAGAACACTGAAAATGCAAAATGTACTGTTTCAGAACACTTTGGCGTGGAATCTAAAGCTAGATGGACTCCTATACCTGGTCCATAACAACCTAATTATATAAAGCTACCGTCATTGGTTTAAAACATAGGTGAAACCTATTTTATCAAGACAGCTGGCAAACAGGCCTGTGCCCCCTATAAATGCCTCATGTACATACAAAAGTGGAGATATAATAGACATTAACAATGTTGCCAATCCTCGCAGATTACTAGAAAAGCTCCCGGGATTTTATCCTGAACATTCTGCAAAATTGTAGAATTTTTACAAAATTTTTAGCAGCTTCCCCGACTTTCATCAATATTTTACCTCTATATTTCATATTAAGTCATCATTATCCCTGTATTATACTTTTCATCTTCTGGATTTTAAGTTTGTTTGGCAGGTTAGCAGCACACCAGACAGTCACAGAGACTGAGTTTTATTTGACACCAAATGACGATACATGTAGAGAGGATACTACGAAGACACATGTTCAGCATATAGCTAAGACATCACGTCCCGCAGGAAAAGTAAATGGGATTCTGTCTTCAAACTGAATACATGATATATGGATTATTCTGCGGATATGCAGCGTGTATTTATATAAGTGTGAAACATAATTGGTCAGGATAATCAAATGCTGTACTTTATGAAAACCTCACCTGTCACCTTCATTGTTGTTTGTATTCAATTGTGGAAGAGAAGTGTGCGTGAATCAAACTAGTCTAACTTTTTAAGAAGTTGCAAGCTTGACTGCGCCCAGTGTACCGAGGAAAGTGGTCGTTAAGTCAGTTGTCAGAGGGTGATATAAACTAAAGTGCGGGGAAAACATAGACTGGAGATAGTGGGGGGAGGGCATTTTTCTATACAGAGATAACCAGAAACTGCTATGCAAGAAACCGAATGACAGTGCATTCCAGAAGTGTTGCTTGATTTATGCATATCGTGTGCACCTGACAATCGACGACTGCGTGGGTTTTGCCAGGTAGGACCTGTAAGGTCACCCCGAAATGAGTGATTCGTTTGGTGCATACAATTCTACTTAGCATGCTTTTGAGTTTTCTCATATGTTGCACAGACTTTAATATAATCAGTAACACACGGGCGCAAAATAAAAGTATTGCAGACAAAGCCAATTTAATTGCACGTAGCTATGCAACATTGCCAGGTAAACGTATGCGAATATTTTTGTATACATATTTTTCATTTATCTTTATAAGATATCTGCATATCTGATCTCGAGCTATTGACTCACTGATAGTTTAGTGACTACGTATTGGGCGCAATGGTCCATACTGGCCAAACACATACGGACATGACTTTTGTTCATGACGACTCATTTGTGGCAAATTTGTTGACTTTCCTGTCCTCTCAACCATATCTTTCGAGGGTCACTGCAATAATTAGAATGTTGCAAAATCCATTAAATGGTTTCATGTGTAAAATTGTGCAAAAAGTGCTTCGCTGCTTCAGCTGATCATATTAGAAATATTTATTTTGTCATGCCACGAATATAGCATGTTTTATGAGAATAACTTTCTTCGGACAAAGGAATTTTAAACAGTTCCGACAATTACAGGCTTGAAATGAACCTTTTGTTTCATTAAGCAGAACACATTTTAAAGTGGCGGTAATGTATAATACAAAAGTCGTATTAACAATGGATAATAATAATTTTAATTGGAAACATGTCAGCCCTTATCTGTTCGTTAACTTGCAACGTACTGTACAGTTCAAAACCCAACTTCTCAACGAAATGTAGAGTGGCCATTTTAGAATATCAAGAAATAAAATTTTATGTAAATCTACGAAGCATTATTTTGCAAGCTGCATTACATTCAAGTGATACCACAAGGCTTCAACAATGCCCATACTTGTTTTGATCTTCATACCTCTCTGTTTTCATTAAGTGACCGCCTAATATTTTCCGCGTGCCAGTCGTTTTTGCCCCCACAAGTCGGTGCGTTTCTCCTATTGTGTGGACAGGAGTCGAGGCAGTAGAGGCTAACACACGTAACACCAGTGCATTTTCTTTCAAAACAGCCGTGTATCACAATTCGGTGAAACATTCCAGCGTGAGTGAAAAACCTCACCTTCTCCTTGACTGTTTCCCCTGTGATCGTGTCACAAGGAGGTCTGGTCCAGGGAAAAACCAACAACTTCCGGAATGTACAGTCACTCGGTTATACCCAGTGGAGACCGTCATGGCGGCAGAGGGGGATCAGAGACTGCTACGCGGGAAAAATCAGAGACTGCTTTGTGAGAAATTCAGAGACTGACACGTCAATAAAACTAGAGACGGCTACGAAAAGAAAACCAGCGACTGTTATGCCAAGGAAACCAGAGACTGCTGTTGGATGATATACCTGTCAAAAAGGTTCTGAACCAAGAATTCTTCAGTGGGATCATTTACTTCTAGCAGCCGCGCACCGTCTCTACACCGCTGTGCCGCTGCTTTGACACCCTTCGTGTCTCGATACAGTTTGTCGCATCTCACGGAATAAGAACACTTCCAGTCTGTAAACCGAAAGTTGGTTATTGTAACTTGTATTGGAATGAATAACTCAGAGTGAATAGATATATATGTATATACATATATATATATATATATATATATATATATATATATATATATATGACAACAAAAAGGCACCTGAGACCCAAAACACGTTGTATTTTATTATATCTAATCGAGGGTAAATTCAGTCTGTGTCTTATATACGATTATTCTCAGAAAAAAAGGACTTTGAATCAAGAAAATAAAAATTAATGTGAAAAAATTGCGGCGAGCTGATGAAGTGGCCTCGAGCTAGGATAGTAATAAACCACGAATAACTGAAAAAAGTTACATTTTGACACATTGGTTTTATCCTTGAAAAATGAACTTGTTCGCATTGTAAATCGAATGCCACAATAAGGTCATGATTATCGGGTGATTTTTGTCGTGTAAATGAAATTTGTCTTTTGATGACTGCCAGGAGTTTAGTTTCGCTTGAAGAGATATACATGAATAAACTTTGGTATCCCCATTGACTTACATTGCATTCAAAAGAAATATATTCATTACTCGAAAAGCAACCGAATTGAAAAATTCGTAAAAAATCAGGAATCCGGTGTACCAACATCTGCTTTTTTGTCCCTTCCACAAGGTACATTTCCACCACGTTTAGCATAACTTGCATTATTAATTTTGCTTTTGGAACCCTGTGTCATATAATCATGCTATGGAAAAACAAAGTATATTGCGGTTGTGACATAACGTTTTAACACTTCATCCAAACCTGGAGACAGCCGTGCACCTATAGGTGGCACCACTATAAATACCATAATGATAACTTTACATTCTGTTGCATGTTAGGCCTAAAATGAGTGACTTGCTGGTATTTAATGTCAACACTGTAATGGTCATGTCTGGCTCGTTCATGCATAATTTTGTGAGTTTATGAGGTTACGTTGCCCTATGTTCATTTCCATGATTCAAAGTATGTAGCACCTCATTTTATTCCATACAACTTTTCATTTATAGCAAGATTGTGGAATTTAAGAGCGGGATTTGGGAATGCATAGTTATTGTCGTAATGAAGACATTTGCGGTTCTGTGCACATGCTATACCGTTCAAAATCACGTTTGGGCAAATCCATGTTTTAGAAATACGCACAAACACGAATCTCTTCATGCAGACCACCACTCCCAATTCACAAATAAAGACCCGTCGTAAAATAGCACTTAAAAATACATTTGTGGAGTTATGTTTCCCATTTTTGTTCGAGTAACTCGCGCAGAAAAATAGCCACTGTTTACAGTATGTGTGGGGCAGAGATATGAAGACTAAATGCAAGAAATCCCTCTAACAGTATAACAGTGATTTTGTTGATTTCCTTTTTTATTTGAAACCAAAAACACAACAGGAAACTGATTTGCCCGAGTGTTGCATTGCGGTCAAATCATATATTCCCGTTGCTATGGATTCAAGAGAGATCACTGCGCAATGTCAACTGGCTCCCTTTTTATCAAATGCGTGGTTGAAGAATATATGGCTATGTTTCTTTCATATTAAAACATAACACAACCGCATTTTAATCATTTTCCATTTTCAGGACATCAAACCATAACATTAATAAGTATTTTTTAGAATGGTTTCGTCCAAAGAAAAAGATTAGAAAACGTAAAAACAGGCAAAGAAAAACGAAAACAAAACAGGACTGTGATTGTTTTGTCCTCAGCTGGCCTTTTATGCAAGAAATGAAGTAGTCCTAAGACCTTTGAAATTAGGTCAAGGTCACTGTCCTTGAAGACTGTGACCCAAATATCAAAGTACTGGATCGGTATTAAAAGTATAGCTTAGATCATTTTCATGTCATTAAATGAACGGTAAAAGTCATGAAAGTGACCCATTGATCTGTGGAATGAAGTCAAGGTCACTCAAGTTCAAATAGTTCTCATGTTGTCGATTGAACAGTTAACATTCAGTAAGGGGCCAGTAAAAATATCTAAAATGTTCACCTTTTTTTTGGGGGGGGGGGTGTTTTTATGAGATACAGAGGCATTTATTTTTTTATTATCTTTTTTATATTTTTTTATTTTATTAATTTATTTATTTATTTATTTTTTTTGCTTACGGAAAATGTGTTGAAAACTTACTTTTTTATAGTAATATGTGCATAAGAAGCTGTAAAAACATTACACGAGTAAGTCTAAGGGTCTGAAAGAGTGATCGAATTATTCAGCTTTGGCTTCTTTTTTTTAAGAGTAGTACTCTGTGTAATAATGTGTCAATGTTGATAAATTTTGACTGGCCCCTTCGTGGACCTGTGACATTCGAAATGGGTTTAAGGCTACCCATCAACTGTGTAGGTCTCTTCCTCATATCCAGAAGTGTCCCTGTGCAATTTCAAAGCGATCAGCCATGTTGTTCCAGATAAAGCGATTTGTTTAGATTTTGCTTACAAATCCCCCCTCAGAAAAAAACTTTCAAAATTGAAGAATCAATGGGGCAGAGCCATTTGAACAACGCAAATTTGGTTGAGGCTTATCCAAGGTACATCCCCACCACCTTTGGAGTGAATCGGGCTGACCATTTTTTTTTTTGTATTATTATTCTAATTTGTATTTATTTACTTTTTTTAGAACAAGTCAAAAATATGAATTAACATGGCAATCTCTATTGGCTTCCAAAGTAATCAATAGGAATTGATATATTCGGCGAAAATGTTCCAAAATGAAAAAAAAAATCATTAAAATCAGTGATCTACAGTGTCGTTACGTAGTTTGCACGTGTGTCTGACCTTTCCATGAAAAACATTTCCATAACATTTGAGCATAAAGTTCATTACCATTTTGCTAAAAAAAAGTCGAAGAAAAGCAACAAAGCAAAACTAAGCTTAAAAAAATGCAGGGCCGTCTGTTGTGCAAATTAAAGTGTAAGCGTCTTTAGAATTGACCCTATGCTATACCATTTGTTGGTAGATACATACCCCGGGTGCATATGCACCAATTTTGAAGTGAATCTGAATTACGATTTTGGAGAAGTCGAAAATGTGAATTTACCATGTGAATCTCCATAGTGATCAACAGGAACGTGTCTTTTAACCAGGTAAGTACCCGAACTGCAAAGGACGTTGAAAATCAGGAATACTGTTACATCATCTGGTAAACTATTTCTTGGAATTTTTCCACAATGAACATTCCCACCAAGTTTCAGCTTAATCTCATAGATGATTTGGGAGCGAAAAATTCACAAAAAAATAAAAAATTAAAAAAAAATCGCACCCCTACCTGTCGAACGTATAAAGGTCTGTGGGTCCCAAGAAATGTTTCTTTGCAATTTCGAAACAATAGGCCTGCGGTTTTGGAAAAGATATTTTTACGATTTAAAAAAGAAAAAAAGAAAGTCAAGAAATTCTGGAGCAAGATCATTTGAAAAAAAACTTGGTAGAGACCCACTCATGATATATTTCTACTGAGTTTGAAGTAGATCTTGCTAATGGTTTTGGAGAGGTCACAAATGGGAATTGTGGGCGGACGGACGACGGCTGACACCGCAAGAAATACTGAAAAGTGAACAAAAATTAAAGTAAGAAAAAACACACAAAACAAAACCGATAGAAAAAAAAAACGTTAACATTATACACATAAGTCTATAGGAAATTACTTCGGCATGGAATTTGCATATACAAATCACATTTTTCCTGTTTTAAGTACTGGAAAATTTTCACATAAAGTATACCATTCTTTGAATTTTGTTAATCAGACAGCTATGGACAGTGAACTCTACCAGAAATAATATGCATGTAGAGAAAATATATGCAGTAGTATATCATCTGAAGCTGACATTGGCAAGATAGCTTCTCAAACTTCCCCATGTGTGTATCGTGTGTTAAATGTTTGTTGAATTCTTTTCGTACATGTATGTGTATGTTTCCACCACTTCAGTTGCTTATTTGATTCAGATCCAGGCACAGGATTTTAAACCTCATTTTTCAAGTTGTCACAGCACGATGACCGAGTTGATATGTATAAAATCTTTATATGTCAATTTCTTGTTTGTTATGACAGGACAAGCTTGTCACATATTGACCCACTTTGAAGCAAAATATTGTATCTAAGGTTTTATATATCACATAAGATTGTCGTCTGGACAAATCATGAAGGTTGGGGGTTCAAGTTGATATAATGATAGCGTGTTCAGGCAAATTAATAACAACAAAATGGAGACAACATAAAGTGAACAGACAAGCTAAATCTTTTGTACTATGTTGATTAGCATGAATTGTGTTCCTTGACCACGTTGCATCAAATTATAGTGGTGCATACCATTTTATACAAAACATCATATTTATCATACTCCATGTTCAACCAGTAGTAGCGTTTTCTTCTTTGGGCAGGAGCAAACAACAAAAATGGAATTAATAAGTGTAAGCAATACACATGTAGTTTCAAATTCTTTGGCTTAAAATCTATATTGATATTATGAGACAAAACTGTTTTGATCCTTGGACATGGTTGGTTTTTTTTCCTATTTTTCAAACACTCAGGCAGTCCAAAGTATATAGATCGTGTTGATACGATAGTTTTGTGTGTGCACATTTTGCAATTTTTGTAATTTTCATAAAGGGGGGGGGGGGAGCACATGTACATTCGTTAGATTGTAAACACATCAAAGGTGCTGTATATTTACCTGCATGTCCTGTCCGGGGTGGGTCGGCAAGCTTCAGAAGTTCCAGGGCACTCTTTAAGTCATACCGTACTTTTTTGCATCCCTTAAACTTTTTGCCTGCGCTGTGCATTATAAGCATATGGCTGATGAGACGGATAAATATGTACCGGCCAGTATTCATTTTGAATATAAATCAAGACGCCTCAGCCGAAGTGATATGAAGTGGATAGTACCTTTGCCTTTTATTAGTTAGTTTGAATATCAGCCATAGGCAAAAATATACTTGTGACTGTAGCTATGCATTTATGGTCAATGCCCCCTTATTTAAGAACTCTGGAGCGATGCTGAGTGTCCCAAGGCCACAAGGTGTTTTCTGAACCGGTGTGTTTTTGGAGAAAATGCACGTTCTGTCGACATGTATTATGTTGTGGTGTGGGAAGTAGCGGCCCGCTGGCAGGCAAAAAAAAAAAAAAAAAGACCCACAGCATTTGGTTACACAATATGATCCTCCGGCCACAACATGGATGACAAAGTAGGGACCTATCGCAACGCATGCGCATAATAAAAGCACAGAGAGCCTTAGAATAAAGTGACAAGCTTGCTTTTTCTTCCTTTTGAATTCTAACACAACACATTACGTCGCATGTTTTGATTTGCGTATGCCACATTTTGCCAAATCCTTTCAAACTTAAATTGAACCGGAACGTAAATGTGACGGCTTGGATGTAAGAATAATACTTTCAAGACCAAAATACAACCCGTCAGGTCATGTTATAAAGTGATTTAACGTACATGTATGTGAAAGCAAGGTCCACCTTTGTCATGTTCGCAGTTTTTGTGTATTTTGGATCAATAGAGTGCAAATTCTGCAGGAAAGTTTGTGAAGAGATTTATGGAGGCAAATTGGATATCACGGTATCATACCCATGAAAAGTCGATGATGGCAGTACATCTACTTTTTCACAATTTTCTGTTGACCAATTATACTTGATGCGCTTGTCATCTATCTATCTATCTATCTATCTATCTATCTATCTATCTATCTATCTATCTATCTATCTGTCTGTCTGTCTGTCTACACATCCATCCATCGACAGACAGGTAGACTAGATAGATAGATAGATAGATAGATAGACAGACAGACAGACACACAGACAGATAGATAGATAGATAGATAGATAGATAGATAGATAGATAGATAGATAGATAGATAGATAGATAGATAGATAATGAAAGGAAAACAAGAGGGTATTGTGTTAAAGTGTCACGAGGGAGTTTGTTTTTGTCACCTGATTTCATATTATAGAATTCTTGCCTTAGTTTAAAAATAGTTGTCCATGTGCATATGGGAAAGCGTGAGTGTGATCTTTTTGGGTGAGTGCCGTCAACAATACGCCAAATTGACATCTCGGCTGCGCATGCCTATGACGGTTGGCCTCTGTTTGGGACAGAGGTCATTAGAGACAGAAAATAACCTTTCCCCGCTCAGCTGGTTAAGTTATCTTGGTAACCAGAATCAAACTTCTCTTTTTTTTATCACATTTAAGGCTTATTTTTAGTGGAAAAAATAAACAGTTTAACCTATTAAAAATAGAAAACAAGGAAACCACTAAATATGCCAATGTTCCATCCATAGCAGGTGTTTCCCTTATTTCAAGTTTGACCTCTGTAGGCCTACATTTCTATGTTCAGTGAGAGAAAGTTATTCCTTGTTTAGTTTTATTTTTTTGTGTCTAGAATCGGGAAATTGTGACTGTAAGACTTTTCCTTATTACTATAGGATAAAGCTGATGCAAGAATAAAGTGGGACAATCGGGGTACTGCAGCAAAGTTTTTCACCTTTGTATAAGTTGTAAATCTAATTAACTCTTTAAGTGTCAACTGCGACTCAAGTCGAACAACTTAAACGTAACTGGTCTGAATTGTAAAAATAGTGCTAGATTCATGTTCTTTGTGAGAAGGCCTTTCATCAAATACTGGTAACACAGAATAAAATAGCCCAGGTCAACAGCGTTGCTCGGCGCGGTTTGGGCGTACCCCCCCCCCCCCAACTCATAGAGCCCTACGCGCCCAGCAAAGCTGTTGAATCAGTTCAAAATGTGGCATTAACAGAGGTAAATTGTAAACCGTTTGCTACAAATATAATAATAATAATAATAATAATAATAATAATAATAATAATAATAATAATAATGATGATGATGATGATGATGATGATGATAATAATGATAATATTAATAATAATAATAATTTATTAACCCCCGAATATCGGGGACATACAGATTAATATATGGTTACATTCACAACCAGAGAAGAATGTTCACATACCAAGTCATGTAAAATATACACATACAATGAAATTTGGACCAGAGTATTAAATAGCAGGGATCACTAACTAAAATCGGCCAGCCGAGGGACCAACCGGTGAAGGCGATACTGACCGGAGATGGGCCAAAGTCACGAATGCGGTCGATTATGCTGCCTTTATATCTTTGCCCAGAGACGATATATTGGGCCAAGATATAGGAATAAAACGACAGTAGAGGAGATTCAACTTTAAAAACATGGTGGAACAGAGACAGAGTCATATATTTTGCACTTTCAGATATGGTTTAAATGTCACAGGCCTTCAACAGAGCAGAATGGTGCGAGCGCTTACCGACACCAAGGTAGCGCTTGACTAATTTTCCAACGCCGATTCCAATTCACGGAAGGAAGTATTAGAAATGTTTACAGTATCCAGACCATAGGTGAGAACCGGGGAACACATTGTATTCCGAAAACAACTTTTAACATTCGTATCAGAACCCAGGTATGAGACGCCTACATTACCAAGTGCAAAATAACTGTCTGCATTTTTTTATTGCGTTATCCATGTGAGCTTTACACGAGTTCTTGGGAGTAAAAGTTACACCACGAATATATACAGATTCACTCGTCTTCATCGATTCTCCGCCTATTAGAAAAGTAGGAGACATCCTTAATAATTTTGGACCCATAGCAATACATTTTGACTTAGCAGGGTAAAAGCTTAATCTCCACTGTTCAGAGTACTCCCAGCAAATGCCAATGGGTGTTTGCAGACCGGTGACGGTGCTGAATTGAGGGACGTCATCCGCATAGGCGAAGGCACTATAAATGTGTCTCCACCTATGCTAACGCCGCCCTGGGCAGCATCCACGACTTCATCATATCATTAATGAAGATGTTGAAGAAATATGGCGAAATGTCAGTTCCCTGACGTACTCCCTTCGAAATAGCGAAACCATGGCTATTTTTGCCGTTGCATCGTACACTATTGCGTGAGTGTTCATACCAGTCATGAAATAATAACCAGTGCAATTTTGGCAGAATGTTTGGGAGTTTATAAAGAAGGCCGTCAGGCCAGACACTGGCGAAACATTTCTGAGCATCTAATGTGCAAACATACACTGGCGGGCCCAACTCATTAAAACGGTAACCAAGTCAAGTAAGAATGCACAACCGAATGTGGCGCTACGACCCTTCTGAGTCCCAGTTGTGAATTACACTGTGACCCAGAAAGGGACGCATCATCGTTGGTAATAGCAAATTCGATTATCTTAGCATGAACTGAACTCAAGATAATAGGCCGGTAATTCTCCGGGATATTAGGATTAAGAGTACTCTTCTTCAGAATAGGAATAGTAATACCAGTTAAGAACACTATGCGTAATAAAGCACCGATTTGTAATGCCTACGAAATTTGTAACACAAAATTTGCATAATTTTTCAATCCTATTGCATATCAGTTTATGGATGTGTACTCGGGATGTTTCAAGCTCAAACGTCTCAATTTTTACTGCATTGGGGAAATGTACACGACGTTTCTAAGCAACACTCCCATAAACAAGAGCTTCAAATTGGTGTGTCAATCGTCAAAATCTGCCAAGTAGAAAGTGGTCACACGTTTGTAATAGACCAAGTAGAAGTCGGTCATACGTTTGTAATTTGGTAAGTTAAGTATGCACTAGATATGCCATCGCTAAGTTCGATATCAAAGACCCGAGTTCACTTGACCTCAGTAACCTTGTTCACACCACTAACATGGATTCATTATCACAGGATGATATCATTACTGCGAGGATTATTGTGAACATCATTCATACTCAATATTGCAGAGACTTCTTTTTTTTATCTTTTTTAGAGATGCAAGACCTTCTTGTAACTCTTCCTACTCAATCATGTCAATAGTTGGGACCCTTTTATGTCATGTGACTTGAACTCCTCATGATTTGTACACTTGCCATGTATTTTTTGTACGAATATATATGTATATATATATATATATATATATATATATATATATATATATATATATATATATATATATATATATACTTGCCCAAATTGTAATAAAATGAGGAAAATTGTGGTAACATCATATTGTGCAATTTTTAATAAAATATTGCATCAATATATGGAGGGTCTGACACAAATTGTAATTGAATGTAACATCACGAAAGCATGTACAAATATATGTTTTTCTCGACCATTTCGTTAAAAGAATCAGTTTGCCAGTGGGCAGAACAGCATATGTACTCAATAAGAAAGTGTGTGCATGAAACTTATTTATTCATTAATTTGTAAGTCTGGTAGTTGGATTGTAAAGAGATTTTTCTGGACAAGCCCCTCAATTGTTGTACCAAGGGTAGCGGCACCTCCTTCAGTTCTGTTACGCTGGTACTTTGGAATAAAACAATCTTGCAACCAGGAAAGCCCCATTGTTTTTTAAGTATGTCATGCGTAAAAAGTGTTTGCATGCTAAAATACATGGTGACGTACATATTTCTGCTACTCAATATTTTCAGGGCAACGATGACGAAACTCAACATCAGACAGATACGTTATTTACAAGTTTCATGAAAAGTAATGGCCAAAATACCATTCCACCATGCGGAATCAAATTAAATAGCAACAGGCAAATAAGTTTTGCAAAAAACGAAAATGTTGAGGAGAATCATTTTCACTTTCACAAATGAGCAGAGCCATAATTAATTAAGTATTACTATTATCACCTACACTCTCAATATTGTCATCCATTACATCAGAATTGTCCGACCAGGGCATAGTTTTCATAAGCACTTTAACTTGTATAAAAACTCGCTCAACTCACTGCAAGAGTGGGCATGTAAAAGTGCTTTAGATCTGTCCGCTTGACCATTGAAGCAACAAAGAAATGCTTAACTCAAAATTATGTTTAACAGCACTCCACAACACAAATAAAGTAAACCAAGGCACCAATGGTCAAAAGCATCACATGATTTCTTCTGACAAATCACGTGTCACATGAACTTCGTGATGTATGGCCTCCTCAGGGATTTCAAGGATCCTATTAATATGGCCTGTCATGAGTTGCAAGTTCGACCTCCTCCTGCGAGTCTCTTCGATACAACCATCATAACTCAGCGCAACAAAACACTGTTCAGTTCTACTCGACAAGAGGCTTTTGAATTTGTGACGATAATAAGCATAGACAAGTTTAATTTACTCCCTCCTTTAATCAAATTACCCTTAGTGCTCGATGCGTTATTTGACCATTTTAAACTGAAATATTATATTTCCAACCATGGGTGGTTAATGTGTTTTTTATGACCAGTGACTTTTTTATTCTCATTATCGCTTACTGAGAGTACAGTATTTCAGAACTTTTTTCGCTAAGTAAAAGCATACACATTGACAAATCTTTCAGCGTCTGCAGGACTTCGGATGCTAAGCAAAAGTGTAAAAAATGTGCATGTGGATGAACATTTTGACTGAATTATAACTGAATATTAGCATTAATAAGTGCAAGCATGAGTTAGGTCAACACAACGAAAAGACTTCAACAGATCCAGTGGTGTAATGGTTAAGGTCGTTCAAGCGACACACTTAGCCAGAGTCGTCCAGGTTTGAAAGTCTCCGGATCATTGATTTTATTTTTATGTAAAAAAAAGAACAAGTGAAAAGCACACTTCAAATATTTTGGCAGCAGCTAGCGCAAATAGTCCCTACGACATACTACTAAGCAGTGGTTTTAACTGCATTCATTTAACAATAAAACAAAAGAATCGTTTTTTTAAATGTCAAGTCGCACTTTACCTAGTTGGGATTTGCACGCCTCTATAGGCTTTGGCGCCTCAAATATCCGTCGCCTGAGTCTGATGATATTGGGAGGGGGCGGGGGTAGCTGATGTTCAAAACAAGCCGTTTGTTCATAATTGAGAAGAGATTGACGACATTGAGGACAAAACCTACGACTTGGCATTATGCAGTAAGAACACTGTATATTTAGCCATCTTCGGTATTTTATTGACGTGTTGCAGGTCTACTTTTTAAATACAAGAAGCTTACTACTGTGGCGGAACCAGAAAGGCCCAACTTCATCATGCCAGACCAAGAATGAAATGTAGTTTATTAAACTGTAACATGTACAAATGTAATTTAGTCACAAGTGATCTGTGTTCTTGCGGAGAATCTCCGGAAACCGTGTCGCATTATTTCATGAATTGTAAATTGTATTCCACACAGAGGGCTGAGTTGTTTGAGTCATTAAGTACAATCATACACAGAGTAGTAACGGTACCACTTTTATTGTACGGAGATAACAGTCACAATTTCCACTAGAACAAATGCTGGTTCACTAACTGCGAACTATTTTTTTCTGAGTTCCAAACGTTTTTAAATATTTTGATTCTCAAAAACTGCTTTTTGGCATTGTGTTTCCTCACAACTTATTTTACCTTAACTATTCTGTATTGTATACTTTTCTCATGCAACAAAATGTGTTATTTTGTCAATTGAATGAACGCAAGTGCTGCTTAATGCAGTTGGTGTCCGACAGTTTGTCATTAAAGTAGTCGAAGTCACATAGTCATGGTATTGTAGTACTCCCAAGATGTATTTTTTTTTCTTTTTTTCTGTATATCGACAAGCATTACTGTGATTATCCACTGTAAATCTATGCAAGGGAGCGGAATTAACATAAGCTTCGGCTTGTTGTCCTATCCCATTCATTGTTTATGATGGATAAAATATGTTTAAATAAAAAAGATAGAAGAGATATGCCATGCCACTACTTTTGTATAGTTAGGTTTGTATTGTTACCAGTAATTTTAATTGAGTATTTCATTTTCATCCGATACATCATACGAGTAAAGCCATGTGCTTCATCATGCACCCAAGACAAACTACAATAAGAAATTCATGACAACTTTCTTTTGAAAAGAAAAAAAAAAGAGCAATATTCTAGATCCCTTGATTCAAATGCACCGTTAATACTATCAAAATAGTTCCCCTCAGCAATGTGAGATTTATAAAGATTATACAGTATTATATATGATGATAACGCATTTTATTACAGTGCATTACATAAAGATTATAGAGTGCCATGTAAGACCACAGAGTAATAGTGCCAAGGATCTTTCTTATGATGTTATTACTCATCAAGATGTTGCCAATTTTCTGGACTAGTAAGTTATTATATTTTCACTTTTGCTGGGAATGACATATGCTAAAATAAAATATTGATGCATACATTATGCTGAATAAGTTTGATATGTACAAACATTGCTATCAATGTCTACAAAGGTAAACAAGAGATATACAAACACATAACACTAATATTAGGGACTGGTTTAACATGTTTACATTTGACCACCAAAGATATATCAAAAAAGTGTCAGAACGACTTCTGTCAAGTTTGTTTCTCAGCAACGTTTTTCTTAAGTTGAGTACTTAACCTATTTTTCCCAAGAAGCATTCCCCATGCATTCAATTATGCATTCCAAACACATTTCCTTGAGCATGCTTATATGAAGTCCGCATAATTGTAACACTGATCATGTTCCACAGAAAAAGCTCAGTGGGTTCTTTTTTTTTGGGGGGGGGGGCGTTATTTCTAACACTTTATATACGGTACTGTCGCTTGTCTCTCTCAGGCGCAAGGTCCCGATCCATACTGTCCAATGCATCTGGATTCTTCATCGCAGTAAGCTGAAAGAATAAATATTTTCAAAAACCGTACGCAGAATCATAGCGACTTTACAATGTTCATCTCTCGAGCAAAATACAAACGAATTCAAACGTCCTTCAAACAAGCTACCGGTACTGTTTAAAACTATTTTTGAAATACGTTCAGTCAGCTTTTCCATCACACATCAGAATGCCCCCGTAATTTGTGCCAAATTTGACAACAGATATTTAGTATGTTTGGCTTGGTTGATAAAGTACAAAGATAACAACTCTTGTTAAGTTTACAGAACTTCTGTGATTGAAGCATGCTTCACCACCTCATCAAGCGCCTAAATGTGGGATCAAACCAGGCTTTTATCCATAAATTATAGTATCTTATTACCCACAAATGCTTAAGCGTGAAGGCTTAAGTGGTCTAAATCATCCAACAGGAAGTGGCGTCAGTATAATCTTTTGTAAAGTTAGTTGTCATTTTCCTTTTTTTTTTTGTTTGTTTTTTGTTTTGCTTTTGTCTCAAAGTGGTTGGACGTGTACACACACACACACGCACACACACACACACACACACACACACATATATATATATATATATATATATATATATATATATATATATATATATATATATATATATATATATATATATATATATATAATTTATACGGTAAAACGCAAGAATACAGTATACTTACTAATAGTATGGAGTTTCCAGCGCAATGTAGTAATTTTTTCTAAAATATGAACGAAGTATTATGATATTATTTCTGCAAAGGGAATCGAACAGTAAACAAAGAAATGGACTTACATTCTCCGCACGGAAAACCTGATCGTCTCCATCTGAATTTTGCTTTCACGCAGAGGAACGGTTGTCCATCATCAGGCGGAATCACCATATATTCCCTGTGGTTGATTTTTACTGTTAATGAGAGACATCAGACGTTCAGCATTATGCTTGAAGCAATAACGTGGCTGTTGAAGACAGAAATGGCAACCACAGTACTTTGGCTGGTAAATTGTACCGTGTAATCTAAATTACTTTGAAATAAAAAGGGATCAGGCCGGTACAATTTGACAAAAGAGGACAATTTTTTTTCTACGATGTTGAACAACATGAAATTACATATCGAAAGTCCGAAAATATCCCAGCTGGGATATATAAAATACGAAGCCAGAAAGAAATAAGAAACTCGCCACTTGATGCCTTTACATTCAATCTAAGGACAACATGTGATGAAAACTTTATAGAGCTGAATGACGTTATATTTAAAACTTCTAGAGTGCCAATTGCGGCTGGAGTCCAACTACTCAAGACGACCTGCTCTCAATAGGGCATTGTCACCAGCGACCGCGAGTGTGCTATTATTCCCGTTTGGTAGTTCTTTGAGTTTGTTTCTATACTGAATACATAGAGCACATTACGAAAAAAATGTTAAAATGTTGCAATTTTATTTTCAAACCGCTTCTGATTCATATACAATATAAATACATGCACGCTCACATCACAGCGCGTGAACACACTACTACTCCAGTACTTGTTGTGAGTGCTAATGGTATAAAGCACACTAAGAAAGAGAATGAGAAAATCTTGAAATTTTATTTTCATACCGTTTCTGATTAACACACAAAATAAATACATTCAAGCTCACATTACAATGCTTAAGCACAATATTGCTCCAGTACTTGTGAGTAGCCTAAGTCTATCAACTGAGGGCGAGACATGCCGCTTATCTGATCAAGTACCTGATGCGAGTAGCGTAATTCTATCATGAAAAAGTGAACTTCACAAACAAGTAGCAGAAATGCCAGTTTTTTATATAGCCATTTTTTTTAGGTGAACAGTTTGGATAATACGATCTCTTACAAATATGAGAGGTACATTTACAGGAAGGATGACGACACTCTAATGATGAAAATTACACATATAAAAAGTTATCATCAAAGTTTACCCTAGAGGCAGCAAGCAAAGTTGCGTCATCAATTTTCCTATAATTTTGGGAACCCAGGAAACATATCAAATATGCATTTATACTTGTTACTCCTACTTTCTGACCTAAATTTTAAATCTTTTACGTGTAAAGGCATGTATTAGATTGTTGTTTTTTTAATCTGTGCGTGTCTTGAAAACGAATCTGCAAATTGACACATGTATGTACCGCCATGGACGCTGTTAATATTGTTTGCATATAAAATTATGACCTGGCTGATATACTTCTTTACATTGACTATCATCTATTTTTTCTGTTATATCTCATCTATTTATAAAAGTTGTAAAATCACTGAGAATGAGGCAATATAGTAATGCTTTGAAGCCCAGAGAATATATATCATGTACATAAAGGTTTTATCACCAACCTTGGATCAGAAAACATTGCAAAGACACAGGATAACCACATTTTATTATAATGGACCTGGATGATGTTGATCTGAGGTAATGATGACGGACATCATTCTATAGACAGACTCAGTTATTTTTCTAGTTACCAGTAAGAAAAAAAGATGGTAAATGAATTTGAAAATATTATATTTTAGGGAGATATTACTTTTTCAGCAAGAGATGCTATAGGTCTCGTCTTCTTTAGATAGAAGAAATATTTTAGGCAGTGCTTTTCAGAAAAAAATAGGTGTTAGTGCTTTATTGTTGGTTGAAAATCTATAAATGAATATACTTTGTCCTAGGCAGTATTACGAAAACACCCTGCTACATAAGGCGTAAATCTTAACATTTTACGGGCGGGGGGGTGGGGGGGGGGTTACACTAGCCTAAGTTACATTGTTCTATACAGTTTTATATGCGCTGACTGGAAATTTGGCGTTCGAGAACTACCACGATCCCATTAACCCTCATTTAATGGGGCGGCTGGTGAGAACCCGCTATAATAATAAGGATGCTGGATTCACATTCCTTGTGAAAAAAAAAATCATTCAACTACTGGCATGCGTATGATTCCGGAAATTTAATGGTCCTGGTCAACAGCTTTCCTCGGAGCGCTTTGGGCCCATTGTACCCAAAGTGTGCCGAGAAAAGCTGTTGACTCAGTCCAAATGTGGCACCGAAACAGTTAAAGACCTACATTGAAACAGGAATAGGCCGTGATTGTTACAAGTTTTAATATGTGTATCTAGTGCAACTATTGATCTCTCATAAACCAAACGGGTCATAGAACTCGTGCTGATACCTTCATAACAACTTCTAAATAAAGATCTGATGTGTTCAACTTCTAAATAAAGTTCGTCATCGATGACACAGTACTTATTACTTTTTTCCTTTTTACCTTTGTGTCCGCTTTGGCCACTCGTGTAGTCAGTGTTGATATTATTTGTTTCATTTCTATTTTTCCCCCTGTTAAATGGTGGTGTCGCCTCCTCGTGAAGATGAACCAGCCCCCCCCCCCCCCCGCTTCGGATTACCCTCCCTCGACCCCATCTCCAGAAGCAGGTTACGTTTTACTCTCCAACTTGTTATGTGTTGTATCGATGTGTGTATTCTATCATATTTTGCTTTGTTGTATTGACAGACATATTACCATGTATAATGTCAAATCAAGTCATTCGTTCCTCTGCAGTTTATACTATGGAAATTGACGTTAGGATGAAGGGAAAAATTGACTTTTATGTATCAGTCAATTTAATATGAGAAAATTGGTTATGCATGAATCAAATTGTTAACACGTATTCATCCTTTTGGGCGGGGGGAGGTGTTAAACCACATCAACGAACATTCGTTATTTGGATAAAATTGTAATGCAATATTGTGTGCAACATATTCATTGTGGAATATGAGTATGTTGGTGTTCCCTCCCATATACGTCACCGTGAAATGACGTTTTCACAGTCATCCTCTGCTTGTTATCAGTTCAGATCCTTTCTGGTCTAGCCATCAACACAATCCGCCCCTGCATGTTTATATTGCAAACATGGCGAGTGCTTCAGCGGTTGGCAAACTGCACTGCATCATATTTTGTCCCAAGAATGAAGAGCAATTGTGTTTTATTTGCAATCGAAGAAACTAGAATCACTGGAATAAATTCAAGGCGGCGGCAGTCCACAACCTAGCGGTTTCGTGAACCCTATGGTTCCCAAATGATCAAACCCCTTCCAGTTTGGGCAGGCGCAGAACAAAGGGGAAGGGGCTCACACAAGAGGGTGGGGGAGGGGGATGATGCTATGACACAATGCTGCTGAAGACTGAACATACGAAAACTCGAAATTTTATTGGAATGTTGTTATAAATATTAAAAAAAAATTTCGAGTCCTCAGAGCGGAACGAAAAGTCTCATTCCTAGTACAGGGTTACGATCATGGGTCTTTGGAACGCTAGCTTGACTTCATTGGAGTCACGCGTTATATGGAATTTCAGTTGCTTGAGATTCATTTCACTATAGTTCCTGGTCATCTAATACCTGCTTGTATACAGTTTGGAGTTGTTTAATTAAATATATGCTGATGAAATTCCTACACTGCAGAATTTTGTTGCAATTTAGAGTCAATTACAGGTCAACATTTCCACCATTTATGTTTCGCCAGAAAATACCGATATGTGTTACCCGTATATAAGTAGGCAAAAAATGCAGACCTGAACTAGATGTGAGTCAAGTTTCCAGAAACTAGACAATATACAACCTCGAGTTACTGGTTAATAATTAAAAATAAATTTGACTCCAGATTTAGACTTAGCTGATATTTAAGCAAAAACTCGGTATCACCAGAGGAATATAGGCTCCATGGTTGAGTCTAATCTCAAAGGGTTTCTTCCCTGGATAGACAACAGAAAATTCAACAACAAAATACATAAAGTAGAGAGACAACCCTCAAATGATGTTTCTGATGAAAGCCATTCTTTTTCAACCCTAACATATCCCTCAAACTTCACAAGAGATCCCAAAAAGCTATATATTATCGATGTTAAAGATACTTATGTATGAGCTCAATGAAAAGATCAAGATTAATGTAAACCAGAAAGATAAGACCTGATAGCAAATCTGTGTCGGTCTACATTGACAAATAACCATAATTTAACATACTAAAACGTTTGTCCAATATTAATACAAACACACACACACAGACATATATATATATATATATATATATATATATATATATATATATATATATATATATATATATATATATATATATATCAGCATCATCATGGGGTCACTCAGTTATTTGGACCTTATAGCAATGCAAGCAAAGTTACTATGCATGAAAGTGGCTGCCAAACGGCATGGATATAGATACCAGTAGTCAGCTTGTACTGGTTGTGGTAGAACAGGAGGTGCATCCTGGGGGAAATTCAGAAAATTTAGCATATATTGAAATTCCTCAACTGTTGTTGACCTGCTAATGGTGTCATCTACGACACAAAGCCACATGTTGAACTGTGAATTGCACCCCTAGATCTACATTACTTTGAAGATACTCCACTTGTCATTGCTCACATGTCCCTGATTAGCATCGTGTTAAATTTGGGAACCTTTGCATGTGGTACAATGGATGCACGTACAACACAAAGCCATGAATTGAAGTTGGAATGGCACCTGTATCTATAATGCGATAGGGAAAGGCCTTGGTTTCAGTTGTTAACATCTATTGATAATCTGACCGCTCTGCAGTCATTGAAAAACCAAAAGTTCGGGAACACACTGTAAATAAGAGCCACTGCTTACAGAAAAGCGCCCTGATCAAAGTTACAATAAGGTATAGATCAGCGTGTGCGTCATTTTTGGAAGGCGGTCATTTCTTTCTCATCAGAAGACACTATATACTTAACAACGAGAAACCAAGGCAGTAGCGGATTTAAGGGGGGTTAGCGGGTTAAACCCCCCTCCCCCGAGCTGCCTAGTAACCATGTGTTATGTCAGAAAATCATGAGAACTTGTCAATTCAAATGAGTTATATGTGCCTAAATTCGCCCAGAATGCACCAATTTAAACCTATATTTAAAAATTTTCCCCGGACGCCCCTAGCAGTGCTGAGCGCCGTTGGCGGTCAGTGCTGGAACTCATTGAACACACCTACTCCATCAATGAAAACCTAGATCCGCCCCTGCAAGGCATTTCCTCGCGGCCAATTGCCTGTTTGCCCTGTGAACTCAACGTTTTTGGTGGACCCAGAAAACACGATTACGTTCAATTTTTATTGTGATTTCAGGACAAAAGCAACCTGAGAAAGGAAAGGATTTTTCTAAGACTATAGAAAACCGAGAAAGGGATTCAATAAAGTGTGCTGAACTGGGCATCGCAGATTGGTGAAATCAACAGAGCATTCTTTGTTGCAATTTGTTTGGACTCTGGTGGTAGACACGTAGACCTATACACAGATCTGGATCCTCAGATCTGATGGTAAGGCTGCACACCTCATAAAGTGAATCTGTACTTTCTTCTCACTTGAAATGTGGAAATATTAAGCTAACTAGGCGAACACATCAGATTTAAGTGAAACTTGCCATAAAACATGGTGAGACAGGAACATATCTGAGGTCAAAATATTATATTGTAGATTAAAAGACTTTGACCCAAAACTTTGAAAACACAGCTACTTGTAGACTTGAAAAACCCTGCCCTGGGTCGAAGTTTCCCAATTGTGGAAAATTACCATGATATCAAGTTAAATTAAATATACAAAGTTTTCCAATGAAATGGTGTGTCATCTCTTATCCAAAAAGCTAGAAATAAGAAATTTAGAATACTTATAAATAAATAACTTTTGTTGGCTCAAGACACACAAACTAGCACAGTCTTATACATAACATGTTAAGCCAAGACAAAGAACCACAAGTAACTTAATACTCGGGGGCGCTATCTCCGACCCGTGTTACCAGCGAACAAAGAAAAATCATCACTTGCGCTCTGTGACGAATGTAGATATACGTAAATTATTCTAATGATTCGAAATAACTTGTAGAAATACTTGTATGAAATTTATAATGAAACTTGATAAAGAAATTAAATATTTTAGAAATACAAACTAACGATAATGTTTTGAAGTTTGTCTCCGTATGGCATCACGATGGCACGTGGCTTTAACAGACGCCACAGGAGAGTTCCTCCACAGCAGCAGTTCCTCTGTTTTAAAATAAAGCTGTATAACCCTATATCCGCTGCTTTGACCTTGTCTCCGGCGATCCTCCAAGATGCACTGCGGTAAACACGCTGTGACGTTATACGTTTTCAAGGTAATAACCTGATTGACTCCATAAAGTTTGTACTGACAGAGGGACACTTTTTCATCTTAAAGTTTTGCATAGAAGTAAACATGTTACAGTGAAACTATTTGGCATGGATAAAGAATAGCACTTCATCATCCCAAAACTAAAGTAACAAAAGCTGAGTTTTACTGATTTGTAGATCTCGGGTAATCCCCTGGCACCTTAATGTGGTAAAGTTGTGTGACTAAATAGTTAAACTTCGGAACATCGGCACCTACAACACATACCACTCGTGTCTTTATTGCAGTTTTTTTTTTCGAAAGAATCTTATTGAATGCTGCTGTGGTATGGTACAGTCTCCGCAACTTTTTAACGGAGAGTCTTACTGTGGCGGATCTTAAAGCAGTATGTAAGAGTCCTTACTTTAACTCTTTCAGTGCCAATCACGACTAAAGTCGAACTACTTTAAAGTGAACTCCTCTGAATTTTAATAAGGGTGCTAGATTGGATTTTTCCTTGTAAAAAGGCCTCTTTTTGAAGTACCAGTATGCCTTAAGTTAGCCTACATAGAATATAGTCGAGTTCAATAGCTTTCATCGGAGCGCTTTGCTCCCAAAGTACGACGAGCACAGCTGTTGACCCAGTCCAAACTATGGCACGGAAAGAATTAAGTCACATGCACATAGCTCAATTACAGGCGTGTATTGTAGTGTAACAGTTACACTGTTACTGTAGACAGGCGTATATTGTAGTGTAACAGTCACACTGGTACTGTAGACAGGCGTATATTGTAGTGTAACAGTCACACTGTTACTGTAGACAGGCGTATATTATGGTGTAACAGTCACACTGGTACTGTAGACAGGCGTATATTATAGTGTAACAGTCACACTGGTACTGTAGACAGGCGTATATTATAGTGTAACAGTCACACTGGTACTGTAGACAGGCGTATATTGTAGTGTAACAGTTACAATGTTACCGTAGACAGGCGTTTATTATAGTGTAACAGTCACACTGGTACTGTAGACAGGCGTATATTGTAGTGTAACAGTACACTGTTACTGTAGACAGGCGTATATTATAGTGTAACAGTCACACTGGTACTGTAGACAGGCGTATATTATGGTTGTATTTGTGTCTTTTTGCCCAGAACCACTTCCTAGTAGTCAATATCCTATTCCGCAGTTCGAACTCTTTACTCTCCATAAGCTAACCTGTCCCTGTCTAACCTGTATATATATGGAATTACTATTGTCTATATTGCACACGTTCCTCTGTAAAATTTTGACATAGGCTGTATCAGCCCAATTAAATTAAAGGGTCTTCAGCGGGTAACTACTCAACGTGTTTCGGAGCCTTTTACCCGTACACGTCTCTCTGAGTAGCGGCTCCTTGCCTAAGCTAAATATTCAGCAAAGACAACCCACATAATAATGAATAAATATGAACGTGGCAATTGATGAATTAGCTAAATATGTGAAGTTTTGCTTGTTAATGCAGAGCTTCATATCAAAGAAGAATACCTGTCAAACAAACCATAATTACCAAATTTTCATAGTACAGGTTCAGATAAGAACAATTTGACTTACCCCTGAACCAAAATGTACCCTTTCTAGCTGGACAGCTTTTCCTAGTTAAACCATCCGCCAATGTTTAACTGAAGTGGAAACAAGCTGGGGCATTATATTCAGTCCCAGTGATTGTAAAATAAACAGTTGCAGCTTGACCACCTGTACAAACCAAGGAAAATCCTAACAAGGACTGCAACAATGTACATCCTGTACCAGAGATGTAAAACAAACTCCATGATGACACCTACTCCTCAAACAATTAAGCTCTATTTAACTGCCAACCCTGAGTCAATGTGTCAACTTAATGTGTCAGGTTTGTGACACTTGAGAAAATACTGTCAATTTTGAGTAATTTTTTAATAGTGAGTAAATGTGCATTTAGGCATGTCAGAAAAGAATGGAAGTCATTAGCATTTATGCCAAAAACATGCTATCAAAACAATTTTTCTTAACAGGATTTTAAGTACAATTAGGCAAACATGCAACTGTCGTAGGCCGCTTCTTGCTACCTGTAGCCCCTGGGGGTTTACCTAACAGAAAACATGTAAGCCTAAAATGTCTGATAGTGAATATTAAAACAGAAAGATGCCAAAAGATAAAGTTAAGTAGCAAAACAGACAAGTCTAAAAACTGTAGATTATTGCAGCCAGACTTTCTAATAATCTTTGGATGTTAACAGTAGAATTATAGGGCAAGTCAGAAAAGAATGGAAGTCTTTTGTATTTATGTCAAAAGAATGCAATGAAAATATTAACCAGATATCAAGTACAATTAGGCAAGCTTGTAACTGTCGTAGGCCGCTTCTTGCTACCTGTAGCCCCTGGGGGTTTACCTAACAGAAAACAAGCTAGCCTAAAATGTCCGAAAGGTGAACGTTTAAACATAATGGTGTCAAAAGATGAAATTAAGTAGCAAAACAGGCAAGTCTAAAATCTCTAAAATTATTGAAGCCAAACTTTCTAACCATCTCGGGATATTTACAGCAAAATTTGTAGAAATATTTGATCAAAAGTACACCTTTGAATCCTCTTGACTCAAGTTTATTGTAAATAAATTTGGTTCTTGATGCAAAGTCCTGAAATTTAGAACAAATACGACCAAATCTCAAAATTTGTGACAAAAATGTATTATATCCAATAGTATCGGAAATATTACTGTCCGGGAAAGGATAATTAACTACTTCAAAGTTAAACTCATCTATTTTGTGATAGACTTTAATACAAAACCTGTCATTAGTGACCTGAATATCCAAGTCCAAAAATACATCTCTGAAACCATCTGAATTGTTACCCTCCAAAGGGATATCTTTTGGGTAAATTTCTTTAGCAATTTCATTGAAATTTTGTACATTTACACAAGCAATGTCATCAATATATCTTGCGTTGTTTGATAATTTTGTAGCCATTTGAAAGTCCTTTTTCATCAATTTATTCATATACTTAAATTCAAGCCAGGTTAAATATAAATCTGCCAGTAAAGGGGAGCAGTTGCTACCCATTGGAATGCCTTTTATTTGTTGAAAAACCAGTGGTCCGCATTGAACAAAAGTATTATCCAAGAGAAATTTTATAGCATCTATCAAAGTTTCAACAGTGTAAGATTTAACGTTACTTTTTGAATATTTATTGTGTGACCAGTATGCTTTCTTTGTATATGAATTAATATTTATGTATGGTTTACCATTATGTTTAAACATTTTGCTAATTAATTCTGAAAGTGAACTTTTGACTTCATCTATGGGTAGATTTGTGTACAGTGTAGAAAAATCAAAACATTTGATATTTTTTGCCTTTACATCTTTGATTTTAGATACAAACTCGGAAGAATTGTTAATACTCCAAAAACAATTTATTTCACAGTTTCTAGAAATTGCATTACAGTATTTACGAAAATGATTCCTAATTGCAGTCAAACACAATGTTACTTCTTTTGATAATTGCTTTGTAGTACATTTTGAAGCACCAGCTATGAATCTAGATTTAAAAGGGTTTTTATGTAATTTGGGTATCCAGAACAAAAGTGGAATAGAGGAGTCCTCTTCAGAAATTTTGATATTAAAATTCCTTTTCGGTGTAACAGTCACACTGGTAATGGTGTAACAGTCACACTGGTACTGTAGACAGGCGTTTATTATAGTGTAACAGTCACACTGGTGCTGTAGACAGGCGGATATTATAGTGTAACAGTCACACTGTTACTGTAGACAGGCGTATATTGTAGTGTAACAGTTACACTGTTACTGTAGACAGGCGTATATTGTAGTGTAACAGTCACACTTCTACTGTAGACAGGCGTATATTATAGTGTAAGAGTCACACTGGTACTGTAGACAGGCATATATTGTAGTGTAACAGTCACACTTGTACTGTAGACAGGCGTATATTATGGTGTAACAGTCACACTGGTACTGTAGACAGGCGTATATTATAGTCTAACAGGCACACTGGTACTGTAGACAGGCGTATATTATAGTGTAACAGTCACATTGGTACTGTAACTGTTCCAATGTATTTATTCTGTTTTCCCTGAAGTCGTGCACTTAGGCCTAGATTGTTAACTATGATAACTACAATGGTAGCCTATACGAGATAATTTGATGGTGAAAGTAACTAAAATAACTGGTTTCATCTGAATAATTTGTAAAAATTAATGCCAGTTTACTTATTTGTGTGTTTTTGAACATATTTAGATTAGTTTAGTGCTTATTAATTGTGATTCTGTTCTGTAATCTTGGACACAAATGGCATCTCGCTTGCGTGTCACAATTGATTTATTAGCTAGGGAGCCATCTTGTTTGTTTACGTACAAGTTATAAGTCTGTGCATGCGCAAACAGCTCTACATCCTTTGAGAAATTCCCAGGAAATAGCTTTAAACTTCATAAGTGTTGAAAACTAAGTTACTGACAGTAAATAGGTGAAGCGTATCTATAATGGCATTAAGTTTCAAGTCTAGATATTTATAACCATTGATGCGAGATGCACTTCTACTTAAGGCCTCTGGCCGTGGAACCATCGGAATGCTGAATTTAGGCTTCAGGGAGCCGTGTTCAGAAAGAATTTGATCCGATTCTAACTTTAATCCCAACATTAAAATCAACGTTGTTTGGGCCTTCAACTATTTAATCCTTGGTTCAATGTTTGATCAAAACTTGGATGATTAGCCAATATATGCTCTTGGCGACAATATGAACTCAAAGATTTACATGTTCATTTTATAAAATCAATCTTAGTTTGATCCAGGATTAAAATCTGGATTAAATCAAGATTGATTTAACAAAATGGAAACTTTAATTCCAAAGTTCATATAACAGTGGAGAACAAAGATTAATTAATCCTGCAAGATTAGATCAAACATTAGCCCAACGATTCAGTCGTTCAGGGCCAAAAGGTACATTTTTTTCATATTAGGATTGAGTTCAGGATAAGATTAAACTCTTTGTGAATACGGCCCCTGGAGGCTATATAAGGAGAGGCGGCAGCGTGTTTGGCATTCTGGCTCTGGTGAGTCCATGCGTAAGTATCTTTCTACTGCCTTCAACTGAATATTTTCAGTTGAGAATGAGAAAGGACATTCTTTTTCAGCTGCATGGATGATTTGGAAAATTTGATAGGTCTTTTATTTCAAAATTTCTTCAGTAAAACATTTTCACCGGCACAGGTTTAGTTGATCGATTGTTCTATTCCAGTGCAGGAACGATCATTAGTGCAGTTATCCCTTGCACGATTCCAAACCCATCATTCTGTACCTCAGATCGTCTGACTTGAATAAACGAGGCAGACAATTATTTTGCTTCGGATCTAAAATACTTGCTTTGGACCAGTTATGTTTAGTTGTAAATGATATTTGCGGTAACAGGGGAAACTGAAATTTAGGCGTATGGAACGATGTTCCATTGCTTAGCATTGGAAACGACAATAACTTGGTTGGAACGACGGATTAATCAAGTGACACGCAAGGCAAAGCATCTGGAGTATTCTTAAAGATATTTTATCATCGTAATTTTATCTAAAAAAAGGCTCTACTTGCTTTGATATGTCACACTACCAAAACTATCATTTCCAAGGGAAAGAATTTATTTTGTAACTTGAAGTTTGGAAGTAAACGAGTGACTGACCTGAGCGTGTGTCACTGTTTTGGTGAATCTCCGTGCGGCTTGATTGATTTAATCCCGCATAAAATACATGAATGCATGTGATACTCCTGATTGAAAGCTCGGTACTCGAATGGTTCGTATAATATAATATAATATAATATAATATAATATAATATAATAAATATAATATAAAATAATATAATATAATATAATATAATATAATATAATATAATATAGCATATATTTTTAGTTTTTGGTTTTCTAGATTTTGCTTTTTATTATTATGTACATTTATTTTATCTTGTGACAGGGCCCCCGGGGAAGAACATCAGGAGGGATTGGTCACCCTGTATCCATGTACTCATTAATATAATTTATATAGCGTAATGCTCTTGTAAATCACTGCAACCTGGCACTCGACCGAAGAAGAGCAAATTTTGGATGTGTATCATTTAACTACCACATCTCGAGACGCCCTGCGTTTCATTCTTTTGAGTAACGTGACCATGTTGTCAGATCTGCCAGCAATTCTTATACTTTTCAGTCTTTTTAATTTTCTCATTCCTATCGAAGTTTGTCTAAATGTCACTCAATTCATAGTGTAGTTGAACATCCTAAAATCGTCGAACAACATTCGTATTCGACTAGACTAGTGGCT
The DNA here is from genome assembly GCA_964020975.1 of Hermodice carunculata. Lineage (NCBI taxonomy): Eukaryota > Metazoa > Annelida > Polychaeta > Eunicida > Amphinomidae > Hermodice > Hermodice carunculata. Next base: position 87,159,492 of record OZ026626.1, read on the forward strand.
GGTGATTGTTTACCTCTGAGACTGGTCCTGAAATAGAATCTACATCTACATCTGCACCAGTATAGTTCTGATCCTAGGGTGGAATATACTGGTCAGCGACTTCATATTTGGTGCAATGGGAACAATATTCTGTGCATTTATGTACATATTTACAATTGTTGAGTCTTACAAAGTCAATTTAGTTTGTATTTGGAACTAGTTACACTAACTCTAAGAATAATTGTTGTCCATGGACGAATAACAACTATTGTGCTATTATGCATAAGGCTCCATAGCTGATCCCTACATTGGTCAACTGATGTGGTCCAGACCGCAGCAGTCAGCAGGTTGTAAGTTCTGATTGTCCTGGGGAAGAAGCTGTATATATATGTATCGGATCTTGTCTGAACCTTATAGAACTGTGCACAAGCTCTGTGAGATGTACTGCTTGTCATAAAGTACTTAGTACAGGTATAGCGACTAGGTGTTGGACAGCTTTAAGTGAGATACTTGTGGTTTGTCCCACTGTAACCTTTTCTTCATTTCTGAAACCCTTGACCGCTTCTCATACGAGTTACACACAAATTCTGCTGCATTATGTTTTACTTTTTCCAACTGTTTTATGTGGTTGCCCTGGTAAGTATCCCAGGCGGAACTAGCATACTCAAGGTGTGGTCTTACTAGACCCTTGTAGGCCACCTCTGTCATAGACTTAGTTGCACAATTGCCTAAGTTCCTTCATGTTCAGTGTACGCGTAGCCTTATTTTTGTGTTTCCCGGCTCATGTCAGAGGAAAGTCCAGTGCTTAGGTATGGATGATGATCCATCACTTCTAAGGGAGTTGCATCTAAAGTATAAGTATTATGACTTTTTTCTTCTTGGTTACATGGATAGCATAACATTTAGAACTATTAAAACACATTTGCCACTTCTTGGACCAAGAAAACATACGAATATCTGTGTCTGCTCATTTCACTCAATAATATTGATTCAGATCCAGGTTATATTGGCATAAACCTTACCTTCAATTGGGCGCTTTTCACAAATAAACATCAGCTTTTTGTTGTTATCATCATTTGTGTTCCATTGAGACCATTTTAGACGTTTCCTCCCATGAGCCACTTTCTTTCCCTGGATGTACACTTGGCCGGGCCGCACAAATTCATTCTTGAAATGGGTGTAGTTAGCGTACACGAAGTTACGCGTGTCTGCAATTCGGACATGGGCTATCATCCGCACCAGGCGGGTCGTCCCGTCGTCTAGCTGTACCACCCCTATCCACGCCTTCCCCAGCGAGCTACAAGAACGACAGACTTCATAAATTGATCCTACTTTTTAGTCTCAAACTGGACCATTCTAAATGGAAGTTGTGTAACATTTCGTAGCAAGGGCATTGTTTAAGCGGTCCATTGTTGGTGTTGCATGGGACACAAATTAACATAAGGCCTACCAAAGGACCATTTGGGTAAACACCGAATATGTAAAAGATAGCATTTGGAACAATTAAGCACTATCACGGAATGATGTGTCATGGGAAATACTTTCATATGTGACCAGGATAAACACCTTTGCCACTTTGGGATATGATGCGAAAGGATGTGTTACGAAAATGATTGCAGTAACTTACGAGTAGAATATTGCACATTATAACTTAGTCAGAAGGTGTCTTGTAGAGCTCCTGGTTTAAGCGACTGATACAAATTGAAATTCTTTCTCACAAGCTTTGCCAGTAACTCTCCATAAACTTAATTGAAGAAAGCAAGATCTATGACGTAACAAAAATTGTCGACGGTAATGACAAAGATGACGTCATTCCGTCAACACACACTCTTCAAATTCCATCCTGACCACTTCTTCCTCCATGGGGTCGTTGAGCTCCAGTAGCCTTGAGTCTGCTGCCTGGCAGGCGTCTGCCGCGTCTCTTATGGTCTTTTTAGCATGAAAAAGTTTGTAGCAACTAATTGTGTTGAACGGGCATATCCAACCTGCAAGTAACAAATCGTAGTTCTCTAACTTGAGAGCAAAAATATACACCTGTTCTTCAACATATAGACAAACGCTTCAAAACGACCAACCTCCTTCCATATGCCCTAAAAGCTCACAAATTGAAATCATTTCTATTACTGAGAAAAGTAAACGCATCAGAACACATTATTTTCTATTTAAATCCCAGCGTCTATGGGCGATCTGAGTGGAGAAGTGTTAAAATCATCTTTGCTTAATGCTATGTTTTACTCTTTTAGAGCTTTAGTGCACTATGCACCAATTGCATTTCATGCTAATATTCATTCTGCACATTTTTTTTTCAAATATACATAACCAGGGATGTGTTTTACATAAGCAGGCCCTCGAGTAAAATAGGCACTTGATAAAAAAGCTAATCTCGCATATGAAACAACCCTAAAACGTATTTCTGGATTGCGTTTTAACAAAAGGAGCGCTTAAGCGTATAAGCCTATATTTTTTTATCGGAGAATCAGCTCACTAGCCTCGTGTATACAATTCGTCAAAAAAAAAAAAAAAACAAAAAAAAAAAAAACAAAAAAAAAAAGCAAAAAACAAAAAACATAACATGTGCAAGGTATACATTTTTGGAAGGAGATGATTTTTTCAAAATGTCAAATGCATTTTAATTGTGCAGCTGCGATAATTCCTGCATGAACAGTACATGTACAGATATGTATATATATATATATAACTTGTTTGCCAAGACCTAGCAATACACGGGTATGATTTGCAAGGTCAAGTGTGTTGTTGCATATTTCCTGTGACAATTTTCCGATGAAGTCACCAGACTATGGACACATATGTGGCCAAAAAGTCGAGAACTTCAGTCAGTTTTGTGACATTGTAAGGTGGATAAAGGATAAATAATGCAACATTTTACGATACTACACTTAACTTTACCGAGGGCTGTGGACCGATTTGAGAATGAACGTGTTCAAACTGGCTACTTACCATTGTGCCCTTTCCGCTGTTTTCCAGCTTTTCTCATAACAGCAAGAGCACCATCTACGGCATACCAACGCTTCTTGCAGGCTTCACTGGTCGAGAGAAAATAACAGCAAAATACGCTCACAAATAACCATAAGGCAAGGCAAGCAGCCCTGGAGATACAGGAAGACATTGTGCTGCCTGGTCCTAACAGCTTGAAAGTAAAGTGGCTCTGAGGTGTTTTCGTGAGAAAATTTCTTTTATGAAAATTTGAATGCAGGAAGTGTTACTGTTATTGCAGCTGTTTTCGTTTTGATAACGGCATGAGATGCAACATTAAGTATATTTCACGCATGTCGTGCTTTGAAGTGATTTACATGGGCGTAAGTGTAAATAGTAGCTTGTCGTGAAACATATACATTCTGAATTTATGGATGTTTTCGAACAAGAGGTTACAAATAGGTAGTCGTCAGCGTTTCCCATCGAATCGATCAGACAAACAGTAACCAAATGACAACACTATTGTACTCTCTGTCCTGTGTGCAGTGATGTGAAACAAACATCGAAGGAAATCATTTTCTAGTGAAAGAGGTATATCACCTCCTATTAAATAAACATTAGAGGTAAGCAAATATTGAAAACGAATAAAAATTTAGAAACGTCATGCTTTGTGGACTATGGCTTTGCCTTGGTTAACTTTTCATATCCGTGCTCATGAAAAGGATGCCGACCTAGCCAAATTATTAGTACGCTCGTAATAAAGAGATAGACCACCAAAATGGAGTTTACTGAAATTGTACTCAAACATAAGCGGATTAGACATTTACACGTTCTGGAGAAAATCATCAATGCAAATGGTGTGACTTTGCCCAGAGTTTACAATCCAAAACGCAAAGAAAGGAAGATTAGCTCAGCTCCTCTGGTCAGCAGTCCGTGTCTCCGACGTGCACAGGAGACGGACCGTTACAGACTACTAAGTTTTTCCTTTCGCGAATCATGGAGAAAAACCGGAAAGCAGTGTGAACAGTCTATGCTCAGCTGAATAAAATAAATAAATAAATAAATAAATAAACAAACAAACAAACAAACAAACAAACAAATTAAATAAATGAATAAATATAATACTCTCTGAAGACCCTTTAATCTATTTGGGCTAATGCAGCCTATGTCAAAATTCTACAGAAGGACGGGTGCACTATGGCCAATAGTACTTCTATATGTATATAGGTTAGACAATGACAGGTTAGCTTATGGAGAGTAAAGAGTTCGGACTGCGGAATACGGTAATGACTACTAGGTCGTGGTTCTGGTCAAAAAGACCCAAATACAAAAAAGTAAATCTGTAAATGGATAGATAGATAGATAGATAGATAGATAGACAGACAGACAGACAGACAGACAGACAGACAGACAGACAGACAGACAGACAGATAGATAGATAGATAGATAGATAGATAGATAGATAGATAGATAGATAGATAGATAGATAGATAGATAGATAGATAACTTGAAAGCGGACGTGTGCAATATTGAAGTGGATGTGAGGTACAATTTGGTCAAGAATTTAATAACCATTTATGATCATTGGCTTTCCATTATCAACCATGCCAAACATGTATTCTTATTTCTGATCATGCTTATCTCTCCCATAATTTCTAAAATTTGTCAAAAATCAGGAATGGTTAGTAGTACCACCAGATGTACATGTTTGGTCCAAATTGAGTCAAGATTTTCTCCCAAAGCAAATCAGTCTGTGTGCGTTTGAAGCTTCCATGAATTAAAGCCATTCAATCTTGACTTTCGTGTATATAGAGTGCAGCTGCAGCAAAACGTATGAGATTGTGGGAATGACACCACTGGTGTCTTAAATGCTGAATCCATGCACACAACTGCACTTGAAAAAAATACATTTCAATTGATTAATGCAAAATAAACCCGGCATTCAAAATACCAATATGACTAAAACTCTAGCACAAACATAAGAATTGTAAAAATTACGCACACCTCTACTTCATTAAATTGTTCAAGTGCTTTCGATGCTCCTATTGCGCAGTCCTATAAAAGTAAACATGGAATGATATCGCTGCCTTAACACTGTATAAGCACAAATATTCCCGAATATAAAATTTCCCAGTTTGATTAAAACTAAAAAAAAATAATTAAATTATAATTATATATACCTAGTTAATGACCACCATTTTTGGGATTAATGTCTTGACTGTCGATTTCGTCACGTAATTTCCTAAAATACTTAATACGTTATTGTTTGCCGAAAAAAAATCATTTATGGTCCCTTTATAAAACTGAAATTGCGTTCAGATTTGGCAGTGTATTTTTTAGCCTTTTGGAAGCGTTTCCTTGCCCGATTCCTTTTTCCAATAAAGCGTTTAATATCACAGTTTATCTATGACTTGTCCTTTGGTCGTATTATAATATCAACCAGGTCCCAAGGTACGGTACTAAAGAACTCAATGAGCGCGTCAAAGTCAGCCTTATCAAAATAACATAATTTACGTTTGCTTCTATGCCGTGGGAAAAAACGGTTTTTATGTTCACAAAGCAATTAAAGACCTCGGGAATATTTGTGCTTATACAGTAGAAGTAAAGATTTCAAACATTGAAATTTTTTGTGCCCCTTACTCGCATAAATTGAAATTCTACAACCCGTTTTTGTGACCCATTGGGTGTGGTTACAGTGCAAACCTATGAAGAATATTAAAGTGTGAATAGTACTTCTACCTTTTCTTTTGTTTGCGGTTCACTGGAAGTGCCAACAGCACAAACCTATAAGTTGAAGTTGGACTAGTACCTCTCCCTATAACAGTTTTGAAGATATTCAACATTTATACTTTTCAAGTGCCCTTGATCAGCATAAAGTGGAGCACATAATGAACCTGGGAATTAAAGTTAGAATAGCAGCTCTTCCTTTAATAGTATCGAAGTTATTGAACATTCAAAATTGCAAATGGGTCTTATTTGCATAATCAACATGATGACTGTTCCAAACCAGGTGCTTAATTTCACGACTAGGTCAATCACCATGCCAAGTCTGGTGGTTTTTTAACGACAGTGTCTGAAATTGACAAAATTCATAAAGAAATTAGATAGATAGATATATAGATAGATAGATAGATAAATAGATAGATGGATGGATGGATGGATGGATGGGTGGGTGGATGGATGGATGGATGGATGGATGGATGGATGGATAGATAGATAGATAGATAGATAGATAGATAGATAGATAGATAGATAGATAGATAGATAGATATTTTATTTGCTTGTCAGCAAATCTGTCTGTGTGCCTGAAAACTTGTTGAAATGTTTAAAAGAGCCATTAACAATTGAGTTATATAACAAACCCATAAACTGAAGCTGGAATAAATCATAGTTCTAAAGTTATTCAAGATTTAAATTTTGTGTGTTTGCGTAATATGCATCAATTTCAATGCTTCAAATTTGGTCGATAATCCATCTGATGCAGGTACGTACCCAAGCCATCAACTGAAGTTCGAATGACATCTTTATATGTAGTAGTTTGGAAGTTGTTCGAGATTTAAATTTTCTGTATTTTCGTAATTTGTATGAATTAAAGTTCTACAACTTTTGATTGTGATCAATTCAAACTTTTCAAGTTCCCCTAATTGACACAAATTATAATTGTAGAAGTTTCGTTTGTGGTTTATTGGATTCGGCTGTAGCATAAACCTATATAGTGAAGTTGTAATGGGACTCCTACCTATAATAAATTTGAAAATATTTCACGTTTACACGTTTCAAGGGGCCCTAATTAACTTTTTTTTCACTTTTGCTTGTGGCTCATTGGGTGTGGCCGTGGGACAAAGGCATATATTAAAGTTGAAATGGCACTTCTACCTATGATGGTTTTGAAGATATTTAACATTGAACCTTTCCAAGTGTCCATTAATTAGCATAAATTATAATTCTATAACTCTTATTTGTGGTTCATTGGATGTGTCTATAGCAAAAACATATATATAGTAAAGTGGGAAAGGCACCGCTACCTGTGATAGTTTTTGAGATAATCAACATTTAACCTTTCCATGTGTCCCTAGTTAGTATAAAGTATAATTCTACAACTTTTGTTTGTGGCCCATTATATGTACCTATAGTATAAGTCCATGAATAAGAGTTGCAATGGTATCTCTACCATAAACACTTTCAAAGACATTCAACATTTATAACTTCAAACGTCCCTAATTGCAAAATGTTCAACATGGTGGCAATTCCAAACCAGGTGCTTAATTTCTTGTTGGATCAATCACCAGGCCAGGTTTTGCACTTCTTGGAACAACAGTGTCCGAGAAAAACTGAAGACAAAATATATAAAGAAAGAAAGAAAGAATAAAGTATTTGATCTGCGTGTGCACACGGACTTAAATAGCGTCAACACCCAAAAAATCATTAAAATATGATAGGATCGCAACACTGCTTATTGCACAAATCAAGGTGAAATGGTCTCCAGCAGTCTGCCTGTCCAATAACGAGGCAATTAGCCCAACTGTTTTGCTGATTAAGGTTTCAAGAATAAGCCTTTTTTTATCGTAAACTAGACGTGTGCTGTAACAGCTGGTGCTCACGTGCTCAGTGGACCTGCCTTTCCTCAACAGAAGTATGTCTTCATTGAACTATACAATGATTGGCTTAGGCTGTAGCCGATGCCCTTTTTTTCAGAATAAAAGATGTAAATTGGTTTAAGAATGCGCACTGAAGCGTCCAAAATGAACAGTTGGTTCAAAATCAGTAGTACACAGCATGATCTTTTAAACCAATTGCTTGGCTATCTGACTGGGAACATTTCTACTAATATTTTAGGTCAATTTAAGAAACATATTTGCAGAACCGAAATATAAAATTGCCTGTAACCTTGGAAATTAAGTCAATGTTGTCTTTTTATAGTCACTGACCTCAATCTGACTTTTCAAGGTTACTCTAGCTCAAAAGTAGTGATACCCGAAGAAAACCCCTTCAATTGATCCTGTAAATGTTTAGGTGCAACTATGCACTGAGGCAGCTGATTTACCTAGATACAGGGCGTTGTTAGTCCTGTAAACTTATGCTATGGCCTCCATCAATGTTCAAAGTCACAAAAATCTACGGCTTATTGAAATATTCTAACCAAATAAACAAATTTGATTGAACAAAAACATAGAGAGGCTAAGAAACATTTGTTGAGAAATCTGTTTTCACACCAGATTAAAAAAAAAACGAAAAAAACAAAAACATTAAAAAGATAGGGAAAAAGGGCTACCTTATGTATAAATTAATGTCTTTGGGAACCAAGAAGTGTTCTTATAAAATTTCAACGCAACTGGAGGAGTGATTTCCAATAATATTTTTGCAAACATTTTTCCAAGAAATGAAAGAAAAGTCTTTAAAATACAAAACTATCTTGAACAAACTCAGTAGAAACCCACATTTAGGTACATCCCCACCAACTTTAAAGTGCATCTGGCCAAAGGTTTTGAGGGAGTCGAAGGTGCGAGTCATAATTGTAAAGCCCCATTAAGTAAATATAATGTATGCATCTTATCTAAAATTGGATGGATTGAGAGCAACAGCGTCCATTGAACATACCTATGCCAAGTGTGCCAATGTACCTTAATAGTATGTAATTTCTGTACTTCTCTTCAAGTCTTGTTTGTATGTTAGGATTGTTGTGACAAAGAAAGTTGATTTCAAACCCATTCAATTTAGTCCACTCTACAACTATATACCCGTTAATGAATGACAAGAAAATTTGCATTAAATATGAACAAGCAAACATTAGCAAGAAAGAAAAGTAAAAGAAGAAAAATTGGATCGGGACTGGAACCAAAAAAACCAAGAGCAGCTGACTGTATGAAGGCATCTTGTACATACACATGAGACAACATGGAGATTTTGAAACACCAGTTCACGGATAAAAATCACAATTTAAACCTTGCAGAAAGCTTACTATATTTATAAACTGCCTAAAAATGTCCTCATTCTTACTTTTTGTAACCCCACTACTTTCAATTCCAAACAATGTTTTCATGTTGAAGTTGCCAAAAGATATTCTTTAACAGTGTAATTTGTTACTAAGTAGAACATACCTGTTACATTCAAATAAAAAGTGGTGAATATTTCCCAAGTTTGCTCTGCAAGAGCATGATGGAGATTCAACTTCACCTATTTTGCAGAGGTCACTATACGTTAGGTCACGTTACTTCTTGACCACCATTAGACTAGACCTCTGAGTCTGGGTGGAACGCCCATGAATCTAGTTGAGTTTGACTTGGTTAAGAGCTCTGTGAACTTTGTTCACCATCACTGTTCTAGTGCTTCACACACTTTGTGATGCTTAGATAGCTGATTTCTGATGTGTGGATACCTCTGAAATCATTGGGAGTAGAGCTGGTTACTTGGCTTGAAGCCTAATTTTTCAAGACGGCGTCTGGACATTCAGACTACAGAGAAAGGGAGGACAGTGCATGTGTTGGGCAATTGTTGCTTGGTAGCGTCTGCAGAATTTATTTCTAAGCCTTCCTGGACTTACGGATCGCATAATTTGACCTCACAGATGTCAGTGGGAAAAGTGGATCCAGGACTTGTAGGTGCTGGCTCGATTCTTTCCTTTTTCAAGATGTCATTTTGTCGGGTTAAACCTAGGTCAATTTACAGAAGGTCTTTTAAAAATTTCGATGAACTATCTTTCACCAACGACATAAAGCATGTACCGTGGTGATGCACAGAAGCATTTGATGACATAAATGATGCATGGTTGTGCTGGAAACATCTTTTTCTAGATGTTACCGATGAACATGCCCCCTACAAAACAACGAAAGTTCGAGGAGAGAAAACCCCTTGGGTTACAGATGAATATATTGCTCTGACGTATGAACGGGATCACCTTAAAAACAGGGCTGAAAATTCAGGAGATCCAGCTTTGTGGTCCCAGTTCAAAGCAAAAACGTAACCATATCAATAACCTGAGAGAAGAATTAAAAGCAGATTATTATCAAAATCAAATCACTGAAAGTTCCTCAAACCCATCTAAATTGTTGAAAACTATCAAAAATATGCTTGGCAAACAACACAGCAATTCTGAGACTGTGAATTTGCTTAAAGCAGAGGGCAATCAAGAAGTCACAAACTCTAAGGGCATTGCCACCTGCTTTAACGAGTTCTTAGTTTCTATAGGTGCTAAGCTGTCCGAAAAATTTTCTGGTAGAATTACACAACACTTCCCCAAAGAAAACAGGACAACTGATAAATTTGTTTAACAGCAAATAGAGCAATGTTTTTTCCAAAAGGAATTATCAAAATTGTCCATTGCAAAAGCAACAGGCATGGATAGGAATCAGCTCTAGGTTACTGAAGGTTGCATCCCCCTACATCACGCCATCCCTCACTTATCTGTTTAATTTTTCATTGCATAGCAGGAATGTTCCCACTGAGTGGAAACAAGCAAAAATAGTTCCACTCTACAAAGGTGGAGATCGTGATGATACAAGCAATTATAGACCCATTTCTATATTACCCATAATTTCTAAAATATTAGAACCGGCTGTCCACGATCAACCGTATCAATTCCTACAGCAGAGACAACTTATCACGAGATTTCAATCAGGTTTCCGTCAAGGTTTCTCAACAGCTACTGCTCTCATTCATGTTACTGACACTATTTTAAACCAAAAGGACAAAGGCAAATTTACTGGTATAATTTTTCTTGACCTTAAAAAGGCTGTTGATACAGCTGATCATGGAATATTACTTGAGAAATTGGGGTTGTATGGTATTCAGGGAAGCGAGCATATATGGTTTAAGTCTAATCTTTTGGATCGTTAGCAAGCAGTTTATGTTAATGGTTGTTTCTCTGATATTTTGCCCATATGCTGTGGCGTCCCTCGAGGCTCGATACTCGGCCCTCTACTGTTCACTCTTTACATGAATGATCTACCAGATTTCCCTAAAAGCTGTACTACAGTGCTGTATGCAGACGATACATCTATGATGTACAGCAATCATTGTATTTGTGTCTTTTTGTCCAAAATCATGACATCTCAAAGATCAAGCAGGTTTTAAATCATGATTTAGACATAGAATCGAAGTGGCTCTTCACAAACAAATTGACTTTATATATAGATAAAACCAAGTGCTTGCTTGTTTGAAGTTCTTACAAATTACGAAATACAAGCCCACTGGATCTCGAAATGGCGATAAAATAGAGTAAGTTGAAATTTTCAAGTACATTGGCGTTTGGCTAGATAACAAGCTAGATTTCTCTACTCATATATAAAAAATTGAGGCAAAAATTAGCTCTAAACTGTATGACAAATAGTATCTCCAAGTACCTATCCATTCAACACTGAAAACTCCTTTTTAACTCTTTGGTTCTTCCTCATTTTGATTATTGTTAGGCTATTTGGTCAAATACCACAAACTCAAACCTAGAGACTTTAAACTCTTCAAAAAGGCTGGAAGAATGTTACTTGGTGTACCTTGGTGCACTCCAACATACAAAGCACTAGCATCAATTGGCTGGACTACCCTTCATGACAGATGGAAATATTACAAATACAATTTTCTATTCAATGTCCTGCATACCAAAACCCCTAGCTACCTTTATGAAAAGTTTACCTTCAGTCGTCAAAATCATCATTACCCCTCCCGTCATGCCACTTCAAATGGATAAGCGCTTCCCAAAGTCAAATCAAATTTCGGCAAATGAATGTTTCACTTTGATACCTGTCTGGAGTGGAATAGTCTCAGTGACACTACCAGGCAGGCATCAACAAAATTAGCCTTCAAGAGACTTTGTATGAAGGACATTGAAAAGAAGAAATATCAGTGAATTGAAACACTGTTTTTTAAATGACGTAACATATTTTAAATATTGTATATATTGTCTGTGTCTCTTTTGTGGGTATACTTTTAATTTTTTTCAGGGACCCCTGGGAGAACAGTGTTGCTTCACTGAAGGGGTCCCTGGGTAAAGAAGATGAATAAATACAAAAAAAAAATAGCAGACAAGGTGTGGATGGTTAGGGTCCTGTGGCTTATATATCACTTCTTTTTGCCCTTGTCTGGTAAATTGACAAAAGTAGGACTCGCATGGAAACTACATGGCACCATGGATCACGATCATTGCTTGGTTGTCACTTAACTTGAACTTTTGTGTTGTCTAAATACACATATGGGCTTTGTGTCAGGTCAGGAGATGACACTTGTCTTCTTTATTGTGTCTATAGCTAGAAGCCAGTATGCAAGTAATTACCTTATGAAGAGCTCAAACATTCAACACTTTCTGAGTGGCAATCGTGGCTCCTTGTGCGAGACTTAGTCTTACACAACTCTGCTCAGACCCAGATGCTATTCATTTGATCCATGTACTGTTGTCCAGGCTGTTGTTCTTTGGAGTTTTCTTTAAAGGAATGGGCCATACATTGACTGAAACCATCGAGTTCTTGGTCCTTTGGGTCCAAGTGCTCAGAGCACAAGTCACATAGACTGGTTTGTCCAGAGTGGGAACCTTTGGGTTCCCATCTGGGTATTCCAGAAGCTCAGTCAATCTGAGCGCTCAGGTCTGGGCACTGGGATTGTAACTCCAAGAAGTACAGTAAGATCCCAGTACCTTCGCTAGTCTGAGAGCTGTAGTCTGAGCACTCAGATCATAAGTCCACGAGGTCTGGAAAACCACTGAGTTTCCAAGAATGGATACCTTGTGGTTTCCATTTGAGTCTTATGGAACCTTGGACAGTCCGAGAACTAGGGTCTGGGTGCTTGGACTATAAGTCCACAAAATATGGGAGGATCTGGCACGGGGCCAATCCAAGCACTTTGATCATAAGTCTGGGAGGTTTTGAGAACCACTGGTACCTCAATGAACCACTCCTGCCAGCAGATTTCTGAGTCAGTGGTGGCTGTGGTCTATGAGAGTAGAGGCCTTTGGGTTTTGATTCAGGTATTCCAGAGCCTCGGCCAGGCCTAGGGCTCTGATCCAGCCAGTAGACTATAAGTCCAAAAAGTATGGGAGGCCACCGGCACCTCAGCCAATCCAAGCACTCAGATCATAAGGTCGTAAAAAACACAAGTGCCTCATCAAACCTCCCATGCTCCGGGCCTCATATTGCAAGCTTAGGTAGTGGGAGCTCAAAGGAAGACACTTAGGTCCGTAGGGTCATGGTCGAGCATGTTCCATCACAACCCTCAAGTGCTCAACCTCCATGCTTGGCAGTTATCTCAAAGCACACCTGCAACAGGGGTCTCTCAGAATTGGTCTCAGATAGACTTGCTAGAGAAAGGCTTGCATCTTCTCTAACTGTTTACTTCACTTAGTGGAAGGTGTTTTCCAACTGGTGCACCAGTAAGAGAATTCACCTTTGGTGTCCATGCATTGCAGACATTGCCGACTCCCTGTTGTATCAATGTGAAGTTTCAGGCAAGAGCTAAGAACAGTGGAAGGTATCCAATCAGTCATCTCTTCAACCCTTGCCTACATCCTTGAGGTCCTCATTGGGAGAGATCCTTATCTGTCAGTGCTCATTGCACCCTTCCACACCAACAGGTCCGTAATGCAACAGGTCCTGCCCTGGTGGGACCTACTGCTGGTTTCAAATATGTTGAAGAAGTGGCCATCCAATCTGCATGGCAGACCACCCTTTCTGTGTCTTTACTTGATTTGCCAATTAGCTCTGTGTTTCCTTCAAACCTAATCCTATTGTGTAAATTTGTACCGATTTGGACCTTCATATGTATTAGAAGCGTACACAAGGTGAATATTTAATAGGGAAATGTGTTTTTAAATCTCAAGCTGTATGCAGAAAACACCGGTAGGAAGCCATTTCTTCATTTCTGTCCATTATCCGCACCCGTATCTGCATCTTGCACACACTGTATTCGATTGAGAATCTACCTACTAGTTTTAAGTCGGGAATGTTATGTCTGTGATAAGAGGTAACTGGAATATGTAGCCTAAATTGAGTACGCTCCTAGAGAGGGACGAGTTGGAATTGGGACCAGTTGGTATTGGACGAGTTGTAATTGGGGATGATATGACCTTGGGAAGACTTCACAGTGGGGAGAATTGGTAACAGGACAACTAAGCATTGGGATAAGATAGTGTGGAGACAACCTGACATTGGTATGAGATTGTTGGGGAGGAGTTGACTAGGGACAACCTCATTTTGGGATGACTTGACCTAATATCTTCATGCCTCATTGACCTAATCCCAAACAGTACCAGGCAGTTTTTCATTTTATGCCGGCCTGTTGTTGGTGCAACACGGGAGCTCACTGCCCATTGAACCATATACCGCCCCTCCAGCGCCTGCCAGTTTTGCAACTAGTACCTGTTAAGATTTCCAGATCCAATGGAGCTGAAACCTACAACATCTACCCATGCAGCCAACAGTTTGTCATGTTGGTGGGCAAGTACTAGGCAGTCCAGTGTGGTCTTATGCCAGTCGGTAAGGAGAGTTTCCGGTTTCAGAAGGATTCTGCTCTCTGGGGCCCCAACTCCACTTATCTCTGAGGTTTTCCCTTGACAAATCGCCTCCTCACATGGACCAATGGTCACCGCCAAACCCGTCCATGAGATCAGTACACCAGTGATGTTACACCCAGCTCCTGTACGTTTGTATATCAGCTAATGGTGGTCAAAAAGTACCATTCCGTAACTAATATAAAATATTTAGGAGTAATACCAGTATTAGTAGCTATATTTACCTCTCGACCGCCAGAGAAGCCCACCCGAGCAACCTGCTTCCTCTTACAGCTAATGTCAACTAATCAATCTCTAAAAAGAGGAAAGGTGAGATGTGAAGCATGTGCACCTGAGTCACCATCAGTTCCACAAGAACCGAGAGATTGTGTCACAGGACCATAAGGTTTTTCAGATCAAGTGGGTCAAACTCAACTCGATTCATGGGCATTCGACCCAGACACAGAGGTCTAGGAATGGTGGTCAAAAGATAAGTATACTTACCAATACTGATATTACTCCTAAATATCTCGTATTCGATTGGTAACAACCCATTCCCATTCTGGTAAGAAAAATAGCATTTTTTTCCTTTTTCCAGTATAATAAAGTTTGTTATTTTGGGGTTTGTTTCGAGGGGATTCAATTCCAGTTTTCACTCATCTAGATGGTCAATATACTTAACATGTCAAGGTAGCAAACTTCGTTTTCGGAGAGCCGATAGAAAAAAAAAGGATAAAAGAACGTAATTTTCTGAGCTTCAAGAGTTCTTATCCGTTTAGTCTGACCCAAGAGTGCTCCCGATGCGAGATTATATAAGTATAATGGGGCAATTCCCTTAATAATTGTAAACAGTTTTTCCCGGCCTCTCTCTATGTTGAGTTTTCATGACGTGTGGAGAAGCTCCCCTCACTACCTTAGCTGTAGCTAGCTGGATAGATCCCAGACGATCTTTGTCATTTTTTGTGCATCCATCCCAGACCACACGAGGGTACTTCAAACAGGAGAGTACAAAGGAGAAGTAGAAACGTTCACGATATTTTCTATTCAACCTGTACTGTAGACATTTTAAAACACCACTGAGTTTGTTTTCTTTTTAATGGTTTTTTTCTGTTTTTTTTCATTTTGCAATAATATGTTTGTTTGTTTTTTTGGTTTGTTTGTTTGTTTGTTTGATTGTTCGTTTGTTTGTTTGTTCGTTTGTTTGTTTGTTTGTTTGTTTGCTTTTTTTGTTTGTTTGCTTTTTTGTTTGTTTGTTTTTTTTATTTTGCAATATGTTTGTTTGTTTGTTCGTTTTGCAATAATATAGTCAACATGAGTTCCCCAGAAGACATCTGAAAATTACCCAAGACCGAGGTATTTGTGCACAACAACACTTTCAAAGCTTATCAAATATTAGATGGGTGGTCTTCAAGGTCATTATTCTCACTTACTATAATTGATTCAGTTTTGGTAGCCTGGAAAGAAAACAAGCCACTGGTCTGACAATAGTGATATTGATTCAAGATCACAATTGATATTTTCAGCTGCTGCAGAAGGATTGTCAACTGTGATTCATAAGATGGTGTCATCAGCAGAAAAGGAAATTTCAGATTTCTGAATTGCATAACATTTGTAATAGAGTTTTAGCTGTCCAACACACGCGCCTGCGGTAAGACGCTGGTCCTCTGAATTTGCGTCTTTTTACGATTGGAGTTAAGGATACTCTTGAATGCTAATGCCGTTCACCATAGGAGGATGCTTGGTGTTTCTTCTCAGTCCCAAAGTTTACAGTATCGTGTTTCAAGTTACATACCAAAATTACCCCTTTTGGATTTTTTCTTTCTTTCTTTAATATTTGGCTATACAGCTCCCTGCAATGTTCTTTTTCTGTAAACACTAACATTTTCTTGGCTGTACACGAAATTATATGGCGCTGTGTTTCTGTGCTGTGACGGGTGATCCGAGGGCTCTTGGATCCTTTGCCGCGGTTGGGTGAGTTCAGCGCTCTAGTCTGCCCTTTGGCCCTCAGGAGTTTAATGCTGTTGCTACATGGTCAGTTAAATGTTCACGTGAACATACCGTCAATTTAAAGACCTCAATATGAATAAACTGTCAACATGAGGACTGTGGTATATGCATAACTGGTCATTTTATCTTCACAGCAGTCACTTGTACAGGTTTACGTGTAAAAACATATTACTAGCGTAGCACCAGTGTCTGTCTTGTCTGGGTGTTGTCATCTGCAGCATGTTCCCGACTCTCTGGGCGACTGGTGCTGTCCATACTTGTCTTTTCTCAAGAGATGGATTAATATAGGGCTTGGCCCTCTTTCCCAATCGATAAATAATATTCATATATATTAAATGTTTGCAACAAGCACAATGCACTTTAGTTGAATAAAATGTGTTTAGACTACAATATCGTTAAAATACACAAGAAATAACAGTGACCCTGCACTGAGCTTTGTTTGACCCCTGCCAGCCCCCCCCCCCCCCCCCCGTGCCTGACCTTGGATTATCAGTCTTTGCGTTTGTACATGAAGATAGTCTTCTGACAATGAATTAAATGGGCTTCGGATACCTGCATTTTTTATTTATACACTAGCCCCGGATGAGTTACCTGAGGCTTTAGTAATGTCACAAAATATATATCTGCACCCAGTCTGAAAGTCAACTGCTCTCGAGAATTTGTGACAAAGAAAAACTTATTGGTTAAGCGTCCCATCTCAGCGTCACACTGATTTTTTATGGTACGTAATCGGCACGCAAAAAGTTGAAGATGTGCTAAAAAATATGCACGCTCAAAGACATTCCCTGTACAGCTTAATAGTGAGATAAGTCTGCAATTGCTACACAATTCCATGGACCACCTTTATATACTGGTGTTGCATCTGCTGTTTTTCCCCCATTCCAAGAAACGTACAATTATTGAAAGAAACGTTATATACTTTAGAGAGAGGAGCGAAAATACCACGTGCTGCCTCCTTTAACAGCAGGGGACTGATACCACCTGGTCCACAGGCTTTTTCCATACCGGTACTCAAATATTTCAAGACGTCAAGAACCCTACTTTGGTTCAAAACGATAATTTCCACTAAATATTATGTGCTTTTTGGATTGTAATTGATTAAGAGTATTTCAGACATTGTGAGGCTCGGTTTAAAGCCGCCAGCTTTATAGTGGACTAACTGTCTCAAGTCAGTAATGAACTTCATTTCTTCACATTGGTATCGGAAGATAACTGTTGATATTTTGGTGATTCTTTGATCTCTGCCATATTTGCTGTATTTAAATTTCTGTCATTGCTTGTTTGAAATTTTACCAATATGACAATGTTTTTTTTTTTTCGGAACCATATGACTTCACCGAGTAAAGCAAAGGAGAAGGCATCAACATCACCTTGTTTAAGAAAATACTCATCGAAAGAACAGGTTTGGTTCCACCGTCATTTGACAAAATAGAGGGTATAGACGTGTTATCATTACTAGACATAAGGTACTTAACCATTTCTACCATTTTTGCCTTTACACTCCCCAGTGTTTACAATATTACATTCTTCATTGTGATAGTCATCTTCAGCTTTCCACAAGTAGCCAATATATTTGTTACTTTGTTCCCGAAAATATCTCCAACGTTGAGGGTTTTCGCTCAAGGGCTTTACTGTATCATGAATTTTGTGAATTTTACGCATTTCTGTGCTTTTTAAATTGACCACGGAAAATTGTTCTATCTTATTCTGACATTTTGTTAGGTATACATAGGCGAGAGACGATTTGTTTTATTATTTTGAATGTCCCTTGAATAATTGAACATTTTCGCATTAAAATCACCAAATTCATCACCTTGATTCTGCCATATACGCATATCGTCGCAACCAAATATTGAAAAGTTTCTTTCAATGATGTTATCCAAGATGACCTCGCAGAACGTTGGCTTTGATTTCCCTGATGTCGACACTGTCTCTCTGAATTGGACAGCTTAATTTTAATCTTGATTTTTATCCAAAAAGTACTCAAAATTAACTGGAAGTTATTTTTTGGATAAATGGCAAAATACTGTGGAATTGCAATCTTTACCGGACAAGAAATGGGAATTAATGCAAAAAAACCGAAATTTGAATAAGAACCATACTTGATATTTATGAACGATTATAGTTCCAGAAAAGCATTATCCATTTGAGATTTGGTGCACGCAATCTAAATATTGAGCTAAGTGACACCGGCGGCCGATAAAATAGCCCATTGAGTGAAAAATATATGACACATGTAAAGTAATAGAAAACGAAATTCATTATTTCTTGTTTTACAGAACAAATCCAAATCAAGGAGAAATCTTGACAGGTGATAAGTGTAAGTTCTTCCTTAATTTCGAAACTGTAAGTCCAGAACGTAAATTCAATATACGAATGAAATGTGAAGATTATGAAAATATAGTATTGGCAGAGAAATATATATACATTACACAGTTGATATTAGGACTTCCTGCAAATGTTTAGGAATATATGACTTCTTTTGTGAAATACAGTGATACCCTATTTCATGCAACATTTCATTTTCATGTTAAAAATGAGGCTAATGCGTAAGTAGCGGCCCAACCTCATCAGTAACATGGAGGAAAGAGGGTACGTGTGGGAACATGGATATATGAGCCTGTAGATATGCATGAGTTTGCAGTTGGTTATTGTGGTTATGTATTTCTATGTTTGATGTGTCATTGTATTGCAATGGTTTGTGTTTTCGGCATAATGTCTCATGTAATATTGGAGATGGAGCAAATAAAGGTCATTGATATACGGCAATACACCTGTAAAATGTGAAAACAATGATCTCTGTCTTCAAGGTGTCAACATCTGTATCTCACCTTATCGATTTATTTAAAGATATCATTAGACTATTTGTTTATGAGCAACCTGGGTCTCACACATCCTGACAAAATTAAACTATAAGTTTTTTCATGTTGCTTGATCCAGATACAGGCCCGGGCGAAAGCTGCGGACTAGGCATCCTGTCCTCGATTCTATGTCTAGTGTCAAACCAATGGCTACGATTTCTTATCAAAATTTTTTTGCTCCATTTAAGGTAGCCCTAGGCACATTTTGTTTCAGCGAAATGTTTCACGAGTTGGCTGGGATCTGGGGTCGTTAAGCAGACCACATTAAAGATTTCCAAACTGCATTTTTAAACATTAGACGTTTAAGTCCAATTTATCGTGTCTGTGTATGACTTATGTTTGTAAGACATTGCAAATGTGGCAAAGTGTAATTCATCTTGACAATTCATAGGCATTTCAAAGTTGAAAACAAAGGCCAGGATCATGCAATCTTCCCTTTTTCTTTCATCATGCAGGCGTCCTTTAAACTTGACATATCGAACCACTTTACAACTATTGATAAGATTGAAAACTATATTGTTTATCAAGGACTTCCTTTTTCATAGGTCAGCTCTTCAGTTCAGACTAGTTTGTCGTGCACCTCGAAGATTTATCGGTCACAGCGCAGAAAAGTAACAAGCATGAAGGTGTTTATTTTCTGTGGGTTCTGGATACTCTCATCGTTTTCCTTAGACGCGGCCAACTCGTTCAGTAAGTCTACCTTGTAATAATACGTAATATATGCGGCGTTGTCTGCATTTTTGGTCGACTCACTATATTTTTTGTGTCTTTTTTTATTCAGTATCATCCGCATATGCATGGAGCCTTTAGAGAATCTAACATTTTTTATTCGTTGTTTTACAAATTCCGTGTAATCCTTCGAGACCTAACACTGATGTATCCGTCTGTCAGTTTTTCCACCTGAACATTATCAGGAAGTGCACTATGTGCTAAATGTCGTCTGTTTCTCTTTTCCCGTCATTAAGAGCCATTTGCCAGCAGTATACAGACTGTTGACCACATTCACGATGGGATCTTCTTGCAGGCCATCGAAGATAGCCCGTAGTTGGGAAAATACTGCATTTTCAGCATACCGCACCGTCTTTTGGAATAAAGTTAGCTGAGTTAGGATTTTTGCAGTAGAGTGATACTTTATTGGAGGTCATGTTGGTGCACTGTCTTATAGGCAAGGTGAGAACTCTATGCTGAGGAAGTTCAATATGATCCTGGCCAGAGCACAATTCATGCACTTGTATAAAGCTAGAATCCATGTGTTTTATGGCACTCCAAATGCATGGCGTACCGAGTGCGCCGTGTGAAGCTGAGCAAGTGTAAACTTGTCTCTGAACAGATCTTAATTTCCCTTTAAAATACCTCCCTCCCCCCCAAAAAGAGACAGAACTATTTTCATTATTTAAAAGTGAATGATTTTGTAAATTGGCAATATGTGGACCTCTGCAAAATGTCACAATATATTGACACACCAACTCGAATCACACGCACACACACAATATATATATATATATATATATATATATATATATATATATATATATATATATATATATATATATATATATATATATATATATATATGTATAAATATATATATATGCCAAGCACCGCTGTGTGATAACTCGATATAGTTCTCATTTCACAGTGATTCTTAGTGCAAAAAAATACATTTCGGAGCTGAATGCGAGGAGTCTGTATTCCATACACCTGGCTGTGAGAGTTTGACGTACATATACTCCGATTCAGTGCACTGTTCAAATATATTTATACGTTTGAACAGCTGAATTTAGGACGGAAAAGAAATTTTCATGCAATGCAGAGACCTTGACAGTGGACCTGTTAGGCCCATTCCCCCATTCAATTATTGACCAACAACAGACAAGCTGCGATGAAGAGAGGATTAAAACAACACTGAACGGATCAGACGTAGTGATGTGATGGGACTGGGGTGCACCATAGTGCTGTGGCCAATGTAATTCGGAGGGATTTTTCTCTTAGAGCAATGTACCATTACATCTTTATGCATCATAACATTCTGACTTTAAAAAGCGATGTTGCCATTTTTTTTTCAAGTGACTTTGGCCCCTGCAGGGCAAGGTCGAGTCTGGAGATTTTCACTGTTATCATATCATATTTACGTGTTGAAAAGAGAAAAATATTATAGTCAGAATCACATTTAATATGTGAAAAATATATGATATGCAAGTGGAAAATATTATAGATTTCCAGAAAGGTCAAAGGTCAAGGTCAATTGGAATATAGACAGATAAATGGCTTCTGGCAATGTTGAAGTATTTTCATTTCATTTACAAATGGAGTTGGTATTTTACTTTTAAACATTTTTGATGATGACATGATATTCCCTTATAAATGCGTTTATATTTGCCTGCATTGCACAATTTGAAACCAACTATGAACACTGATGCTATCAAGACCTGGCAAGCAAGGTCAATCTAATATTTTATTCTCAGATGGATGGCATTTTATATTTTAATTGAATTTGTTTCAAACGATAAATAGCCATAAGGACCACATTTTACACCATTAACACAGGGTGAGATAGAATTATCACATATTTGTCTCAGAGGTCAAATGTCAGGCGCTCATGTCACATTAGAACATATACAAGGAAACCAAAGAATTTACAGTTCATGTGTATAATTGAACTCTTAATTGATCACATTTTCGTTAAGGAAGTCCTACCAAATGAGTTGCATTGTCTGGGTACAGGAATGTACCAGCATTTTTACATAAAAATACATTCGTTCATACAGATGTATACGAAACGCCTTAAAATATCTGTGCTTATATATAGCCAATATATTCAACAAAAAAACCGCCATAACTTATAACTCGACAATATTAGTGCAGCAGATAACTTTAGTAATAGCCATGTTAATTTGATAAGTACCACATTTCACCAAGTTCGACTTCTTTGTTAGGTTGAAATGTGATAAACGTTTAAAAAACGCAGTCATTTGTTCTTTAAAATTATGCTGCCTTCATGCACTTTACACTTTCCTGTAGTATTTTTTGCAAATTCGGCCAGATTTTGAAAACCTACAGAATCGTCAATTCTAATAGTCAATTTTAGAATTAAATTTAAAGAATAAACAAAACCTGTGCTTTTCATTGCAAAGAGAAAAGGTTTTATTCTCACATCAAGACTATATATTCGCAACAGGTTCTTATTTTTTTTTTAATTTTTGAAAGACTGGGTTTTTTGTGAAAAAGCCGAGAAAATAGCAATTTTGCATTTGACAAGCGTATAAATGTAGCAAATTCTTCATTTCTCTTTTATTTGCCGTTTTTAGCTTTACTACAAATTATAGTGATTTACACGTGAACTTCAAAATACCAATGCAAAAAAAAAATGACTTAACATTTATACAGAAAGTAAAATTGCCAAAATGTAAGGAAGTTGCCAATTTACAATGGTAAATTATAATGCTAGTAGGCTGTACTAACTTGTAGTCAGACACTTTTTTGGCTGTCACAATCGACAGTGCTTAGTGGGAGCCAAAATTGAATCAGTTCGGATTTTCCTAACAGTGGCATTTTCATAAACCTTACATATATATAAATATTAAAGGCTATCTACATATTTGATTCTCAACTGTCTCATTCATATTTTTGTTGGTTTCCGGCTATAAATATATAGCTTATGGAAGGAGTCGCTACTCAGAGACACGTGTACGGGTATGGCTACGAAACATGTTCTGTTGAGTAGTTTCCCGCTGAAATGCCCTTGACATTTGGTCTAATGCAGCCTATGTCTAAATTCAACCCCAAAAATGTACTTTAATTATATATCTTCACAATTAAATAAGTTAGACAGTAACAGATTCGTTCAAAGAGAGTAAGACCTGGAGTGGATAGGATACCCACGAATAAGAGTTGTCAAAGGTTCCAGACAAAAGACTCAATTGAAAATCTGTCATTTGAGATCGAAAACAGCGATGTGACAGCACATCTTGTCAATGGCAGGGAAAATTTTTTTTTAAATATGAAAATCATGAAAGGGTGTCTTTCCGATAGGGCTAATTCCTCAGACTTGTCATTTCACCTCTGAAAATCTAGATGTATTTCAGTGACTTTTTCATGCCTAAAATGGAATTGTGCTGTTTGGTATAACTTACTTTTTATGTCCTTCAAGTTTGTGAATTGCCTGGACTCTCCATGTAGTCACCAGCTTTCAGGAAGAACATGTGCCCCACATGAATATGATCTACAAGACTGTCTTTTATTCTCAAGAGGCATATTCCTATTATGTGCGGTAATCATAATTTTATTGTAATAGACTTGCCCTTTGTAAAACAATATCCGTTCAAGCATGTCATGCCCTAATTTTCATGATCAATGAAAAATTCATATTCTGTGTATGCACATGTGATACCATGTACTGGGAAGAAGACATAAAACAGTTGTACAAAAAAAAACAACACTAGATATTACGTAATAATTCATTACGCTATTTTATTGATACTTACATTTTACAGACATTTAAATCACAGAATCTTTGAATCAGACATTACATATTCATTGTTTCATCACATTTCAACAAATGACAGTTTTTCTAAATACTATTCAGGCTTTTTTCCTCAATCAATATCTACATACATTTATGAAAGTTATAATGTTATGTAATGTATGTGCCAAAGTGGGCATTTTGTATTGATGTGAATAGAATCGCTGTACGCTTTCAAATGATACATCTCTTATTTCATATTTTATAATGTAACAATATATTAGCAATACAAACATAAGGATGTCTATAATATTTTACAATGTCATCATTGTGAAATGACCCTCACCTTCATGGCTAAATTTTGGCACTTTCGGCCTACTGAAAAAATAGCAACATCGATTTTTTATTTTTCATAGTATCATAGAACAAACCTAATTCATTGAATAGCTCTAACATCTGGATCATCGGGGTCCCTGTTGGGATACACGGGCCACTGCGCTAACAGTACTGGGTTTCCTACATCCTCCACATTTTATTTCCATTTAAAAGTGCTGGCAAAACTTGTCAGAGTTCCACTGCCACTTCAAATGTACCGGGCAGACACATGAAAAATATATTTGCGCTGTGGGTGGATCTGCTCCAAATATACTCCGGACCAGGAAAGCCCTGGAGAAAACATGATCCACCTGAAACAGAAGAAATTTAGCCAGGGGGCCAGGCAGGCCTTTTGGTGATCCCGTTTACACTTCGCCCTGCCCACCTATACATGTATTTTTTAGTTAAAGGTATATAATGTGTAGCTCAAACTCCCAGTAGTGCCTTTGTATCAGGTGCCGTTATCATGGTAACCATACCTTTAAGCATTACTAGCTCAAACTGCTTTTATTTTCTAAATTGGGTCCAATTTTTTCTGTCATTTTTGTAGGCGAGTAACACCTTTTTTGCAAATAATTAGTAAAAAAAGTTACAATATGAGGGATAATGTATATACTATCACAGATTTTGAAAAAAAATAATCACTTTTTTCCAGAAAGAGTAGCAAACATTTCAAAACATTTAAGGTTGCTTTGAACCCATTCGAAAGTTATGTGAAGAAAAAAGTTGCTGGTATCTACTACTTCAAAATGTTTTGCATATCTATGAAACATAAAAGTAGAAAGAGCTTGAGTTCATGCAACATAGAGCGTAAGTTATGAAGCACTGTGCTACCCCCCCCCCCCCGCCCCCCAAAGTCAATTGTCCAGAAATGAGCAGCCATGTTTACACTGGCCCAAATTCGAGCACATTTGATAACACGTATCTATGATTAATCACGACGGATTCTACACAGCACTAAGGAGATAGCTAGTATAAGTCAATACATTATTTTTTAAAAATAATTTTGTTCATTAAAAATTCTTAAAAAATGACAGACTTTTTTTAAGCGTTATAAACATTTGACTTCCAGTAACATGAAAAAAACAAGCCACATTTTCTTCTAAATTGACACTTTTTACTTTTATTGGAGGATTAAAGGAGTTTGCACATTAGTACAAAATAAGGATACTAACAAGTTACATACCATATTTCACATCATTGTTCAGAAAGGAGAATTGTACAGATTAATCCAAAACTGAAAAATAATGGGCTACACACGTGCTCAATTGTGCACATGGTATAAGCCAAAAAAAAAGCTCGAGGCAACGATACAGATAAATCAGTGTATTATATCTCGAAAATTAGACATATGATAGTTGTTGACATTTCATACAAAAAGCGTATGTAACTAAAGTTAAAGACTAGTTAGTCAATAGTTCGAAACTTGAGTAAAGCCCTTATCCAACTGTAGCGATACATATACAAGGAGAGGAACGCTCCACAAGTGTTTGGCTATGCTCATTGTATTCCAAAATATAGAAATAACGGGCAAATTACACATCATATGAGACATCAGGCCTTATAGTAAATCTGTATCAGCGAATTAGCAATATGAACCATATGATACAAAATGCTTAAAACACCTTCAGATCTCTCGTGAGCCTTAAAATATCATAATCCTTATTTTAAGTTAGATCCACACTTCAAAACAAACCTTGAAACAGAAAGATTTCGTATGCCGCATTTGGGCGGCTGACAGTGGTGAACAGTGGCAGGCAGTGGCATACTGCGGCAGACCCGCCGACTGCTGAAATCCAATTGAGACTTCTGGAGCTCAGCAGTAGACATTGGCGGTTGGCGGCAGATAGCGATGGAGAGCCTGTCGCTGTTGTATGCCGCCCACCACCGCTTTCTGCCGCAGGCTGTCATTCTTAACTTTTGGGTTTTTTTTAGTGTTTTGTGGCACTTAAGGGTCATGATACAGTGCACTTCATTTGCATTTAGATAGGCTTAAAACTGTCCAGTTGCTGGCCAAAGGGATTTCAAATTTTGTCACTTAGTTGGATTAATTTTTAAGTTGTTTTTATTACCTATACAGTGACACTAATTAAAAAAAGTGCAGATAAATTGATCCTTAATGGAGAAAATCAGAAATTTCCAACTTTTCCTGACATTTATCACTTTGACCAGTTGTATTTTGTTGTTTTACCTCTGAAGCCCAAAGCAAAAGTAAATAATTTCGTTTATTTCCATTAAATATGTATATATCTTCCCATGTACATGATGTACCCAATGTCTGTTCTTCTGGGCCCGTAATAATGATGACATATTATGTATACTTTACTTTTACTCAATGAATGCAGGTGCACAGAGCTCTGTTATGGTGTGATATGTATGACAAAAGCCACACAGGTTTAACTCAATAAATACACACATGAAAACAGAATTGTTTGCCTCCAAATTCTGTTTAAATGCAAGATTTAATTGAATGTGATTTAACTGACAGGCATGGGTGAATGACAATAAAGCTCACTGATATGTGCTTGTGTATAAGTGAGTGCAGCTAAACCGAAGTGTAATGTGCAATAAACAAGCAGTTTCCTTTCTTTTCTATTCACATGGATTCACATTTTACATTGTATATAATGCAGCTGCTAGTACAGAACGTCAGCCTGCGGCAGATGTACGCCACTGAAAAAATCACTAGCGTGGCCTCTAGAAGTTTTTAGTACAATCTGGTTTGTGTGTAATGCTGCAAGATTCTCGTTCCTAAGTAAAAATAAAAATAAAAACACTACACTTTGCAACACCGCAACTCTTGAACAATGACATATCTCTCGCTCGTTCCGAACATAAAAAAACATATTTTCGGCATTTCCTTAATGCTGCTGGATTAAGGTCCCTGATTCTGGAAATAAATGCCAACTCATTAATTAGACTGCATAATCGTGTTGATGTAGCACGCACGCATAACTACCTCCATTGAACCATTCTTTTTAAGAACGGGGATTTGGTCGAGTGGATATATGGGTTTACCATTTCAGCCAGGCGACTGGTGCCAAAGGTTGCAAGTTTCAGTCTCGCTCGTTCCGAACATTGAAAAATGTACCAAAAAAATGTAGGGCCGTTTTTATCATAATCTCGTACATACATTTAATCATAAAATAAGAAATATATTGCATAAGTATAGACAGGAAATCCTTATCCTACATCACTAGGGTCCTTTTTTATTCATGGGTACACTTCAGATCTTTGCCCTTCTGTCATAAAATCTTGATTTGTATGTACACCAAATGTACGTGAAAGGTACTTTCTGATAAATTCTAGCAAAAATGTGCAATGTTACAATATCTATAATTTGAGCCCAACATGATCAAAATTGGATTAAAAGTGACCGAGCTATGACTAGATGAATATTTCAAAGGTCCAAATGACCTTGATCTTTGACCTCTAGAGGTCACATGTAAATTATAAAAATGTGCAGTGTTACAGTAGCTACAATTTGTGTCCAACATGATCAAAATTGGATGATCATTGACCGAGTTATAGCTACATGAATATTTCAAATGGCAAAATGACCTTGACCTTTGACCTCTAGAGGTCACACGTAAATTACAAAAATGTGCAGTGTTACAGTAGCTACAATTTGTGTCTAAAATGGTCAAAATCTGATTGAAATTGACTGAGTTGTGGCTGGATGAACATTTCAAACGTACAAATGACCTTGACCTTTGAACTTTAGAGGTCACATACAAATTACAAAAATGTGCAGTGTTACAATATCTACAATTTGGGTCCAACATGATCAAAATCGGATGAACACTTTGGAAGCCAGACGCAATTGAATTTTTTAATTGCCCTTATTTGCCTTATTTTAAAAATCTTCACTATTCAGAACGATATGCAAAACTTCACTGCATGTGCTATAGAATTGCAAAGTTTGAAGTTTCTAGCTTGCACGGTGTCTGAGTTTCAGATGACACAAAAATCTGGCGGAAAGAAAGAAAGAAAGAAAGAAAGATAGAAAGAAAGAAAGAAAGAAAGAAAGAAAGAAAGAAAGAAAGAAAGAAAGAAAGAAAGAAAGAAAGAAAGAAAGAAAGAAAGAAAGAAAGAATATTGGGTAAAATAATATGTCTGTATTCACACACAGACATAACAAAACCAAAAACCAAAAAAGCATGATGCAGTCTCTCTACATCCTATAGCCAATCAGTCACTGCCTATATGTCTAAACTTGCAAATAATGTGAAATGAAAGCAAATACGTAAATCAATAATGTGTCACAAGTTTTTGCTCATAATGGCAACACTTGGAGAACTTATATGAGCTTTCTAAAGAAATGATGTTCATTGCTTATATTTATATTTCTCCCCATTATTATATGCTAAAAGTGAAAATTTTGGCCTCGAACTACTGATTCTTCAGATATCTGCTTAACGCTAAATTTGTCACCAACTAATACGAGAGTCAAGTGAATAGTTCACAAGTTTACTCAAAGTTTTCTTTTTTCTGTTTCATAAATATAATGTACAAACCAAACACTTACACTTTAAGCATATAATGATTAACAAGAACAGTGAGCAGGTTTTATGAAATCAGGGCCACAAGTCACAACAGATAAAAACTTTAGGGGCAGAAGGGAGGGACAGAAAAGTCCGAGGACATCTGAAAAATCGGGGAAAAATTGCGAGCTGTGCGCGGCTCAATCCCCTTGGCACCATTAACCAACAATATCTTTTCTGTTGGCACATATGACAGATAGCACTGACATAATGCATGCATATCGCAACATCCTGAGTCATGTGAAACATCACGCTTGAACATTTTGCCGTTCACTATATTTCCTCTTGGTTGAAAAATAGCATGATTTTCTCCGTCGGATAAAAATGTTGGGCGCCAGATAAAAAAATTGGAAGCTCCAATCCTAATATTAATCACGAAATAATTGCAAGCCATTTGAAATTGGCGTGGTGGAAAATAGACCATGTTAACCTATGACTCAGAGCTCATCCTGAACGCCTGACAAGGCTGAGTGGTAAAACGCTTGCCTTTAACCACAGTGCTCCGGGTTCGATTTTCGGCGCGTTTGTTGGACACACAGGACAACAAAATTGTTTGTGTGACCAAAAGGGCGGATATGAGCAGTTTGGTTCTTGTTCTGTCCATTACTATTGGTATGTTGCGTGTTTTACTGAACTTATGACAAATGTTATGTTTATATGTTTGTTTTGTTTTGTTTTTTCAGAGTTGCGCCCTGAATTACTGACCACAAAAACACGCCGCGCTGACGAGGCTATCATGGCTGGCTTCAGCAAAATAGGCCCAAGCGCTCTGGACGTTGATTGGTGGATAGAGGGCCAAAACGAGTTAAAAAATGCTATGAAACCAGAGTTAATGAACCGGAAGGAGGCAAAAAATGTCATCTTGTTCATTGGTGATGGTATGGGTCCTGTGACAGTTAGCGCAGCCAGGATTTTGCATGCACAAAAGAGGCCTAATCTGATAGGGAAGGATAGGCTCTTAGCTTTTGAAAACTTTCCTCATCTTGGACTTTCACGCGTACGTAGACCTGCTTTAGTGGCATTATATCTGCCTTGTTGTCAGGGTGGTGTGTCTTTTTTCAGTGTGCTCCTTTATTTATTTTTTTCTACTCATTTTCTTTTGTTATTGACGAGCGGGAATTATTGTTGCATTTACAATATTCTTTGCACGTATTTTGTAATCGACCACTGCACTGCAAGGTTACGTTCAATTCAAAGTACAGTCACTTGCTTCACTCTTCTGGGGAGGTTGAAGAACGCAAAGCACTGTGTTATTCTTCAATCGCCCTCCTTGAATTCGTTGTCACCAGGGACGTGGTATAGATGGACTGCCAACGGGAGCGCTAATCCCTTTAGTGGTCAACTGGGCGCGACGACTACATAGCGTGTTCAGTAGCGCCGCTCAAGTTAATTCCCCCCTGCTCAGTCCGATTGTTGTTCCATCTATGTTTCCGCGTTCGGTTGTATCGGGTTACTTACATCAGGCTTACATCGGGTGTGCTATTGTACCAAGTTCAAAAACGGAGAGTTTTATGCGTGCGTAACCAGTCTCATCGTTTGAATCAGAACCGTGCGAGTCCATCGATGTGTTTTTCGTTGAAATCGGCCGATAAAAGGGTTAGTTTTTGCATTTTTTCTGTCCAAAATGATGCAAAGTTAGACAACTTGCGTGCGTTATAACTCCTTACGCCGTAATCAGCAATAAAAAATGTAGTTTTAGATGGATAGTGTATGCCGGTAGAATTATGATGGTTGTTTCATTTCTTGTAGGTGAGTCCGGCGTAACGCTAAATTTTGACTTTAAAATGTGGAACACCCTGAAAAATTTTGCACTTTTCAGTCGGTGACGCGATTATTCTCGCTTTTCATCGCGTGACCCGGCCCACGAGACTGCCACCGGCCAGCGCGGACCGTGGAGTTGTGTTTATTCAGCACTGAAGGTGCTCGCTCAAACACCCGATCACTTGAGCAGCGGCAAAATAGATGGTACAAAGGGGGCCCCGCCGTTGGGAGTCCATCTATAGCACGTCCCTGTTGTCACCAATGTTTACCCTTGAAACGATGATGAGGGACATCAGTGTCCTGTCCGAGTTATTTTTATGGGCACTTTGCAATAGATCTTATGCACGGCCGCCATTTTGAATAAATTAGCGCCATGTTGGGAAATTGCATTCTGGGATTAATTGTAGTACGCTGCTGAGATCAGTCTGAGGGCTACTTTGATATTAGATAGCTCGCCCTGATAAGTTTCACTCGTTGTTTAGCGAGTTTTTTCACTAATATGGTCGGACAAATGTAACATATATTTGGTTTCTGAAGGTGTAGTATAGAAACTATCTTGTCTCCAAAAACAATGTGGAAAAGTTAAGTCTTTAAGGGGGAAAAATAAGTTAAAGTTAAGGATGTCCTTGAGGCTTGAGCAAATATCATCAATTCACTGTGGTGCTTTTTGTTTGCTTGCATCCCTACTTTCTCATCTTTTTCTTTCGCTTGTGGGTAGTTTTTTATTTTTCCTTTCTTTTACTCCTTTTTTCCGAGTTAACTGTTGCGTTTCGATCGTACTTTAAGAAGTGTGATTTTCTTTGACGCGGAGGTCTGCCTTTCAGTGAGAAATAATCCCTGGACAAAATGAACATAAAAATGCAACAGAGAGACCGCATCCATCTGGTTTAGCACGGGTTTCAATGATCTTTCAATGAGGGGAAACCGCAAACTCGTGGACACATCGAACATAGCCAAATGTAATTTTTGGTGCGCTTACTGTCAACAAAAGGCACAATAATTCTAACGACAACTTGCACAAACTTCAACAGTTTCTCTTCAAATCAAGAATGTACACTTGCGTCAAGACATCCCTTTGCTAATCAAAAGGTGTGAAAGACATATACAAACGAACAAGTGTACGTGCAAGACACATTTTGCTCCTGCAAACACTCTATATTTTTGTTTGTTTGTGTGTGTGTGTGTTTCTCTTGGTTTAAACGTATTTTATTTCTCAAAATACATGTACGAGTGGGGAGCAGGCAACGCCTATACGAGCCCATCCCTTGTGCGGATATCGATGCAACTTTGTACATTTAGCATGTTGCACATCTTTGCAATGTACATGTGTATTATTTCAGTAATTCTTTTTATTTCACGCAATTACCTTAAAAATACCGACTTAAAATGGGAAAACAACGTGTTAGTGATGTAAAATTTGGCTCCTAAGTCTTCAAAGTGTGCTTTCTGAAACAATTAGTACGTGTTAAGTACTTGGCCTTTCTTTGTGTTAACGATGTTTGCATAAAATTAATCACCCGGTGCTTAATCTATGAAAGGGTTTACGAGATAAGCACAAGTACTGGTTGCTTTAAAGAAACTACTTGTGAAAACAAAAGGCAAGAAACAACACACGGGTTGTTAGTTGAGGAGCGCATGGTAAAAATATCTGTAGTTTTAAACGTTAAAATGAATATTTTTTCGGTTATGATTAAGAAAACTCACCTCATAGGTTTAAACATATGTATCTATACAGGATTGTCCAACATTACTTCTAGATGACTAACAACATGGGTTGTCGAGCTGAATATGACAAAGGTGGAAGAGCAAAGTCCCAGCTTATCAATCTGATAAATTTCTGCTGCAGATGAACACGTCCCTGTTTTCATGTATGACATTGCGTAATGAAAGTTGAACATTTCCTATTTTCATATCTGACCCGGATTATTCCGAAATCAAAGTTTGTAGAAGAATACCTTAGATTTGAAACAACTTTGCTCGAAAAACAATCTGTATTTATCTTTGAAAAATCAGTAATAAAGGAAGGAAAATTTGTTATTTTAGGGAGCGTAATCTTTCTTTTTTTCTTTCTTTCTTTCTTTCTTTCTTTCTTTCTTTCTTTCTTTCTTTCTTTCTTTATTTCTTTCTTTCTTTCTTTCTCTCTTTCTTTCTTTCTTTCCTTCTTTTTCTTTTTTCTTTCTTTACTTTTACTTTCTTTCTTTCTTTGGTTCTTCTGCTAACCTATCTATCTATCCATCTATCTATCTATCTATCTATCTATCTATCTATCTATCTATCTATCTATCTATCTGTCTGTCTATCTATCTATCTATCTATCTATCTATCTATCTATTCTTTTATCATTGGCTATAGTGTTTACACATTGGTTGCAAAACACACAATACGATTTGGCTCCTAAAGGAATATGATTCAGATGACAGGGTTACCCAGTTGGAATGGATATATTTAAACTGAACTGTATAGACTGATCGCAATGTGCAAATGTCATCATTCAAAGTTACACGGCAAACGTTGTATGACAAGGTCATGGGCAAGAATTTACATAATTTTCAGTCCTTTCCAGGAGAGGAATTCTTCTTATCCATTGTTTTCCCAGTTTTTATTTGTTGGCAAGGGATAAAATTTACGTTGTTTGCCGCAGGAATAAGTTGAAAAGCACACAGCCAAATAACAAATTAAACTTCTCATGGCTACATGTGTAATTTCATAGTCGACACAGGTATCGCCATAACGGCTCGCAAACTACAAATAAGTCCACAATGCACTGCGCGTCAAAAAATTTGGCGCATGCGCTGTGTCGCGAGCATAAGATCTATTCTTGTCTTCACATTATGCACATGTGTCATTGCCATTGTTGTGTGCCTTACATTGTACTTCATTGAACAATGGGGGTGTGCACCTCTCAAAGTCAGTCATCGAATTAGAACAAATTATGTGATAGTCATAACATGTCACATGACCATTATGCCACATATCAACAAGGTCGAACACCGAGTTGATTATGGCATAATGGTCAGTGTGACATGTCATAAATGACTTGTAACAAGGGTGGTACGAACTAAGATGTTCCTTGGTGCATGACATTTTCCCTTACCTTTTGCGCATGGTGTAGTTTGTCGCCTACATAAATTGTCACATGCACAGTCAAGTTTGACTGCTTGCTCATGTATTTTCCACTTATGGATATGGCAGTAGGAAGACCAGGTGGTGGAAGCCAAAATGACAGATTTAAGTGAGTTGGGCAGTTTTCCCACTCAAGTTATTATTTCAGAGGATTAAGTGTCATAATGACGATAATGCATGCTACACGAAACCTATTGCAGGTAAAAAAGCAATACATTTTTGGAATTTAATTCACTTATTTTTTCAGGGTTCATCCTTGCCATGGACACTGATTTAAGTGTTGTTAGTTGAATCATGTACATCAACCTACATTATGCCGACAGTGATATCATGCTAGGTATGACAGACGACTTGGAAAGTTCTAGGAATACACGTCTGTTCTATTTCAAGTCCTGTGGTCATCCGCACAGATCCAGCTAGAACAGTACCTCAGTTTTGGCTGTTCAGGGGAAGGTGTCAACAACAGCTGCTTCTACAACACACTGTCTGTAGTTCATGCTGCACTGCACAACACTAGGAATGCTATTGTGTGAAAAAAATGTTCATTATGTGTTTAATTCAACAGTGATAGCAAACCATAATCCACATTTTTCACAGAAAGAATGGATTATGTGATATAATCAACACTTTTTTCGGCTCCCTATTGGTTGGTTCCTACCACCCATGTTACAAGTCATGATAAACTTTGTTCACAAACAGGTTAATTAAAAGTGTACCTTAATTCACAACACCTTTTCATTAAAAACAACAGTACACTTTTGTGAACCACACAATGCGGATGTATGCCTGTCCCGTTTTCGATAAGGCGACATATGCCCAATGTTGTTGGCTCAAGACATATCCTGGTGGACATCCTGGTCCGCGATTAAAGGATAATTAAATGTCGTCTGTACTGGCCCACTGGCCAAGATGCAGTCAACCGTATTGACCATGGCATTCACGTGAATCTGCCCCACTGAACCACTCTTTATCAACATCAGATGCTTACGAAATCATCTGTTTTCATTGTAGATTGTTTCTCACGAATCTCCTGTTAATTTAAGGTTCCCTTGAAACGAGTCCATTTTCGGAGACCAAAAATTTTTCAGTGTTCCTACAGTTTCACCAAAGACGTTTTCTCTGCGACGACGAGCGGATTCGAATCTGCTGAGAATCGTTCGCTTGCCGTCCACAGCCGTTTCCTCTGACCACTGCTGTGATAATGGTTATCAATCAGTGCAGGCAAATTTGAGCGTCTTGATGTAATCACTCGCGCGTACAAGTCGGAACTTATTACCCAGGGGTACATTGGTATCCAGAAAGAGTTCCACGAGGTATCTTTATTGATTACTATCAAAACGATGATATGGAAGATCCAAGTATGAAAAAGCATCTAATGTTAAGTATGGAAAGGACTGGTGTCAGTGGATTCTTAATTAACTCATCTACTAATAGGCCTACTCCTCCTTTCTCAATAACAGAATGGGACTCTGACCAAGAAGTCTCGTCTCTACCTCGAATCGGGGTTGAACCCACGACAAATTGCAATACAACCGTTTTGTTTGAATTATGTTAAAAAGTATCTATAGAATAGCATACTAATAAAGTCTACCAAAATCTCGGCTGTGGAATTCAACAATTAAAATTGTGGTGAAAAGCTAATGTTCACCACGAGCGTGGAAGTAGCTTCAGTTTTAAATGTAATGGGGTGTTTTGCTACATTAACGGAGTATAAAAAATCCGTCAGGGGTAATTGAGATATAACTCTATTTATATTGATTTAAAAAAAACTACCAAAATCGTCATATTTGTACGCATTTTAATACAAATGGGCATGTGAAGTTCATTATTGTGCAGATATTTTGGAATTAAAGAAAAAAAAGACTTTGCAGCTGTGTTCTGTAAATAGTTATATTATCAACATAAAAGAAATAAAAATGACAGGTACTCAGGCAAAAATGGCCGTTATTCATCGATGTCAATGTCAGTGTAAAATTTTGCTCTTGCAAAATGGGCAAAATACGATGTAAGACGTCCACGTACTGGAGTTTTTGTATTGTCACAAGTGCCTCCGGCTGTGCCCAGGTAACAAATTAAACTGACGTCAAAAGAGGTAATATATAAAAGGGGAAAGAACCTCAACATGTTTCAGCAAATGTCCCGAGGCCTCACAAAAATAATGTGTAGTTCTGGTAACCTGACAGACTCTACTAAAAAGGACCAACCTTAAAATTAATGGAACAAAAACAAACAAAACGAAAAAAGTACCTGTAAGCCGTCCTTCTCCAATAAATACTGGTCGACCCAGGCCAGTGCTACAAACTCAGAGACCCAAGTGGCTCAAAAATGTCAGTCAATTTTTTCAGTGACCCAAATGTGACCTACACGGCCCAAATGGCCAAAGGCATGAATGGGGGGGGGGGGGGGGTCTGGGAGCATTAACCCCCCCCCCCCGAAAAATTTTGAATTTGAGCATGCAAAATGGTTTATCTGGGGAGTTTTGAGTATGTTGCCTTCACAACTTCACATGCAGTAGCGGATTTAGGGGGGGGGAGATTTAGGGGGTTTACCCCCCCACACTACCTAGTAATCATGTGTTATGTCAAAAAATTCATGAGAACTTGTCAATTCAAATTGATATATTTACATTCAATCTAACTTTTAACATTGCAAGTATAGGAGAGAGCCTAGTGTGTTATGAGACCATAACACATGAGCTTTGTGTGTTATGGGACCAAAACACATGTGTCCCGCCCACGTTCCAATAAGCCAGGCACACCTGGGTTTCCGCAACTTAACACTTGAACATGCTGGGCAAATCAGTTTCTGGTCGTCTCACTTAATTCTATGTATTAAATTTCTAAATTTCGTGTAATTGTGAAGAAAAATAAAGAGCGAAATGTAAATATAAACAATGAGAGTCGCTTTTGATGTGTGTTATGGCATAATGACGCGCGTGATTGAAGCGACATCGTGCGCGTGGCGCACGCCAGTGCGCCTCGCCCGATGTCACACAATCACACAAAATCGACCCTCATTTCTTAATTATATGTGCCTAAATTCGCCCAGAATGCACCAATGTAAACCTATATTTAATTTTTTTCCGGGGGAGCATACCCCCGGACCCCCTAGCAGTGCTGAGCCCCTTCGGTGCTCAGTGCTGGAACAAATTCGACCCCCTCCCCCACCCCCCACCCCCAATGAAAACCTAGATCCGCCTCTGACATGGTTGACAAAATGACATTTCCGTCATTATTGTAGTGATTTGGCTGTTTTCCCTCAGATTGTACAAAAATCTGATGATTAGCAAAATTATTAAAAAGGGAATTAAAAAAAAAATATCGCCATGTTATCTACTTTGCATGGTGGACCACAACATGAAAAAAGCGATAAAATACAAGAATGAAATCGGGAACAATATTCAGTTGCTTTGCACAGGTTTGTGCCTGAAATGCTTTAACCATTTATGAATTAAGATTGGCCTAACTTCTCAATTAATTATTGTATTAATAAATATAAGCATCAAAGGCGTAATTTTTATAACTCCAGGGACCTGCTTTATATAATTTGCATGTCCCTGATAACAATAAGATACTTAAACTATAAATATATAAAGCGGCATCTCTCCAGTACTCCCATCTCATGCATCAAGAATGATTTTACCTTATTTTTGAAAATGTTCTCACATTTATTTGATATACCCTGACAGGTTCTGCATGGGAATTGGTATAATCATGGTACAGTAGTACCTGCAATTACCGACCTGGTCAAATTCTGTAGCATTTTTCAAGAACTGTGATGCAAAAATTTTGCTACAATGCTCCAGTTGGACAACCTTGAACCAGCTGCAACACGCGACTGACCAGCAAAATCACCCCGTAAAAAAGTCGTAAATCAACCGTAACCAAGTTGTAAGACAAAGCCAACAAAAAGCTAACATGGCCAACGTGTGCCGTTATTTTGCAGTAAAGTCAACTCAAACAGCATTTTATTTCAACTTGTCTGGACGGTCAACGTGGGCCTGGGAAAAAGTATAGCACCACGATGGGCGCGGTATCGGTATCTAGTATCGCTGGGTTCCAGGTGTCCCTTCTCCGAGTTACCAGGGCAAACGGTCATTCAAGTACTTTTAAAACATGACTTACTATCTTAACCTTAATCTGTCAGATTAGTTGTGTCTGAAGCAGTTATCATCGTTAGTTACAAATCCAAATTCGACACGGCACGCTCGAGCGCCATTTTAAACATTGCGCAATTAATGCATTGATTGCGGGACATCCTCACAAAAGTACACTTGATTTGGATCTCAAAGTGAATCGCGGCCACACCATATATATCACAATGAATGCACTGAAATAATTGCAAAATATATATTTTTTGTTTCATATATTTTAAACCTATTCCCACCCCCAGTCGGCAAGATCGTCACAATGCTCATTCACAAACCATTGCCACTGGGTACGGAACTCACTATTTTCACTATGGCAGCCATGTAGATTGGATATTTTGAAGAGGTAGCGTCCAGAATATATGTGTGATTAGTGTTAAGGGAAGGTTAATTTGTCGAATGAATGTAATGTACAATATATAGTGGGACTTTTCCAGAGTGAGCATCACCTGTAAATATAAATACAGCGACAGACAGTGACCAGTTGTAGGCCCCAGAAATAGTATCTGGTATCACATGTAGAAGTCGCCCTGAGGCAATAAAATAAGGGTCAGCAATTGGCTGAGTGCCAGGCGCCCCACTGCGCAAAGATAAAGCTCAATGGAGAAGGTTGTCCCAATAGTGGATACAGGTCCGAAAGTACTGGCGAGTTTTTATATAAGTGGTAATAAACTAGGTCATGTCCATTGAGCAGAACATTTTCCATTGATAGTAGACACAAAGGGATTGTGCCTTGTTGACCGCACCCAAAGGTGAGCGAGTGCAAATTAAAAACGAGGCTCTGAATGTATTTGTTAGTTGTAGTCACTTTTTATTTTGTCTCTGACGGAGCAACATGTGTTTGGCATCGTGGGGTTAAAAATATTTGCAGAGCAGATCCGATTCGTAGCTGGTATTTCCCTTTTGCAAGAACATTGATGCTAAATTTGCATTCTTTTTATTGACCAGTTGTAATTGATTGTTTGTGTATACCTGCTTATTAACAAGTTTTCAATCAAAAGAGGTACACATAGCTGCTTTGTGAAGCTCACAGCTTGACACATTGACACATTCTGGAATGTTAAATGTAATATACATGTGTACCACTAATGATCACTACACAGTGGGCTGGTCAAACTTGAGATGTTGCTGTATTCTGGTGGTGTAAAGGACTTGCCTCTATTAGTCAGGTGCTCCGGGTAGCTACTTTTTGTTTGGCAGAAATTTGTGTAGTTTTCGCATCATGTATCTGGGCAAGCACTGATTTTTCACACTCGGACAGGTCATACTTTTTTTTACAACATAGGTTTCATATACATACACATGAACAGGCTAAGTCACATATATAGCTTTTTTGCCTATCGGTTGCTTAAAGGCTGATCTGTTAAAACAGTTTGGACCAAGTTGTACGTTTCAATCAGGCATTGGTCTCAGCTTCTGGCCGGATATAAGTTAGTCCGTCAAAGCTATTTGCAACATTGAGTCTCAATATTGCATCTTGTTACATGGTTCGAAATTATTTGATATATAAAAGTAGTGTTCACATCCTTTGTATATAATACCATTGGCCAGAAACACTATGGACAAATGCATCTTTTACCAGAAGACCCTGACAGATGCAGAACCTGCAATGACTTAAACTTTGAAAGGGTGGGAAGGCATAGGGCGTGTATGTACACAAAGGGGTGATGACATTCACACAGAGCCAGGGCGAAACGGTCACGAGGATTGTAGGAGTCAACAAATTACTGTTTTTGCATCATCTTTAAGCCCGAGGTAAGGACAGGGTCAAAGAAACAGCCATGCTGTTGGAACATTAAAGAAGTCCAACGAGCGTTGGGGAGAAACAGTTGCAAGCATTTGCTGTTTGTCCATACCATACTTGGGTGTGACACTACCTATAGGTTGTGTAACATTGGGAAAGGTCTCTCCCTGAAACAAATCCAGCCTGATGGTCAGTTCAGATCACAGGCCCAGGTCTATCGCAAAGGATGCTATGTGAAAGGCTGGAGAAGCAGCATTAGTTAAATTATATACGGGCACAAAAGATGACACTCTAGACAATCTTCGACTTATTTGCTTCCATCGAAAGGTTCACACAACTACAAGCTTTGTGCAGCCTAACAGTCTGCCTCCCACATCAACACCTGCCAAATACCACAGCGTTCGTGTTTACTACCAGGTTGAGCTGTTGAAAGGTGTCGCAGTTCTCAATCCAGAAGTCTTTGGTTGAAAAGCTGTCGATGATCAACTATTGCCTGTCCAGTGTGACAAGTACGTTGCCCCTGAGAATCTTCTCAAGGCATTTCACCCTGCTTGCAAGACTGGATGTGAGACTAGGCGATGTTCCTCTCGAAATATTGGTTTACACTGTTCCGCTGTCTGTGCAGGATGCAGAGGATATGCTCCAACATGACAGCAGTAATGCCTGAGGACAGTGATGACTGATAAAGCAAGATGGTTAAGGACAGATAAGATTACCCTATGAAAATGTTAAGATGAAGTTTATATTTACCTTACGGTATATTAGTTGCCATTCGCAAATACAACTTGTCTGCAGTTTTTTTTTATACTAGAGATGTCATTAACATGCTTTACGTGAACATGAATGGACTTTTTTGGTTTAAAACTTCATTCAGAAGAAATACTGTTACAATGCACAACACCACCTACAGTACGAATTGTTACCCACCTTCAGCCATTAAGGTTTCAACATTCATGTGTGACACATACAATTTTTTTATTTTTTCATATTTTTATTTTTATTTCTTTTGAAATTTCGCATAAGTATGGGCAGCTGCTGTGAGACAAATAATGATGTATCATGTTTGTTATTTTTTTTTGTAATAGGGACACTATCCAAGTAATTTTTATAGAATTAAACGTCAATTACAATAAAATTGAGTCTAAAAAAATCAGCTAAATTTGGCAGCCAATTTGAGTATATAAATTTGGGTCAGTAACCAAATGACCCAGTATTGAATTTCATTACTTTTACACATATTCTGCACATCTAAATCCCTATCAAGTTACGGTACAAGTCAGGTTATGATATCAAAATAGCGATTTGGTCACTTTTTAAATTATGCAGACTGTTTATTTTTTGAAGACTTTTTTTTTTGCAACATTATATGATTCCTTTCTCATCATAGAATCAACGGAAAACTTTCTGCTGCTGTTTATGATTCTTCTCTTACTATATGAAGCACAATGAAGCTAAATTCAATCTAATGAACCTAATCTTGGCGGCGATCTTGAATATTAAAATATGGGTTAGAAGTATATTGTAATATTGCATTTTATTTAATTTTTGAATTTTGCACCCAGCCTAATCCCGCTAAAATTGCAGCGCAAACCAGGTAATGGCATTATAATGCAATCTGGCATCCATTTTAATTTATGCAAGTAATTTAAATACCCCAGTCTAGATTTTGGCAGACTTTTTGTATGTTATAATAAAGCTATGTCTGAACTTTAACCAAACGAAAAACAGTTCTGTTGCAATTTATGGTTGGTTCCACGCCATATTGAATGGACTAAAATGGCTGTGTGCGGTTAGCATTTTCCGCCAGGCGACAGCTGCCAAAGGTTGCTGGTTCAAAATCCGGTCTTTCCGTGGTCAAAACATCAAAACAAGTACAAATGTATGTCTCATTTACAAGTGTTATTTATGATGAAATGCTTTATAAGCTCAAACTTTAACGCAATGATATTATTTTCCCTTTCATACCTTGTTATATGTAAATACTTACGCTTTACAGGTGCTCCGCGAAATTTGAAAATATTTATGTTCTACAGGTGTACATTGTGTATCGGTAATATATTCTGTAATGTCTCCTGTTGTACATTATATATATATATATATATACTCTCTGCGTCTTTCCGTGTCTGGTGAATTCAATGTATTGTATTACAGGGCCGTCCAGTATAATTGAACATTTTAAATAAAAATAAGTTGCAATATCGCCACGTTTAAAGTCGCAAGGGGTTTGTGCTGCAAACGTGCTTGCTCTTTTAATTGAAACATTTGATTGTATTTGAATATTGTCCGCCACGCACCTTCCATGCGGTATTGCAGGTTTAGCTGCCATAAACTTTTCGAAGTGATTGCTTTCAGACCGATGGGATAACAACCTAAACATGCTTACTTGTTGATCATTTTTAATGCAAATGTGTTCGTTTCTGTTTTTTTTTCAATATTCCTGTTGTTTTGTGTGAAGAAATAAATATAAGAAAACAAGTTGATCAAATATCACGCTTTTAAAACCTTCATCCTCAAAAGAAAGAAGGAAGGAAAAGAAAAAGACAGCACTAAACAAGTTTCCTGTTAAAAAGGAACCATACTGGACTGGTATCCAAGGGAAGAAATCCGTTGGGACAAGTTTGTATACAATTGGTACCGTACAAATACCTGAAATATTTGTGATTAGGAAGTAATCGGACACGGACAGGTACAATCTCCAAAAGTCTGCGATGTCCGGGAGATACAATTTTATAATGTTCGTGCCGTCCGTGAGGTACAATCTTCAGTTGTCAGTGAAATTTGTCACAGGGTTAAGTTGATAAATAATAATGATGCACTGTGCACGGGCAACTTCACCCGCCTTAATCCCGAAACAAAGCCAGAAAATGTCCGCGATGTCTGTGTTGTAGATATATCGCGGACATAGGGGGCGTTTTGAGATTGTACCTTTTGCGCGCGGGATCGCCTGCTCATCGTTTCACGCTAGTAATTCAACCTGTGCAAACATAACGAACAGAGCTACCACCTTGCAATTCATAACATGGATTACAAACATGCGTGTATTATACAACAAAATGTTTGTAACAATTTGTACATCAAATGAACACCAGAAAATATGGGCATGAATGGGAAATTTTTCAGCAAATTACCATGGCACCTAGCGCTGCATAGTGGTACTTGCAATATCATTGAGTGGACACAGGGTTGACTCCAGCTGAACCACTGTGTATACTTGTGCCAATATACATACGTTGATAATATTCATTTGAGCTCAAAGCATACACTGTTATCCACAATCAAGGCAAAATATGCCGTTCTGGTAGCATTTTTTTAATATAGCCCCTGGCATTCCTATGTGTCGTATTTCATATGCAGTCTCCAATCACCGATTACCCCCGTGGAAACGTATGTTCTGCGCATGGTACCAAGCATTTCGTGTAGTGATTGGCTGAAATTATCATAAATCTAACAAAGATATATGTACAAAACGATGAATTTTTATCGAAAATATGTGGAAAATATATACGATGGAGTACCAAATTTGTGAATGGGCTGAAGTGGAATTTTTAGCGCTGTATCTTTAACAAAGAAATATGAAACTGTAAGTATTATCATCGACTGCAGAGGTTGTAATCCCTCAAACTGAAACAAAACCAGACTGCGCATCGCCTGGCAAAAAAAATTCCACTTCTAAAATTCCAGAAGGGTTCTTATATCTTGTACGTATAAGCACATGATTTTCCGAAACAGAATGACCTTCCCACAACGTCGTACATGGCATGTTTCGCAGTATATCCCTTTTCACATGTGGTCCTCAAAATTCTTTTGATTTTCTTTTTCTCCGTCATCAAACAGGATATTCATATTATTATCAGTTCAATAAACAGTTCAACCCTGCCGTGCATAACATCCATCCCTTCAATTATTGGACGTTTCAGACGTACAATGTGGACAAACAGGTCACAGATTCTGCTGCTTCTGGAACAGCCATGGTGAGCGGTGTGAAGACCAAACAACAGCTCATTGGTCTAAATTCAAAGGCAGAATTTGCAAATTGCACCACGAGTAAAGCCAATGAAATCCATTCCATTCTACACTATGCTCACAAAGGTAAGGATCAAGCATATTTTGATACTATAAGAGAATGCCTCTTCAACTTTCCCTGTTTGAATTTTTTTACATTTTACCTTTGTCACAACAAATTTGACATTTAAACTCTGACATAAATTTGTCACACACACACACACACACTCACACACACACACACACACACACACACACACACATATATATATATATATATATATATATATATATACATATATATATATATATATATATATATTAAAATTGTTTTCTGCAAACCTATGAAACTTGGGACATATATATACAGATACTTGAAACTATGTGATTGTATGGTTTGCCGTTGTAGTATAATCCTATTTCTAGTATAAGGTTATGTTTTTTATCAATTTCAGAAAACATTTATTCAGGTTGGGTTCTTGTATAAGTTGAACAATGAATTATATCTCAATCTATCGAAGGCCTTATTGGAATCAATAAAAAAACAATAAAGGTTTTAACCCCCATGCAAGTGAAATTCATTTTTTTTTCCAAGTTCACGTGGCTGGTGTTGCAGCATACTGTTCTTTTGGGGGGGGGGGGATTTTTAATCGCCTTCAAAATCAATTTTTATTACTTAGGAATCTTGAACATTGAGGAAGGTAGAGCAATTGCATTGAAGTCTTCAGATGAACTTTCATTTCCCCGATCATCTCTTGGTGCTGAGATGATTATAGAATTACATGAACATTGAGTCATTTCGAACTGCATTATGGCGCTGTTATATGCACGAGTAAGATGTTGGTATAATACGCCCCCTGCGCGTAACATATGGTCAGGGAGAGAAAGAAAGAATAAGAGTGTGTCTGATTACATTTCTTGTCACATAATAACTGCTTTCTTTAGATTTCAAATTTGAATATTAAGGGTCATGTGCATCTCATCCATTTATCGATCATTGCTTTCCTTATCAATTATTTTCATTCGATTGCCATCTGAAGGTACCATCCATGTTTTCGAGCAAATATATTATATTCTCAATTTCTTCCTGCGAGTTTTCATCACCAACACGATAAGGATTCTTATTTTGTATTAATTGTGTTTTTAACCTGAGTCCAAAAGCATCTGTTATCATGCTTAGTTATCAACCCCACCGCCGTTGTCGTGGAAGCCAACTATTGTGCATCAATGGAACAAACATTGTAACATTTTAGTTTGGATGTTGTCAATAAAATTCCTTCACCGAAACGTAG
This sequence comes from Hermodice carunculata, assembly GCA_964020975.1. Taxonomy (NCBI): domain Eukaryota; kingdom Metazoa; phylum Annelida; class Polychaeta; order Eunicida; family Amphinomidae; genus Hermodice; species Hermodice carunculata. The sequence goes on from OZ026626.1 coordinate 87,204,190, forward strand.
GCCTGGGTTTTGCTCCTCGGCCAAACGTGTTTTCGTTCATGAAAGTTCTTGTTTTATGTAAGCGTTACTGGGGAAAAAAGGTTTTCTCGGTATTTTAAAGTTCGGAATAAAATTAATGCTAATTTTACTTGTTATCATATACTTTTCAAAAATGGCGTAAAATGTGATGCATAGCCGTTTCTTCAGTATCTCTATGCACGCAACAATATTATCATTGCGATGCCGTATTTGTCGGTATCAATACATTCTCAAGCATTCTGCATATATACGTTGATTATGTTTGAAAAGACTCTAGCAGAAATATTTGGCTTTGAACTCAAGTCCATATCACCCATTTGGACATTACCTTTCACAAACCGATTTCTGTTTTAGAAAACTTGGAAAAAGGCGCAAGTTTCCGAGCCCTGTCAGACTTGCCGAGTATTGGCATAACTTTGTTTACCAGTGATTTTCTTTTGTATTCAAAATATCTTCATGCTTTTTCATTTGCCTTCCAGGATTGTTTGTGACAGAAAGTTACTGGAACAATTTAGCATATTGCAATAAAACTGCAAGGCATTATGGTATAGTCATAAAACCATTTTACTCTAAAATGCGAAAATTTGTACATTGCTGCAAACGTGCTTGCATTTGTAATCAACACATTCGGCTTATTTGAATATTGTCGGCCATGCAACTTTCATCGGGTGTTACAGTTAAAATAGCCTGCCAGATATATTTCCATATGATCGCTCCAGACCGATGATAAAAGTATAAACATGCTTACCAATTGATCATTTCATACAATACAATGGTGCTCGTTTCTTTTTTCAACTTTCCGATGTTTTCTTCAAAAAAAAATAATAAAAACAAGTTGATCAAATATCACACTTTCAAAACCTTCAGCATTAAAAGAAAAGAAAGAAAGAAAGAAAGTAAGAACGAACGAAAGAAAGAAGGAAAGAAAGAAAGAAGGAAAGAAAGAAAGAAAGAAAGAAAGAAAGAAAGAAAGAAAGAAAGAAAGAAAGAAAGAAAGAAAGAAAGAAAGAAAGAAAGAAAGAAAGAAAGAAAGAAAGGCACATGATTTTCTGAGACAGAATGAGCATACCTTGAATACAGGACATTATTTCAGACATGGAATGAGGCATGAATGTGTAATTTATCCACTGATATCACTTAAATGTAACTTTGCTCTTCAAGCTAACTGAAATATTGCTTGTTTGGAAATAAAACTGTATATAATTCTTACTGCCTAGATCTCAGAGATACAAAGTTGCAATATTGATGTCAGGGTCAGTGTAATTTAAAATTGAGTCATCCTAAACTTTTATCTAAATTAAATTGCTGATATGGTCATATCAAGCAAACGGTCAATTGGTATTATAATGGTTACTTAATGACCATGTATTTAGTCTGATGTCATTTTTTCATAATGACAGATAGTTTTTTTTATATTTTTTTACATGTTTAATCATAGATATACAATATATCAAACGGAACTGTGTCATCTAACATGGTACTCAGTTTCCGCTAGAATACCTGTACGTTATACGTAATTTTAGTATTGGTATGCCTTCCGAATATTGAAATATGGCATGCGTATATACACCTCCAAATTCATATCATTGCATTATTATCATTTTATCAAAGTGATATCGCGTGGTTTCATTTCTTTTGCCAGAACGGTCAAAAGTTAATACATTAAGGACACGGGCCAATGGTTGGTATTATCATATCGCTTTATACCCATAAGGGACTGGTGCCAAAGGTTGCAGGTTCGAGTCCCGCTCGTTCCGAACATGAAATATATATTTCGGCATTTCCTTAATGCTGGTGGATTTAAGTCCCCGATTCTGGAAATAAATGCCGACTCAGTAAATATACTGCATTACCGTGTTGATATGGCACTCGCACATAACTACCTCCATTGAACCATTCTTTTTAGGGATGGGGATTTGGTCGAGTGGATATGTGCGTTTCCCATTTCAGCAAGGCGACTGGTGCCAAAGGTTGCAGGTTCGAGTCCCGCTCGTTCCGAACATGAAATAAGCACATGTTTATTTGAAGTTTTGAATATTAGCCAAAAAGCAGGCCCGTATATGATGTAAAAATAACTAGAGAAATTTGACTTGCTTGTCAGCAAATCAGTCAGATATTGTGATATTTCAACTCTGATATAAAAGAAATAACAAGAAAAAAATTTGCTTGTCAGTAAATCAGCCTGTGTGCCTAGAAAACCTTTTAAGATTGCCTATTCAGTATTTATTTAACTCCTCCAACGATAACCTATAAATACGACACATGCATAATAATTTCCCGCCAAAGCACCGGGCTCACGCCTGTCAATTACAGAGGGACATACTAGCATATCACGGTCACAGACAGGGCAAGATACTCCTTTCTCACAAATTAGTGTGTTTTAGAGAAATTTATGTTTACAGATACCAAAGTCATAATTGTTAAATTCGCCTTGTGACATTTCAATATTAATGTCTTCATTCCACTTTTCTAATGGCAATACTGGGTCTTCTACAATATACTGAATTAATATGTCGTACACCATTTTTGCTGGCCTATTTGTCTGACAGATATTTTGAATCAGTAAGCTATTAGTATTTGCATTAGTTTCAACAGGTTGCCTTTTACAGGTATTTAACCAGCTTTTTGGTATAGCATGTATGACACTGTAAAATGTTACAAAATTCACATTCAAATTATATTTATTCTTAAATTGACCATATGTCAAAACTGAGCCATCTCTTTTCAATAGATCATTAATTTTGTTTATACCCGCAAGTTTCCACTGGCTAAAATCAATAGGTTTCCCATCAATCTGTATATGGCTATTATGCCACGAAAATTGATTTCTGATGGTACATACATTATGGTCCAGTTCTGGATTCTTCATAAATGCTGCCTGACTCCAGCATTTTGCCACTTCCGACCAAAATTTACTTCTTATTCTTTTTATCAATAAGCATTTCATATCAAAGTTGTAACTCCACATGTCATTCGAGTAATAAATTAAATATAATGCTAAATTTTTCCATGAAGAATTAGTAGGTGCACATAATCTTTTAACCCATGAAGCTTTTTGTGAGTCAAAATATGGTTGTATATGTGGAACTTTAAGTCCACCATTTCCTGTAGAATTAATCAGCACCTTCCGTTTTATTCTATCTGGCTTACCGTTCCATATGAGCTTGAATATACATGAATTCAACTCTTTGATTATTTTCTTCTCAGGTTCAGGTATGACTGAAACTAAATAAGTAAACTGGGGTAGAGCTAAGCTTTTAATTATTTGTATTTTGCCTAAAACTGTTAAATCTCTACTTTGCCATATATTTAAAATTTGTTTAAATTTTCGCACTTTAGGCTCAAAATTTAGGTTTTGTAAATCATTTTGATTTGTTGAAATCTTAACACCTAAGACTGATATAGGTTCATTTGTCCATGATAGGTTTAGATCTGGAGCTAAGGTTTCTTCAGAATCTTTGATAGGTCCTAGTCTTAATATCTGTGTTTTTTCTAAATTAAGCTTTAATCCTGATATTTTTTGAAATTTTGATAAAATATGGAAAACTTCCCTCAGGGATTGCTCATTGTATTGAAGAAATAAAGTTGTGTCATCTGCATCTTGGCTTAATTTATAAGTCTGGGAATTTATGTTTATGCCCTTAATCTTGTCACTAGATCTTATACAATTTGCTAATGGTTCAACGTACAAAATGAATAAATATGGAGAAATTGGACATCCCTGCCTCACTCCTCTTGAAATGACAAACTTCTCTGATGTGTAACCATTGTTTATTATTGAGCTAGAAATGTCTGTGTACAGATTTTCATCCATTTTTGAAAAGATGGTCCAAAATTGAAATACTGTAAACATTTTTCAATAAAAGACCATTCTAAACGGTCAAAAGCTTTTTCAAAGTCTAATTCTGCTAATATTGCGGGTATGTGATCTTCATCGCAAATCTCAATTAAGTCTAAAACTTTCCTTATATTTTCACCTATGTATCGGTTTTTCAAAAATCCAGTTTGATCGCTATTTATTAATTCTTTTAAAACATTTTTCATCCAGTTTGCCAAAGCTTTGGTTATTATTTTATAATCAGTCTGGAGTAAAGAAATAGGACGCCAATTTTTTAATTTCATAATGTCCTTACTTTCTGTAGGTAACAGGGTGAGAATGCCGTGACGTTGTAATATTGAGAGTTCACCTACCTCATAACTTTCAGATATTGCATTAATTAGAAATTCTTTTAAGTCCTGCCAGCATATTTTGTAAAATTCTACGGGAAGTCCATCGGACCCTGGAGACTTATTATTTGACATAGATTTAATGGCATCAATGATTTCTGCTTCAGTTAGCGTCCCCTCGCAACTTGTTCTTTGAACTTCTGACAATTTTAATACATGTTGATCTGGAAAGAAAACTTGTAAGTCTTCATCTGAGGAGGAGGTTACTTCTGAAGTGTACAATTTTTTATAGTAATCAGCTTCTGCTTTTAAAATTTCTTTGGGATCGGTGATCGTCTCTCCCTCTTCTGTAATGATTTTATTGATAACTTTTCTATTATAGTTTCTCTTTTGTAAGTTAAGGAAATATTTTGTGGGGTTTTCACCATGTTCATACCAGCGTGCTCTACTTCTGACCATAGCACCTTTAGTTTTCTTCTCGATAATCTTTTCAAGTGAAGCCTTCTTATCATCTAATATTACATATACTTCATTCTGATTACCACCAGTATTGCTAAGTTTGGCTTCTAATTCTTGTATTTCTTTCTGTAAAAGGTCAATTTGATTCTGAAGTGTTTTCTTTCTTCTTGAAGCGTATTTGATTGTTTCACCTCGAATTTCCGCTTTCATTACTTCCCATAACAGCCTGTGGCTTGTACCAGTATTTCTATGAGTATCATTTACCTGTGCTATTGATCTTTTCACTATTTCAATATAATCTTTATCTAATAGATATGACACATTTGGTTTCCAGAATCCTGGTCCTCTTTTATTCTGTTCTGATTTCAAATTCAGTACGACAGCCGAATGATCAGTGCGAAAACCAGGTATAATATTTATATTACTAATATATCCACTTAAACCTTGTGATAATAGAAAAAGTTCTAAACGGCATTGGATGAGGCAAGGATGTCTTGTTCTCCAAGAAAATATTTTGTCTAATGGATGGGCTTCTCTCCAAATATCTATTAGATCGGTCTCTTCCATCCAAGCTTTTACAACCTTAATTGCATTTTTATGGGTAGCCTGCCTGCCGCCTGCTTTATCTATATTTACGTTTAGCACACAGTTGAAATCACCACCAATTATACGATGGTCATTAAGCATATTCTCTACCTTATTGCTAATGCTCTCAAAAATTCTGGGCAATCATTATTAGGTGCATATATACCAGTCAAAGTTAATCTAATGTCATTAATTGTGATATCTAAAATGATATATCTACCTTCCTCATCACAAACACATTGGTGGATTGTCCGACTAAAATTGTTTTTGAACATAATACAAACTCCCCTTGCGTTTTGCTCACCATGAGCAAGTATGATGTCTGATCCCCATTCGTTTTTCCATTGTCTCTCCATTGCAAGAGCACTGTGGGTCTCTTGCAGGATAAATATAGAGTATTTTGTGTTTTGTAAATAATAGAACAACTCCCTTCTCTTTATATAGTTTGATATACCACTTACGTTTAAGGAATACACACCGAGTTCAGTCATTTGTGAAACCAATTGTTTTATGTTTTATTATCTTAACCATAACCCAGTGCATGCGTTTATACCTCTTGCAGATAGTACTTAAGAGATTTTCTTTTTTACAAACTCTTCCATTTGTGTAATCATTTTCTTGCATAGTTGCGTTAATACAGATATGTTGGCTCAGGAAATATAAAGTGAAAATATGACAAAAAGACATGAAACACAATTTCAAACGCCATTTCAGGAAAAATTTTGCTTGAAACAGACAATTTACGGACATGTACAAAAACAATATACAACAAACACCCTTTTCGGGTCCTCCTGGTCCTTGTAGATCATGTGTTGTGAACCAAAAGCTTATGTTCACCGATCTTCCAGCTCCGTTATACACACAAGTTTTTGTTAACCAAAACACAGCAACCTTGTTAATGCAGATGTGGCGGGGAATTAATATTTAAGCCTGGTATTGAAGCAAGAATGGCTCCTTTATCTCTAACTGTTTTGAATATAGTTAGGATTGAAATTTTGTGTTTTTGCCTAATTTGTATAAATCGAACTGCTAAGAATTGGATTCATGACTCATTGGATGCAGCTATCTCACAATCCTATCAATTGAAGCTAGAATGGAACCTCTATCTCTAACAGTTTTAAAGTTATTCAAGATTGTTTTTGTGAATTTGCCTAATTTGCATTAATTTGAATACTACAACTTTGGTTGTTATTTCAGCAGATACAGCCGTGTCATCAATCTATCAGTCCAACGTAACATGACACCTCTATCTGTGATAGTATTGAAGTTAGGTCAGATTTAAATTTTGTGTATTCAAACTCCTAATTTGCATAAATTGAAATGCTACAACTTTGGTTCATGTTTCATTGGATGCGGCTATGTCACAAACCTATTAATTAAAGTTGATAGGCCACCTCTATCTATAATATTTTGAAAATTATTCAAATTTTAAATTTTGTGTTTTCACTTAATTTCCTAAAATTAAAATGCTACAACTTTGGTTCATGTTCACTGGATGCGGCTTTAAATTGAAGTTGGACTGGCACCTGCGTTGGTAATAGTTTTGAAGATACTCAACCTTTAATTTTTCGACCGCTCCTAAGTAGCATAATTTAAAATGCTGCAGCTTTTGCTACTGTCCATTAAATTGGCAGGTATCACACACCTGTATGTATAACATGAAATTCCATGCATATATGGAATAGGTATGAAGATATGGAGCTTTAAAATTTAAACACCCCAGATTTGCATACTTTAACATGTTAACTGTTTCAAACAATATAAAAAACGTCACTGCTAGGTCAATCACCGTGGCAAGTTTGATTCTTTTCGTAACAATAGTGGCCGAGAAAATGGGAAAACATTTCCACGGAAATGAATGAATGAAAGAAAGAAAGAAAAAGAAAGAAAGAAAGAAAGAAAGAAAGAAAGAACGAAAGAAAGAAAGAAAGAAAGAAAGAAAGAAAGAAAGAAAGAAAGAAAGAAAGAAAGAAAGAAAGAAAGAAAGAAAGAAAGAAAAAAGTATTTGGGGGTAAAAAGGTCTCTTGTCGCACTGACTGTGTTGCAAAATGTATTTTACAAAGTTATCCTATACAATCAGATTATTTTGTAGTTTTCTTTTTCTTTTCAGAGCTGAATATCACATCATATGCCTATAAAGGTGCAATACGTGTTCTTTCGTGATAACGTCGTTCTAGCAGAATTTCAGTCTGGTTTTGCACCAGGTGATAGCGCGATCAATCAGCTTGTGTTTTTATGTCATCATTTTTGTGAAGCAGTAGACCTACAAAAAGATGTTAGAGTGGTGTTTTGCGATATAACTAAAGCTTTCGACCGAGTCTATCACCCAGGTCTTTTACACAAATTACACAATTCTGGTATAAGTGGACCTCTGTTGCGGCGATTACCTAGATGGACGCATGCAGAGGGTCGTTGTGCATGGAGCATTGTCAAGGTGGGGACATGTCAGTGCGGGTGTCCCTCTAGGTTCTGTTCTAGGCCCATTGTTATATCTTATATACAAAAACGACATTTTTAATATAGTACAATCATCTACACGGCGTTTTGTCGATGATACAACACTTTTTTTTAGGGTAGAGGATGCCACTTCGGCGACAGGTGTCCTTAATTCTAATCTGCGTAAAGTGGAGGGTTGGTCGCGGCAGTGGCTAGTGTCTTTTAACCCTAGAAAAACAAGCAGCATGTTTTTTTCAAAGAAGCGAAATTCTTTACAATATCCAGATTTACTATTCATGAAAGAAAACCTAATGACGGAATCCGAGCATAAACACTTGGGCTTAATCTTCCGTTCTGAACTTTCTTGGTCCAGTCACATAAAAGAATTAACGACCAAAGGAATAAAAATTGATTAATATTATCACATATTTACAGTTCCGTCTTCATAGAAGGTCCTTGGAAGTTCTCTACCTCTCGTTTCTAAGACTCCTTTTAAAATATGGTTCTGTGGTGAGAGACAACTGCACTTCGCAGGAATCTCAGCAATTAGAAAATATTCAATTAGCTGCAGCTGGAATTATTACTGGAGTGACTTCTGGAACTAATCACCATCTATTATATGAAGAAACTGGATTTGCAAAAATTTTTGGTACGACGCGAAAAGAAGCAAATTGATCCTATTCTTCAAAATTATTTGCGGGTACGCTCTACAATACTTACGTAATCTTATTCCTGATTCTGTCAACGGAAGAAATAGATATAATGTAAGATCAGGGAGGAACCTATCACTTTTTCGTTCAAGAACACACTTATTTAATTTGTTATTCTTTCCTTCAGCTATACGATTATGAAACAATTTACCCGAAGATGTGAGAAGTTATGAGGATCTCTCGGAGTTCAAGATAAAACTGAAACGGGATTTAACTCTTTACCGACCGTGCCAATGAAAATCGTTAATATATTAACGATGACGTCACAATGGTATTTTGGCAGCTATAAATAGTACTTAGGCAATTTAAATGGTATCAAATGTCTTTATATATCTTATTTTTTAAAATACATCCCCCAAAATGTATAGAATGGGCCTTATTTTCTTTCAAAATGGAAAAGAAAATTCAAATTGTGCGGTGTCACAGAGAGCGTCAGCCATTGCCGTCAGCTTCACAACCGTCAACATGTCTGGTCGGTAACGAGAGGGAAGAAGATTGATTTCCGTCTGTTTGGTGGTGTTTATGACTAGGAATCAGGAGAGTCGTAAGATTCTGAGTCCCCTGAGTCAGTTCACAAGTCTGAAAATGGGTAATAGATCTTCCAGTAGTGATAACAGACGCGGATCACCGGCGAGGTCAAGCACCGTGACAAGGTACCATATTATCGCCCATGTGGCGTGTTTTGTTTATCTGATGTCAGGTCTTCAGGCAATAATTTTTATGTCGCTTTTTGATGTAAACTGTCATCAAGTTGGTCATTTAATTACTAAATTGGCCACAGGACTCGTAGTATTGCTTATTTTACAAGTTATAAAGTAACAGCTGTCATGATCAACAGACCCCAGACAGGGCAGCATAAGCCATAACCGGCCACATGCACAGGGTCTGTGATTTAAATTTAGCATATCACTGGTGATGTAACAACTGAGTGCAGTAGCCACACTGGTATGCTTGTGTTGTCAACAGATTGTCCCATGGGTCCTGTCAATATCACTTCTCAGAGCATGTGCTGATACTTCAAACATTTGATAAGGCAATTAGCTGGATAAGCAGTTCTTATGAAGTTATGGATCCTATTACATTTGTTGACAGTTTATAGTTATATACTATTTTATTGGTTAAAATGCAAGTTAAAATGACTTCATGGTTTCATTGCTAAAGACTGCATTGTCCTTTATGGTTTTCATACTGTAACATGAGTAAGAAAGAAACATTTTGAATTTCAGGCCATATGATTCTAAAATACATTACTTTTTAAAGTGAATATCACTAAGTTGTGTGTGCCATTTGATTAATAGAATGTAATTATGATCTGATCAGGCCAATATAAATGTCAGCAACCACTTTTTATTTACTTGTTACATAAAGGGTAATGGGTGACACCATTCAGAAATAAATTGTTTTCTCAAGATGATTAAATTTTATTAGCTGCCTTTTTCCTGTTAGTTGCTTGCTGAACTTTGTAACTTAACTTTGCAATGTTTTTATTATTTTTTTTTCTTTTTCACATTCCGAGCTGTACGGCTGCAGAGAATATATAAACTTAAAGCTGAGGCCCAAGTAGGAATGTAATTGTAATGTGCTTTAAACAAAGGCGATTACTTTGGCATTCTTTCACTTGGGATAAGGCATAATCTTCGAAGGTGAAGCCAATGATCAGTCTTCCAGGATATAGTCATGCTGAAAACTTGGGATGGAAACAGTACAGAAGATCAAGAATTTTAACACTGCCAAAGTGGTAAACTTAGGAAAAAGGATGCAAACTTTTGTATTCCATCTGGTTATAGATGTATTCCCTCTTAAAAACAAAAAATTAAAACAAAAAAAAACCTCTCTTGGAAGAACACCTGCCTTTTGTAACCATTTTCACCAAGCAAAAACACCTGATGGTGAAAATTAACTTCTTTTGGTAGACCACCATCAGAACCTTACCAGTGACCACCCAAAATGACCCCAAAAGACCACTTATCCACCTGGAAATTCACCATTGTAGATAGGTAAAACCCACCTGTTTTTGTACAAGATTTGTAAATACTTTGTCAAAACCAGTTTACAAATTCAAAATATATTTTATTATACCAATAGAACATATGACTGTAACATGAAATGTGGTCTAGCAAGTGTAGGCCTACATCAGTCATGTTTGAATGTAAAGCTGTGGGTGGTAAAACTAAGTAATAGTTAGTTTTTGAGCAGGTGGTGTATACGATTAGAACCTACTTTGGAGACCACGTGGCTTATGTGACCACTAGTGTGGTCTCTCAAATTTAAAATTAGTCTTTAGACTGGGAAATAATGATTTAAACATAAATGAGAAAAAAATTGACATGTATCTTAAAATTGTCAAGGATTTATTTAAATATAAAATTAAATTAAGACATTTCCGTCAATGTTAAACCATAATTTCCCAGATTACAGACAACTTTTAAATTTTGACACGTTAAAGTATATATTTGTCACAACACTTGTGTGATTTTCATTGAACTGCCCTGTATGTGCACTGTTTTAACTTGTAGGCTTTTTGTGAGTCTCTTTTGCGAAAAATAAATTGGTCTACTGAACTACTAACGCCTCATTATGTTTCATAAATATATCTCTAAAGTCCAGAAAAACCTATTTATAGATCTAATCAGCTGATTTGGAGATATGACTGTATGAGAAAGACTAAGAAATACTGGGGGACTTTATTTTTCCATTTGATTCAAATAGCCAAAATAAATTCATTTATCATTTTTACATGTTGGCCACTTCAGCAAGGTGACACTGCAGAGTTACAGAGGTCTGAAAGGTATTCACAACTAGATTTGTTTGAAGCGCTTGTAAGAGAGTTTGGTGGTCTATCAGGTTCCTGTCAGGTCTCCGTTGTCTCTGTCACTGTTTTAAGGACAATCCACAAGTTAATACCAGCTTGGATTGCCAAAATAAAATTAAAAACAAAAACAAAACAAAAAAAAAAAAAAAACAAACAAAAAAAAAAAACAAGAAAACAAAAAACCGCAGGCTATGCTACAAAAAGCTTAACAGAGATGTACAATCTTATGTAAAGTGTGATGTTTGCAGTACACCTCTGCTAAGATTGACAGTGTAACTGTTTTGTTCTTTACCACAAGAATGAGGAAGAATACCTACTAAATAGCTGAGATTTATTGACAAAAAACAATTACACTGGCAGGTCAGTCTGGGGAGAGTTGAAGCAGGAAAAAAATCATACTTTGAAGTTTTTCTTGGCATGGAAAATTAGCTTCAGGATCTTGGCTGGGGAAGGGAGGTTGCATTTGTTAGCAGCCAACCCCCCCCCCCCCATCCCACCACACACATCTCATTCAATAAAGTAACTACCCTAGCTTACAAAGCTAAATATCAAAGTTCGATATTTAGAAGCAGTCCTACTGTAAAAAGTTTCTGAGAACTGCTGTGTGGGATTATTTTGCCTTTACCATTTACATGTGTATTTGAATGTTTAAATATGTCCTCCTTGATTACCGAGATAGCAATTATTAGACTTGGTCTTGTTGATACATGATGTCTGGTAATAAGTGTTATTAATGATGTGAGACAGACCACACTGCTGAAGGATAACATTGCAGTAGACGAGATCTTGCAGCATGCATAGTACATTACAGGTAGTAATCAGTTTTATCAAAAATTACGGGATTGTTAACATCTTTTAACACAGTGAATTGACTGGGGCATTATGATTCTAAGTAGTAGAATTTAGTGCCACATTTATTAACAAATATGATCTGCTTACATATTGTGAATGAAAGTAATGAAATTGGTTTATTATCTGCAGCATAATATTCAAAATAAGTAATTTCTATTTTTTGATACTATCTTGAGAATATTGACTCGTTCATATTTTTCCAGGCTGCAGACTCCCTGCTAAGTAAAGTGCAAGGCCACAGTATTGCAGGCCAAGTATAACAGCCATCTTGTTCTTGGTTATGTGATGATTGAATTACTTTGCATAATGTATTTATTTATATAAAATTGAGGTATTATAATTGAAAAAAAAATGAAGTGGTGAAAGCTGCAGCAGTTGAGGTGTTGCAGTGTGTATGGTAATAGTATGTGATCAAGCTGGTCCAAGGCAGGTCAATATCCATGACTGTGAATCCAACGAGGGCATTACAATAAAAGATACTACAATTTACTGCCAAGTTTATAAACAGATATGATTTTCTTACATATTGTAAATGAAAATAATAAATTTGTTTTATTCTCTACAGAATGTCATCAAAATGAGTTATTTTTGGTGTTCATACCACCTCCCATGTTCGTACTTTTCCATGTCATAGAAACCCGGCTGAGTGACATACAAGACCACATGAGTGTAGGCCAAGTGTGGTAGCCATCTTGTTTTTGGGTCACATGATGTGTGAACTAATTTACATATAATGTATCTATTATGATTTATTAGATAAAACATAATTTGTTACAACTGACAAAAATTAACTGGTGCCCATGTTGGAATATTAGGTATCACAAATGCAGTATACTGGAAAAACGTGTGTTGATGACCGCCGTCCTGTATATATCTGAGAGAGCCTGGCTCATTTGCATATCATTGTCATGTGACCAGCTAATTTGCATATTAAATGAGGTGACAATGTGATTACTTTGATGGCCCATTATAATCAAACTTGAGAACAAAATAGTTTGACTTGAAATTGTTTTTTTCTTTTCCAGCTTGCTAGGACGTTACTGAATATGATATTTGCAATTTCACAACATTAGACTGTCTGAAATGTGGTATTTTTTATCAAATGTTACCTTTTTTCATCCTCCATTTATAAGAGTTATAATTTTTCATATTACATAAATGATATATATTTTGAAAGGGCAGAGCTGGGACATCTCAACTGGGTACAACATTCTTGCTAACTCTGGAAAACCTGAAAAACTGTTTAACAGTGAAAATCAAAATTTCATTTTTGAAGCCTTTGTATGCACCAATAGCATGTCTTACAAATAGGTCACATGACCATCTAATTTGCATATTTGTGATGTCACTGGCATTTTTTAAATCTTTATGATCTAACCTTTAGTTTGATATATTATACACCTAACCTAGTTTATTAAGTTTGTATTTCCATCAGGTTGCAAGTAATAGTGTCTCCAAATCTCTAAAAAGGGATGAAAATGCAAGGTCTGTAAAGAGATAAACAGTGTAAACAAAGTATTTTATCGAGGCGAAAGAAGGTTTGCTATATCCCATGCCCGTTTGCGCATGGGGTGCAAGCTCAATTTTAATCTTTTCAAGAAAAGCCTGACAGAAACTCACAAGTGTGCCTGTGGTAATGGTAGATACGATATTTTTCACTATTTTTCCGAATGTCCCTTTTATATAACCGCTAGAAATGCACTACATACTAAAGAAATTCCTTTTGCACCATTTAGAGTTTTCACTGTTGTATGGCTCAAAACATGCACAACCCAGCAAAACGAAACAATTTTCGATGCAGTCCACGATACCATTAAGGCAACAGGAAGACTGGCACCAGTCACATAGGCTCTAGTACAGGATATTCAAGGAGTTCACTACACTATTTATTGGTTTGCTGGAGTGAAGGCGTACTCATCTAGCTGGGTGCCATATATATATATATATATATATATATATATATATATATATATATATATATATAAAACTATATACATATATATATATATAAAACTATATATATATATATATATATATATATATATATATATATATATATATATGGCACCCAGCTAGATGAGTACTCACTCCTCTAGGAGCTCTCATACCATTGTTATCTGTCATTTATGTATGTCTGTGTCAGTGACATGTCCTATTTTCTTCATATGCAAGAGGGATTTATATAGAGCACGGGCCCTGTTTCCCAATTTTATTTTTGGAAATCAATATGTTTAAACCAAAGGTGCAATTGACTGCTTGGTAAAACAGGAACAGACACGGAAGTGCCAGAGCTTTCTGATTATCTTCTGTCTTCCAGCTTTACCTTTCATCTTTTTGAATGGCCGTGGTTCATTGTACTTCCTCATTTGTAAAGTACCTATCAGGAGTTGAAACAAAATATCAGTGCCTGCGATGAATTGATATTCACATAATAGAATAGTCCACATTATGTATGTATGTATGTATGTATGTATGTATGTATGTATGTATGTATGTATGAATGAATGAACTTTACTTTCACTTAGACATACATAAATGACAGATAACAATGGTATGAGAGCTCCTAGAGGAGTGAGTACTCATCTAGCTGGGTGCCATATATATATATATATATATATGTATGTATCTATATATATATATATATATTTATATATATACCTACACATATACATACGCACAAATTTTTACCATTATATTTTTCATTTCTGTATCATGAATTGTATGTATGTTTGTATGTGTATATATACATATATATATGTATATGAATATATATATATATATATATATATATATATATATATATATATATATATATATATATATATATTGAAATGTGATCCAATATTGGAACATACCATGATTTTGATGATACCGTTTTTTAAGAGAAGAAATGGACTGGCGTCGTGACCACAACACGCGTGACTCACGCTACGCCTGCTGCAGCCTACGCTCATGCGGCCAGCAGATGGTGGGAATCCGACGGTGACCAAGTCAAGTGGAGCAAGCTGAACGAAACAGAGCGGAACTTGTGCCCGGACATTGCCAAACAACTCGTTGACAACCATGATTATATACGGGTAAGTCTGTTTTGTCTTTACTTTATCAGGTAATCATACATGTATTACCTGAGATCCTGTGCTGCTATCTATGCTGCAGCAATGAACTAGACAAGAAAGAGGGTACATTCATTTATTCAGTAATTATAGCTGTATCATCCAGAAAAGGTGGAAGATACAGACTGGGTGATAACCCTGTCCATATCATTACAGTGCAAAGGTCCAAATGACCCAAATACTGGATCCTGCGTTACAGTTATTCATACGCAAAGCTATGCAAAGCCTTGATTGATGAAATGAGCGTTGAAACTGTTTTTAATTGTCTTTTTTTGTATTTAACGATGAAAATAAAATTAAAGCTATAATTACTGGATAAACGTAAAACCAGCCGCCTTGAGGAGACTCGTCAGCAGACTGGCCTCGTTCCCACGGCGGGAACGAGGCCAGTCTGCTGACTCTCCTCGTCCAATTGGCTGCTTTTACTATTGTATTGAGCATGGCTAATTAAGCTTCTGTATTAAACGTAAATTCCGGATAGCAAAAAGCTTCACAGAAGTCATTCACTACGTTTCAAAACATGCACGATGCTAAACACATTTCAAAATATGTCATTTGTTTGATAGAAGGAAATGTTATTTCTGGATGGCTTAATTCAATAGTAGGTACATGTGCCCTCAGCATAGCTATGGCAAGTTCTGTTGTTAGGGGACTAAAGCAGGTCCGCAGCTAAAATTGATAAAACATAAATACCTCATATTTTTATAACTTTGATTATAATTTGAAAGCTGTGCGAACACCATCACCGTGAATGCAGACTCCACGAGTACCGTTTCCATGGTCACATGAGTACATCATTTATTGGCCGCAGACGCACCATTTTCATAGTGATAGGTTGTGAGTAGTGATTTAATTGCTGTTTTCTTGCTTTAATCATGTCAGTTTCCAAAAAAAATTTCATTTATTTTGGCATATGGCACTATGCTTCTTACAGGGAACAAAAGCGAAAGCGACTGAAACTTAGAACTTTTTATAAGGTGATAAAATCAAAGTAATTGCCAGGTTAACTGAACATTTTCCTCCTTAGAAAAGTACACTATTGACCTGGTACAAGAATGTACTGGTTCAGGAAAGCTGTCGACTGCAGGCAAAGAGCTGTCAAGATCTGCTGTGGGTTCACTGTTGCTGCTGGCCTCTATATCTACTGTTTTCTTTGGCCAGTAAACTGGTTCAATACCCCTCGGGCATCAACAGAATATGGAAGACAAGCCACTTCGTTAATGTTTTATCCCTTGCTACTCATGGGTGAAGATCTTTGAAAACACTGACAAGTTAAATGGGCTTAATTGAGATGCATTTCTCAGTTACAATTCTCTTTTTTTGCAGAAGAATAGTATGACTAAGGAAGAAGAGCTTCAATTTTCTTGTTTCTTCCCAAAGACAGTTGTTGTTGTTATCGATATACAAAGTGTGTAAAACTATTTTCGATATTGAAATTAAAAGCGTGGACCATTTCTCGGCTCTCAATTTATTGTCACATTACATTATTTCTACGACAAATGAAGCAGCGTACACACAGTATTTTCCAGCTTTGGAAACATGGATCCGTACCGCATTTTGTCAACATCATGAGTGCAGTATTAGCGATGCAATCAACATGATCCTATTCAAATGCGTCACGCATTTTATGCTGCCCGGTTCGGTTGTCTGTTACATGCATAATCACATCATGATTTCAGGTAATTCTGGGTGGCGGTCGCAAAAAGTTTTTACCCCAAAACGAATCGGATCCTGAGTACCCGAACCAGAAGGGGAATCGTATTGACCACAGGAACCTCATTAAGGTAAGGCAACTCATGAAGTCTCTCCTTCCATGTGTTTATTCGGCATTAATGTTAGGCGAGCGGCCAACTCCAAAAAAGAGCCATATTTTAGGAGTTTAATTACCCCACTGTACAGAAATATACATGTCCTAAATTTATTTTTAGGTTCTGGACATAATATTTCGGCATGTTGTCCTTACTTCTGGTTGTTTTAAGGGGAAGAATACAAAGCATACATACAAGTATATATTCACTCTCACGATTTCACATTTTCTGTAAATTGTACTGTATTAAAGCCATGAAACCCAATTTTAGAGCTTTATTGATAATAATAAAGTGATTTTATATTACAGTCACCACTATTGTAGGATTCCCTGCAATCCCTAGTGTAACAATGGTAAAATGTTCACACACCCCTTCCATTTTTTTGCTAAGTTCGATACTTTGTTGAAAATAATTAAATTGACAACAGCATCGTGTAGTGATCAATTTGGTTGATATTAAGAACGGGTACATACGCACTGAGTTCTAAGAGAATCTGACATATGGTTTGGAAGCAAGAAGTCGAAAAAAAATGAAAACGCACACAACTACAAAACAAGAGGACTATGACAGTCCTGTGCTTAGCTGACCCTTCATGAACAAACAGGAGTGATCAATGCCACTTAGTAAACAGCTTTCTTTCACCCACAAGGAACTTTTTCACCAAGTTTCAGTATGATCTGAATGACGGTTTGGAGAAGATGTCGAAAATAGCGAAAACACACAAAAATTCATTAAAAAAAAGAAGAGCATAAGAGCATCACCTCCTGAACAAATCAAGTTTAAGGGTTACCCGGAGTGTCCCCTGCGAAGCAATTGGCCAAGTGATTTTAGAGATTTTTGAGATTTTGCTTAAAAAAATCATGTGGTGCCGAACAAAGAAAGAACTAGGAGTGTCCCCGTGTGATATCAAATCAATCGGGCGAGCGGTTTTGGAGAAGATTGTTTAAGATTTGCAGCTTAATCTGAGTGGCGGTTCTGGAGAAAAAAGTCGCAAATAGTAAAACCAAGCAAAAATCGGATTAAAAAGTATAAAAAGGCAGTGCCACTAGTTCAACTAATTAATAGGGTCCTCAGAAGTGTGCCTTTCCAATTTCAAAACAATTTGCAAAGCAGTTTAAGAGTAGATAATTTTAAAGGATTTTTTAAAACATACCCTCTCCCCCCAAAAAAAAAATCCTTTTAAAATTTTAAATATTACTGGAGCATGACCCCTTTAACAAATGTGGTTGAAACCGATCAAAAGTACATCCTCGTCACGTTGGAAATGCACGATGTTTGACAAATAGAAAATGTGAACTGAGGACGGACGGATGACGGACAATCCTATAATCTCAGTTAATTGATAAGTCAGCGGAACTGAAAGGAAAGTGATGAGGCCATTCTCGGCTGACCTTCCACTTAAACAAACTCCTACCCTGGTCTAGGGGTACTCAGAAGTGTTTCAACGCAGTTTTGAGGCAACTAGCAATGCGGTTTAAAGAGAAAAAGATATTTTATGATTTTGCCATTAAAAAGGGGGCAAATATCATATAAATCTAAAAGCTAGGGCGGATGAGAGTGGAAGGTCACACAAGGGTATATACATGATTTATCACGTATATGCATGCCAAAAGATGTAATTGGTGAGTAGCATACCCCAACATCTATTCTCTCGGTGACGGCTTGTTCTGTCTATTCATTCTCTTGTGCCTCTGCTGTGCTAAATCGTATGGCATATGCTATCACAATGTGAAATTTAAGTCATAAGAAAAGAGGAAGATAGGCTTTGTATGTAAATAATGATGAGATACTGGGGTAAAAGAACAGCACATGGTACTCATTGCCTTTTCGGCATTTTTGACGACTTTAAGTAAAATGGTCATACCTATAATTAAGCCTGGTTTTTACATTTCAAGTTTCACATCGTAACATTTATTACCTGTATAGGAGCAGAGAAGCATTATCTTAGTATGGAAAAATTCATTTAATGTATATTTGGTGTGGTGAAAACAATATAGATAAGGTAGTTTCCTAACAAACAATAGCAGATGGCGCTAAAATGAACTATTTTGCCGGAAAAAGGTGATGTTTAAACATGCCGTTTCCATGACAACCAAACACAGGTAACTGAGGACAACAGGGCAAAATAATTTTCGGGGACCCTAAAGATAAATAAAAAACATGTTGCAGCTTTCTGTACGGCGGGGTAATTAAATTCTCCAAAATGGGTCTCTGGCCGCTCGCCTATGTGGGACATGCATATTAATCCCCCCCCCCCCCCAAATCTCGGTGACAGCCAGGGCCCGTAAAATGTTCAAATTAGACCTTCCACAAAATCTCTTTTTCCGTAATAAATGTAAATTGTCCTCTTTTTATGATGCAAATAACAAACGGACAAATGAAACAATAAAGTGACCGGGTGTAAAGGCAAAGGTCCTTTCTGTCAAAAATATTTGACTGCTTTTTTTTCGCTCATAGTATCTTAACATTGTCATAGTCTCCAGATTGCTTATACTGTTTACAAGTGTATTTGACATGAATTTATTCAGCTGGTGACGCCTATATTGCTGTTTACTTCACAAATTTTATCAACAACCGTGTGACAGTTAAGATAAGAACCTTACACGGTACTAAATATTTTTCACCAGTAATTCAAGATATTTTGATTGAACAAAACTCGTCCAGCTCGGTGTAAATCGCCATGATTTTTAAACTCGAAGCCGACAGACAACATTCCTTCCAGGAGAGTTGCAAAAGATATATAGAGTGGAACATCAGAGATGCCCAGAATATCTCATGCATAAATTACATGCAAATTTATGTCGAGGAGGTTGACGCCAACTGAGCAATAACTTTTGATGTGACTTTTATACAAGTTTTATTTGAAACTTCTGTAGACTTGAAAAAGTCTTTGGTGTGTGTCCGTATTTCCCATCCCGCAGTCTCATCCAGAAGTGCGATACATTTTCCCCTTCACAACGTTAACCATAATATTATGCCAACTACCATTATACAGTATACTCTTATTAAGTACAGTCATTTTTTTTATCCGGTTGACATTGCCGCCTTGTCGGTATCAACGTTAGCATTTACGTAGTCAGTTTTAATCCCATCATAACAGTATAAGGCTAGAATGTTTGTGACGGGTTTCTCATAAAGGTTTATTTTGCAATGAAATTTTATTTTAAATAAAATACGGGAGACAGTCCAGTGAGACTTCAGCAAGTCTACAAATTCATAAGAAAATATTGTCTCAGATAACATATTGCGTAAAAAAATATCAGTTAAAGTAAGTAATAGAAACAAAATTATGGATGGCATCCTGCATAGAATGAATGTTTGGTTAACGTCGTGACGTTGGATCAGCGTTGTGCCACCATCTACCTTCAGCCAGCGCTGAACCAACGTAATATGCCTATAAAGATGTGGCTTTATGATATTTAGCGATAGACGATACAACGGTGCAAAACTATCGCTGAATCCCCTGTTTGAATGATACACATTTTTTCATCTGAGTACAAGTATGTGTGGCTAGCTAGTTTAAAGTTCTTATGATGTTGGAAAATATATCTTTGTTGAAGTGTGTTTGCTTTTGTTTTCATAGGATTGGCAATCGAAACACAAGAATGGCATATACGCATGGGATGACACTCAGTTTCAGAATATAGACCCACAAAAGACTGACTATGTTTTAGGTGCGTGTTTTGCCTATCTGACATTTCAAAAATATCATTGATAAAAAAAATCTTAACAGTGAAAAAATACATTGTTTTGTGAGCAAAATAAAGCAAAAGAATACATCTAGATATGTGACGCATATTTAAGATATTTAAAAAATGATAAAGCATACAGAAGCGCTTCATGAAAAAACTAAATATTTATTTCTGTCCCGCTGGGCCAAAAACGTAATCGTGTTGTGGTTGAATTCCGATGGAACGATTGACGTAATTTCCAGCTTTATTCCTGAGTGACCTAACAACTTTTAAATTTTACATTCCCATAATCTGTAGCTCTGCATATTGATATTAACAACAAAATATATATTTTTTTGTACTGAGAACTAAAGACCAAGCCGGCTGTGCCATGATCTTGAAATATAAGCGCAAGATGACGGTTCGTCGTGATATGATCATCCAATGATGGTATTCCCACCACTCCAAAATAATTTTAACATGTTGCATTGGTCCAAAACAATTTGGATTGGAGAAAAGCATAACCCGCTTATTTAAATCTTCTCCATTATGAAGAGCATGGCTAATATAGGTACAGCGAAATGGCGATACATACAATTACTAATAATATATGTGATGATACTTTATAAAAAATGAAATGATTTGAAAAATCCAGTAACTCTTCAATAATAGGAAATAATGTGAAATTAGGAACTGAAACAAAATTCCTGTTCAGTGACTAAATAGTTTTGTCAGAATGATGAATTTCTGTAAAATTTTGAATAATTCATGATTTAAATCGTTTGAAACCTGAGTATCTGCAAAACGAAACGGTGCTATTGTTATGTTGAAAATTCCTGGGAATTTGGGCGAAACAATCTGTTTAATTGAAATAGCTCCAGTACTAATAGAATTTGCTAAAGAAGAACATGCTATTAATTATGCCAGACGTATTTCTATCAGGCATGCAGTTCGTTGCAAATTAGAAGAACATAAGTATGATCAAGCATGATCAGTACACTATTAAAGCAACTAGGCCATTTACAGTTTTGACTGCCAACTCTGCTGCCTGTATTTTACAGTTGTTTCCCTCTCAGAGTTAGTTAAAATCTCACAATGTTTTACCAGTAGGGGCCTTTTGGATCCGGACAAACTCGGACACTTAACACTTGGCAACAATTATCTTTTTAAAAACTCTAACGGTTTTCTTTCATTGTTTAATGATTTGCAACAATGTTTATTAATGTTACCTTATAAATGTTTAAGTGTTTACTTTTTGTTTTCTTCACCCATAAGGAAAACAAATTGTCTGGGTTTAAGGAGAAATATAAGCAAGTCAAATAAAGACAGACATTATTTTATGCTTGAGAGGAAATTCCAGAATCCCAAAGTGAAATCCAAAAAGTGTTTTCACCCCCCAATCCACGTGGTTGATTCATTGTTAAACCAACCAATCAAACTGCGCGATGTTACGAACTATTTTTGGGCTCCTCATTCAATCCGCGTGTCATGCCTTCGGGTCGCGGAATAGTTGTTCCCATTACCATGATTATCGAGAGTGACACAGACAGTTCCCAGGTTTATTAAGTGGTGATGATGGCCTGTTTACATCTTATTTTGACGTTTTATTTTCACAAATTTGTGGCGCGATTCGCAGGTCAATGTTTCTTTCCGACAAAAGTGTGTGCATTGGGTGACAACTTTGAACCATTTTCACCGTTACTATAAACAGTTTATAGTTTACCGTGTCATGGGTCAGCCGTTCAATGATGTTTAGGCAGCTTTTGGAAAAACTACATGGGATATTCGGATTTTACAGATACTGTCCTTTATATGTCTCTCTATGATGAGAGATTCATTTTGCTGTGTGTTGCTTGCGCCAGTGTACCTGCCCTATGTTTGATGCACTGATTTGTAATCATACTAGCGGTTAAGCGTCCGCGCATGAATATCAAAGAGTAGTGTTAGTTTTTCGGTTTGTTGTTCAAGATGGTGGCGCCATTGAAGCGATGGGCACGGCAAAAATCCAGGAAATTCCCTCTCAAACATAGAATAAATAAAATGGTACTTGTGCGATTGGGAGTTACGGTGTTTTTTGTCACTCGTGGCCCTTGTTGATGTGGAAAATCACTCGTAAGCTTCGCTCGCTCATGATTTTCCACATCAATAATGACCACTTGTAAGAAAAACACGATAACTCCCTCTTGGCCATGTAAAATTATCTATTTTTATCACTTAAACCCGGACACTTATTGCTCACGTTGCACACGTCAATATCTTATAATTATTTTGCACAAATTGATGAGACAAGATAGAGAAAAAAAATCAGTTTGCTATTCACCTCCCCCTTTTAGGGGAAGGATTGTCATTAGGTTGGAAATGTGTGTAAAAGTGAAACATCTGACAAACATTCACAAAGAAAACATGATACTTTTATGATATAACAGCCCAAGTTCGATAATGTAGCTAGATATCCATTTTAAGTATTTCAAATAGAGCGGGGTGTACCAAAATTGACTGAATACTTTGTAGAATCAGTTCCTATCATTTTTCATATGGAAAGACTGATGTTCCGATTATTTCAAACCATGCAAAGGAATCAATGGAATGGTAAAGTAAAATACAATCAAACAACATTACAATCCGTTTGAAGATTACATTCCTTGCTTCCATATCTTTTTGAATGACGTGTTTATCCGAAATACAGTAAAAAAAAAAAAGGTTTCGTTTCATTTTCTCCTGAGGTGAATCTCTTCACAATTTACATGCGTTCACATCTTTATATAATATTAGGCAACAATATATGGTTTTATCGCAGAGAGAGGGCTTTTTGAATCATTAAATGTGACTGAAATGATTAAACATTCAGTGTGTACCAAAACATAACTGGTAATCCTATTTCTATTTTTGATCTATTTACACTGCGTTCGATGTAATAATCACAAAACTGCGTGCATATAGTCTAAGCGGCCCCAAAAATCATTCCAAACATTTCTGTATACTTTTAGGTTATAGGATAGGAATAATATGTTGATATAGGTCATTATAGTGTGCACAAATTGATAGGGATAATTACATGTCCATGTATATTAGAGAATATCATAAACACTGAAACAGATCATTGGGTGACAGAATATACCTTTAATGACTTCTAAGCACAAGGAAAAACAAAATTTGACCATTATGGCGTCCACAGTCCATGTAATTATGATCAATTGTCCAATTTTCTTTCTCCTCAAGCAGAGAAGTCATTGAAGGTATATACTGTTACCTCATGATCTGTTTCAGTGTTTATGATATTTTTCAACATACACTGATATATAAATATTCCTATCAATTTGTGTACACTATAATATACGTTTCTGGCTTTTCCTGACTGCTGCCATTCAATATAAAATAAAAAAATAAGACAATCTTGGACAAACTCAAATGCCGCAGGAACTGAATTATGGTTTTTCAATTTTAAATTCCATTGAATGAATTCACAAGCACACTTTCTATGTGTTGTCAAAAAGATGGCCAAGCTGCCCTCATGTTTTTTATTCAAATCACAAAGAGAAGCTGAATCATGTAAGGATGAGGTAGTTAAGAACTTTGTCTCTAGAAGTATCTTTCTTTTAGCTTGTTGCAACTTTACCCATAATCCCCCTACAATATCTCCTGCTGTTGTACTGTGGTTGGGTGACAAAAGCACAGTAGTTGCACTGACTATAAAACCAGCAATGTGCCATCAAAATATTAGGATCACTACAAAAGAATGCAAACTATTATACAAAGACATTCATTTTCATCCCTCGACAGAAATAGACCCTACACAGTGAAGTAAAATTCGGTTGCCTTTATATGTTCCTGCAAATGTATCTGGAAAGATTTGGGTCATTATTTTCCCAAGTTACTTAATTAGCCTAAGTTCTTGAGCTTACTTTGCTTTCCCCATGCTCTAAGCTAATGCAACTGTTCAGTTTGATGGGTTTAGGCAGATGCAATGAGTGATGTCATCTTGTGAAATTTTAGGTCTTTTCGAACCCAGTCACATGCAGTACGATCTGGAAAGAACAAATGAACCATCCCTGCAAGAAATGGTGGAGAAAGCAATAAAACTTTTGCAACGATCTCCACATGGATATTTCCT
The DNA here is from genome assembly GCA_964020975.1 of Hermodice carunculata. Lineage (NCBI taxonomy): Eukaryota > Metazoa > Annelida > Polychaeta > Eunicida > Amphinomidae > Hermodice > Hermodice carunculata. Next base: position 87,228,932 of record OZ026626.1, read on the forward strand.
ATTGGTTGAAGGTACGTCCAATGCTGAAAATCTATTCAGAACTACAGAGGGAGAACGTGTTTGATGAATTTTTTTTCACGACAGCAAAATCTTTCACCATAATCTTGATTCCTGCTGCTCAAATCCTGGCTATACAAAATGATTAACGTGCTGTTGTGCAGTAAAGGACATTGTAGATGCAATACATCTGAAATACTATCCTATGTGTAGAACCATGATACGGAAATTTATTTCGCTGTCACAGCCATACTGTGTGAGGCAAACCCATGACAGGTAACTCTGCTTTTAGTATTTCTACATATAGGGTGACCAACAACGAGGAAATGCTATAAAACGCTTTCCATTCTTTGCATGCAACACACCACGGCTGTTGTGCAGGCCCTGGTGGGAGAGATTGTTCCTTTGTTTGCAATGTAAGGAATGATATTCTTCCTTGGTTGACATGACCAGAAAGTAAGTGCATGTACTTGCTGTTAACAGAATTACAGGCAGGTTATGATTTTTTTGTTATGACCGTAAAATTAACTTGACCCGTGACTGGCTACATGTCAGTCAGATTCATTCAGGACCCAGTTGTGATGAAATCCTAATGTACCTAATAAAACTTCCCAGACGTACCTAAGTTGCGACTGTATTACCAATTCTGGAGGCGCTGGTAATGTGCATCGTAAGAGAGTTCTGGTGACTAGAGCTGATGAAGAGAGTGGTTTTTCTTTCAGTCTGTATGTGAAAATAAAAATCGTTAGTGCTCACAGAGAACTAACTTAATTCATAAAAACATATTTTCATTACGAACACAAGCAGACCTATGTTCCTGTAGGAATTTCATTGATGACAGCCAAAGTAGGCCTAATTAGGTCACGTAAACAAAACAATTGGGAACCAATAGTGTTACCAATGGAAAATGGAAAGAATGGTGTGCTAACTACTGTAAAATTTAAGCTCATCCGTGTTTTAAATTTCCACTTTGTGTTAAGATGTTATTAGTAAAGCATAAGAGGGTTAACCTTTAAGCCATTAAATAGTGGAAATTAATGTGACACAATTATGTTGGCATGTAATAATGCAGTCCTGACATAAAAACAGGAAATGTGTAGGGGGCACACATCCTGTTATCATTATTTGTAAGAGCGGATGCTCATAACAAACAAGCTCATTAGTGATTATGTAATCAGGGGATTTCCCCACTGTAGTCAGTGAAAAAAAGATTAATAGTTAGATTCCTTCGTCAAATACTTAATGTATTTTAGGATTTCTACTACAATAGTACTATGCAGCAGGATATAATCTTTATGAATAGAATCTCTATTGCATACAAATTTTCCACATATTAAAGTTATACAGTAAGTGGTTGAAGTCCAAATGCCATGAGAGGTACATGGTCAATGACGCTTGAGTTAGTTCCTGGCCTCTCCTTTATGAATAGAGGGGAGAACTGTACAATGAAAAGGTTCAGACTTTAAAGGTTTTACCCTTCAAAATTAGAATCAATGAGAAATTTGTTTACAGGAAATGGGTGGGGAGTTCCACTTGAGTATATTTATTATCAACACACAGGAAATCCCAGGTGTAGGGGTACTGAATGGTATATATGAGAGCCCTGTTAAAGCACTCCCCTGATACTCAGTCTGGGAGGCTGAAAGTATGTACAGACAAGAATACACTGATCAACTGGAACCAGCAGCCTTCATCATTATTTGCTTAAGCCCGGAATACTGTCCGCCCAGCCGAACCTGTTATGGAAGCTGTTGTGTACAAAGTGACCACTCGAACCTGAGACCCCCAACCAGTCAGATGCATTCGACAGGCCTAAGACTATAATCAAGAGAGTGGCACCTTTAGATATTCGGTAAGCTTGCCAGGATCAAGAATAAGCTGCCCAATTGACAAAAAGACACCAGTCAAGAAGATCAGTGACATTGGGTGCCTTCAGTCCAGCATCAAGACCTCATGGACAACATCATTATCTCCAGTGAAGACAGAGAAGAGTGCAGACTAGCTGCAATAGAGTAAATCATTATCTGTGATGATGATGAAGAAGAAACTGAGGGGGAAGCAGCCCACAAAAGCCAGTAGGAATTGCCAAGATCAAGATAATAGAGGCTTAGTTAAAATCCAGGGACCAATGTTCAGCAGCCAGGAGATGTGAAAACAAAACAAGACAGCAAGCAAGAGGACAACAAAAGCACCGGGACACAACTGTAAATTGCCTGAGAAACAAAGTTACCAGAAGAACAGCCAGGGAAGTAGGACAATAAAAGGCTTAAAGGAATGTTAACCAGTTTCAAACTTTTATGAAAGGCATTCCGACTTCTTTGGCACCTTGGACTGATGTATGGGACAACGATGTACAGAAAAAAGCCTCAAAACAAGATCAAAACACTGGTAAAATCAAATAAGAAAATGTGATGGAAATATACCAGTGGAGGTGAGAGAATGGATCAAGAAGGTAGAGAGGACAATTCCCGAAAGCCCACCTGTACTCAGAGCCACTGTTTTGATCACTAGTCATACAGTGACCTGACCATTGAAAAGACAAGTGGAACACTACAGTTATGAGGGCTTACACCAAGTACAAGTGGTCAATGGCAGGTACAATGGATGGATCTCAGACCATGTGAGAAAAGCCTTCCTCTCAGCCAATGAGCACTAGCGTCTAAAGAGTGAACTGGAGATGGCCCAATTGTCATATAAAAACCTGGGAGGCTTCAACAGAAAGTTCAGAGACGCTGCTAATAAAGCATACCCAACACAAAGGAGCCCATATACAGACAGAGCATTTGTGAGGGCTTTCACCAAAGCATTGTACAGCTCGGAAATAGCCAAGATGATAGTGGTGAAAGGCTGATCATCAACAGTGGACAAACCTGTAAAGTTTGTCGAACAACAAGAAGCCATATTGGAAGTACAGAGGATTTCAAAGGAACAACAGACAGGAGGAACCTATCGAAGTTACTCAAGTAAAGCTGACTTGAGCAAAGTCTTGAAACTGATGCAAGACTGTTCCGGATCTCAAGACAGACTATTTCCATGAATGTTGAAGTTGGAAGCAAGCTTGGGCTCAAGGCCAAGGATACCGAATGACTAGCCTACAATGGAGAAAACCAAGATGAGTGCTTCTGCTTTAACAAGCCTGGACACACAATCAGGGACTGCTATAAAAAGAAAGTGGTGACCAGGTCCAAGACTACACTAGGAGCTACAAAACCATCTTTAGACTAGAGGCAGCAAGAAGTACCACATATCAGCAATGGGTAATGACTATCACATTAAGTAGAATACAATGCACTGCCCTAGTTGATACAGGAGCCTATGTGACTCATTTGTGCCAGAATGTCTTTAACAAACCCTGTCAAAACTCTGGTCACTCAAGATTACTACAACCAAATGACATTGTATATAGTATCTCTGGTAACAAGTTGGATGTCTCGGGATCTACACAAATTAAAGTGAACAAGGCTGCCTGTATAACTTTAATGATCGTGAGTGAAATAAACTACAAAACGATCCTGCGGCATGATGTTCTCTGCCTTCGTATGCAAAGGTTGCAGAACCGTTGTACAAGCTAACCAGAAAGATTCAACCCTTTATTTGGGAAAAAGAACACGAAGAAATTTTTCAGGCCCTAAAAGAATTACTGAAGTCACCTAAGGAGATGCCATACCCCCAGGTAAAAAGACCATTAAGCTCTATACAAATGCTCGTGTATATGCTGTAGGAGGAATACCAGTGCAAGAAGATGAAAATGGCACAGAAAATGTCTTCAATATGTATTTTATAAACTCTCAGGAGACCAATTAAAATGGTCTACCATAGAAAAGGAAGCTTATGCAGTTATATACTGTGTCTCTAAGTTGAGACCTTATCTCTGGGGAGCAGAGTTCACCGTGAACACTGATTATAAACACCTCAGATATTTATTCACCAAAGGAATGAGGAACACCAAGATCCATAGGTGGGGAAGCTCATTAGCAGAGTTTGGTGCCGAGATAGAATATGTTCCTGGAAAGAAAAACTTGACAGCCCACCTTTTGTCAAGAATGTCAGCAAAACCAGAAGAGGTTGTACTAGATACAAAAGACTGCATTGACCCAGATGTCTTCAAGGATGAAGACGCTATCCAGAGGATACATTTGGAAGCAGAAGAATTAGAGGTTGACCAGGTTGGAAGGGCACAACAAGAGGAATTTCAAGATACATTCAGTGAAGTGAAAGGAATCATGCTATGAAGTTCATCAGGGACTGTTGTAGTCTAAGAAAAGATGAACACCCACAGATCCAAGTTATCCACAGTTGAGCTTACCAAAACAATGTAGGAATAAGATTAGTCATACGGGGTAGGCACATGGCTCTGTGTAAAAAAAAAACCTTATGCCGAGTGAGAGAAGTGTATGTTTGGATGAGAAAAGATATCAAAGACAGACCACTAAAATGTTCAGCATGCTTAGTGCATGTACCAAGACCAGACAAAACTAAGATGGAGAAAATTGCCCATTGCAAACTACCCAATGCAAATAGCAGGCATGGATTAAATAAGACCTTTTGCACTGACAGAGAAAGGCAACAAATATTGGGACGAGCTGTCTCCAGTTTTAAAAAATTGGTTAATAACTACTTGTGGGTTGTGGATCAGTTGCACCTAAGAATATCATCATTGGAGTTAAGACGGTTAACCAATGAACTATTTCCACCCAAACAACTTGAACACCTACTGGACAAAGTTTCCTTGCATACCTTGAGACAGGTAGCGCCACTTCAATGGTACTATGAGCATGAACGAGTCACACCTGTTTGGGATGGAGACATGCTAATCTACAATGTTAGAATACCTTTAGTGAAGGAAGCTGCGTTTTGGCAGTATAGCATTCATAGGTGGCCCTTTCTCTATAATACTTCAGGACTAGCTGTACAGTTGCTAGTTAAACATAATGATGTATTTATAAATCATCCGACTGGTGAGATTTTCCACCAAGATAATTGTATGGGAAGGAACCCAACGGGGTGCAGAACTGGGCCTATATATAAACATTGAGGCTTGGTCATGTGCACAGGCGATTCTGCCAGGGAGACAGGTGCATAGGCACACATGTGAAGTCATACTTAGTAAGTCTAGTGGTTTGAGTGAGGCTACAGAGATTTCCTTAGGAGAATATGCCCTAGTGAATTGGCGTGAAACATAGTTAAGGTATGCCTTTCAGATTCAGAACAGTCCACTGATTTACTCTCAGGTTCATATATGGTGACTGTAAGGGAGCAATGTAGTATTAGTGGAAAAGGATGGTCCTTGCCTGGTATGACCAGAAGGATTTGCCATCTTTCGGTCCGAGCATTACAGTTAACAAGTATTACATCAATTAGCATCAAACAATTAATTACTGAGATGGGCCCCTTAAAGGAGTTAAAAAAGATTCAGTTTAATGCATTTAAGCCAGTATCTAGAATACATCTGACTCCACTGATCGACCCACATAATGATAAGATTTGGCATGATTCTGGAAATCACATACTGGGGTATGATATTTGCCTTGGCACTGCTTACTGTGATGTTATGTAGTAAAAATATATATATATATATACATATATATATATGTATATATATATATGTGTGTGTATGTGTGTGTATGTATGTGTGTGCCTTTGTGTGTGTAAAATGGGGACCACAAATTAAAGCTGCTTTAACAGAGTTAATGTGGAACTGTAGGAGTAAGAAAAATGAGTGTACAGTCTGAGAGTAATGAGGATGAAATTGTTAATCCTTTCTCATTATTCCCGAAAAGACCATCTGCAATGACACGGAAAGAACAAGTAAATATAGTTAAACCTGAAGCGAAATAAAACAGGATTACCAAGGTTTGACAAGTTATGAAGGGACACCATGCCACCAATGTATGAGGGGTCTATTCACATTAAGTGTTTATATATTATGTATTTATAATCTTTTCTTGTATAAAAATGGTGATGTGATTTTCCATATTTTAATTAATACGGTGGCTGGTTATAATTGCCCTAAGTGTTATTGTTACAAATAAGGCATAAACCCAGGGCAATATATATATATATATATATATATATATATATATATATATACAATTTGTGAAGCAGGCAAGGCTAAGCTTTGTGAGCATGCTACCATTGTCAGGTAAAGTAGTTTTTATTGTCAGCCTGAGACCCTCCCTGGGAGGGATGCACAGTGTACAGACACTGCAGGCTGATTAAGGTGGGTTTGGGCCTAAAAGGACCTTTGCGAGGCCAGGGGACAACAAAAAATAATCAAGATTAGTATTGTTCCTAGTGTAAATAAAAATGTTTCACACCCTCCAAGCCTGTGTGCGTTGGAGGAAATAGGTTATTGATGAATTCCTATACTGGGATCATTTATACATCACCACACATGTAAGTGCTAGCCAGTGGCATTACCACTGCATAGTTGACCTCAAAATTCATCGATAGAATACTTTTAGTAACTCTGTGAACGAGCCCAGAAATATATACCCGTGGATGACATCTGTATATCCTGAGGCCGAAAGTCGAAGGAGATACACATGTCATCCAGTGGTGTATATTTCTGCAAACTGGGATCCTTCATGGAGTAAGGATTTTGCCTCGTATTATTCAGGAACTGACAAAACTATTTCCTCCCTTGATAACGAGATAAAACTGTGGCTTGCAGCCGCCATGGTAACTTTAGTCTGCAAAGTGTAGAGCAGGGTGTCACAGTTCCAGAGTGAAGTTATCAAGAGATATGGAATCAAGCCAGAGATACAGACTGGCACACCAATGCATGCAGCACATTTTAGCCAATGACACTGCTTGTTAGTTACCAAACCCAGATAATATATCATATTTTATAATAAAAGGTATATTTGCAATATACCCTTTAACTAGAAGAGAGGAAAAATGTAAAGTTTCCACTTTGTGTTAAGATGTTAAGATAAGTAAAGCATCAGAGGATTAAGCTCTAAGCCATTAAATAGTGGAAACAAATGTGACACAATTATGTTTGCAAGTAATGATGCATCCCCCACATAAAAAACGGAAATGTATATTGTACACACATCCTGTTAACATTATTTGTAAGAAGGACTCCTGATACTCATTAGTGATTTTGTAATCAGGGAATTTCTATACTGTAGTCCATGAAATAAGATTAATGGTTAGATTCAGTCACCAAATCATGAATGTATTGCAGGATTTTACTATTTCTGCTACAATAGTACTATGGAGCAGGATATAAACTTCCTGAATGGAATCTCTATTGCATAGAGATTTTCCAGAGGTAAAAGTTATACAATAAATGGTTTAAGTCTAAATGCCATGACAGGTACAAGGTCAAGAATGCTTGTGTTAGTTCCCAACCTCTCCTACAGAGGCAGCTACTGCATATGCATAGAGGGCAGAACTGTACAACAAAAAGGTCCCAAATTTAAAGGATTTATCTTTGAAAATTAGAATTAATGGGAAATTTGTTTACAGGAATTGTGTGGGAGATTCCCCATGAGTATCTTTACAACTAATACACAGGAAATCCCAGGTGTAGGGGTATATTAGTGAGCTCTGTTAAAGCACTCCCCTAGATACTCAGTCAGGGAGGCTGAAAGTATGTACAGACAAGAATACACTGATGAACTGGAACCGGCAGCCTTCATCATTATTTGCATTACCCTGGAAAAACCTATGCCCAGCAGAACCTGTTATGGAAGCTGATGTGTACAAAGTAACCACTTGAACCTGAGATGCCCAACCAGTCAGATGCATTTGACAAGCCCAAGATGATAATCAAACCAGTGGCACCTTTACAGTGTGATGCCAGTTCATGCAAGCCAATATTGATATCCTACTGATTGATTGACACCTGTCAGATGATTATGATGACATTGCCATTGAAAATGACATCCGAAAGCTGGCAGAACTGAGTCACTGATGGAGTTTGTATGTGTTGTTGAAGTTGCATGTGAGCAACTTTGATGTGGAAATTAGTAGGTCGTGCAATGCAAAACGTGGTTTCCAGTCAGACGTTAGTCCCTACCACCTCCGTGTGATGCACAGACCACCCCAGATATGAACCAAGTCTGTAATTAGGCAAATTTCAAGGTAAAACAGGCACATGCAGCCTCCATCATCATTTGCATTACCTTGGAATGCCCAGCCAAACTTGTTATGGAAGCTGATGTATAAAAAGTAACCACTCGAACCTGAGATGCCCAACCAGTCAGATGCATTCGACAAGCCTGAGATGATAATCAAACCAGTGGCACCATTACAGTGTGATGCCAGTTCATGCAAGCCAATATTGATATCCTACGGATTGATTGACACCTGTTATATGATTATGATAACATTACCATTGAAAATGACACCAGAAAGCTGGCAGACCTTAAGCACTGATGGAGTTTGTAGGAGTTGTTGAAGTGGCATGTGAGCAACTTTGATGTGAAAAGCAGTAGGTCGTGCAACACAAAATGTGGTTTTTAGTGAGACGTTAGTCTCTACCACCTCCGTGTGATGCACAGACCACCCCAGATATGAACCAAGTCTGTAATTAGGCAAATTTCAAGGTAAAACAGGCACATGCGCAGAATGGGAGACAGCGTAGACTAGTGGTTGACCAACCAGATTGGCGTTTTTGTCATGCCAGGATATATTCATAATAGAACTGTCTAAATGGATTTTTTCTCCTTCCCATGAGCTTGGGGTTTTATTCTTTATTTTCTCTCTGTTTCCTGCTGCATACTACTAAAGATATTTTATTTTCTAGGTGGTCGAATTGACCATGCACATCACCAAACGGAGGCAAAACTGGCTCTGTATGACACCATAGCTATGGCAGATGCAGTGGCCAAAGCCAAAGCACTTACCAATGAAGCGGACACACTCATCGTGGTCACTGCCGATCACGCACATGTTTTCGACTTTGGCGGATATCCCTCAATTGAAAATGATGTATTAGGTAAATCTCACATTTAGGATTGATTGAAATGAGTCACATTACATGTTTTTCACTTAATGCAACATTTCAATTTTATATTATATATCAGTATAGTCACAGACATCCTATTTTCCCATTTTTATGTCTGTATATGAATTTAAATTTATACTAATATTGGACACTGCAAGTTTTTTAAGTTGAATATCTTCAAAACTATAATAGATTGGGGTGCTATTCCAAACTTCAACCCATAGGGTAGTGTTGCAGGTACATCCAACGAACCACAAAGAAAAGTGGTAAATCTTGAATTTTGAATAATTAGGGACCCATAAAAGTTTCAAAGTTGAATATCTTAAATACTGGTGTAGCGAAGGGTGTCATTTCAATTAAGTTTGGCAGTTTGTGCTATGGGCACATCCAATGAACAGTGCCATTATATATATATATATATATATATATATATATATATATATATATATATATATATATATGTATATATATATGTATGTATGTATATATATATACATATATGTACATATATGTATATATGTATGTATATATATATGTGTGCGTGTGTGTGTACAACAAAATTAATTTCAATTTCGAATACATGCATAACTATGATAGGAAAAGGTTTTATGGTAACATAAATTTTTATGTTTGTGTTAAACATGACCTTATCCATGTTTGCTGTCAAGTGTGCAAAATGTTAACAAACACTGACATATATGCTGTCAAGCAAATCTTCTTTTTCTTTTTAAGTTTCATATCTTTACTCAGTTTTTGTGTTGTCTTTAATTTAGACACCGCCTGGGCGTTAGACACATCAATATTTGCATAACTATATAGCACCTACAGTGATGATTTGCATACGATTCAGAATGGTCAAGATGTTTATAATTAAGCAAATTAGGGTCATGAAATACAACCAATTGATTCTGGCTTCCAACCTTTTTTCCACGCACAGAAAGATGTTGATACTATGAGTATGTTTGTTGGGGTGGCGCATCTAATGAACACACTATACCACTTGTAGATTTAATTTTATGCGAATAAGGGAACTTACTTAAAGTTCAATTTATTGAAAACTATAAAATATAGAGGAATTGTTTTATTTGCAATGTGATAGTTGTCCTTTAGTGGCATCTAATGAAAAGATTAAGAAAAAAATATGCTAATTGAAACTTATATATATGCTTATTACGAACACGTAATGACGCATAGACCCGAAATTTTACTGTTAACTGTCAAAGGGATTCTGCATAGACATGTCAAGCCAATTTCAATTCATTGGCTTATAAAATAGGTGCACTCAAGACAATGAAAATTAATGTTGTAGAATTCTAATTTATTTTAATTAGGCTCACTGCAAAATTTAAATGATTAACCATTTCAAAACTATTATACATGAAGGAGCCAATCAAATTTCAAACCAACGGATTGTGTTCAGGGTACATTTGATTGTCATTTACTGTCAAGCCAGTTTTTTCTAGTTTATTAATTGCACTTTTATCAGCACAGAAATAAATCACACACACACATATGATATGATACAATACAGAGTGATTTTACCTTTTACAGGGGTTCCTCAGAAAATGCATTTTCGTATGGGGGGTGTAGGAGGAAAAAAAGAGGCCCTTGTCGCCCCACCTGCTGAGGGAAAATGTAACCTCTTTCAGCGTGTTATTGATTTTGATCACTGTGTTATTGATAACTAACACATCACCCAAAATGACCCAATAACGAATCCGCACTTACCTCAGTACCTAAATATAATAAGGTTATATTATAAAATACTGATAAACCAAAACATGTTGAGGAAGTTGAGTCAACTAACTGATGCCACCTACACAGGTTGATGCAGCAAAAGTCAAAACGATAAAAGGTAAGATGGCACGTGTATGAATAATGAGAGAATAAAATAAATGTAATGAGGTTAAAACATGAAAGCACAAGTAAAACATTACATTCCAAACCTGACAGAAAAGTCTAAGCTTGAGTTTTAGTGGTACAAGGTAAGTGAAAAGGAAAATCATTTGCCTATCTTCATATAGCACAGCTACACTGAGTCAACCAGCATCAAACATTAATTCTTTATCGAAGTAACAAAAGAAATCTACAGTAATTTTCACTGAAACGTCCAGAAGCTGCAGAGATAGCAGGTGACTCAATTCAAATCTGTTGATACTAAATCAATTAATTTTGACACGATATGGAATCACACCAGTGAACCTTGATGTGTGACATTTTATAACTACATTCCTCAGATACCTAACCGGATGTATCATCATGTTACTTTCCCCCTTGAAACAAACCAGAAATTTTCAATGTCGTCTCCTCTTTTCATCAAGAAAGAACATGGCGAGTCAACAGCTTTCTTCGATGGAATGTGCATATACTATGCATTGAAGAAAGCTGGTGTCTCAGTTTTGAGATTAATATGCAAAGATAAAACGACATATTGCTGTGGGATACTAGCAATCCTGAACTAGGCTGTCATGAATACATTTCCAAGTTGCAACCTTTTTTATTAGCATAAATATATTTGCCTAAGAGTTTTCTTTGCTGTATTTGTTTTGACGCTAGTATTTCTTTTGCTCTCAGGGTTAGCCAATGACGAGTACATTACATATGCTGCAGACGGGAAAAGGTTTACATCTCTTGGCTATTACAACGGCCCCGGCTACTGGAACCATTTAGATTTATCGGAGCAGTTTACACCAAGGAAGAACCTTACGGAAAACGAAACTAGTGCGTACCTATCAATTTTTCCCACTCAGAGTACCAGCATGTCAATTGCCATCTGTGACAATGCATTTAGTGAAATGTGTTTAATTAATACAAAATATTTGCAGAACGCCACAGTTAACAGTTGCACCTGGTGCGGGCTGGGCTCATTGGCTTCTACATTAAATTGAATTACCCTGTTTATCAGAAACATTTCATTGTGATTTTTCGGTTGCCTTGAAATGTTAACAATCTGCTAATGTATGAAATGCACAATCATAGCACGTGGGCCATTTAAAAGATATCAGGAATACTTTAGACTCGAATCTTCTGTTTCAGTAAAGGTTTCGTTGATGATTTTATATCTCATAAAGACCAAGATAACTCTTCTCAGGGATAATAGACATAATTGTTCCAAGGTTTTACAACACGTATTAGCTTAGTAAATAGTTTGGCTTGCAGCAGTCCATTAAAGGGATTTTTGCTTGATATATATGTCGCATTTCACACCACCAGGTGACATAGGAGGGCATAGACGTAGATATATGTCCCTCTGCTTTACTTGATAGCTCTATTAGCCTAAAAGGTTGGCAGTTCATAGTCACAGAATAGAAGCAGCTGAGGACCCCTATGCACACGGACGAAGGGGCTTGTCGCCTGTAGGTGGCACTACAGGTAGCTTTCTACTGGTATTCAATTTTTGAAGGTGCAGACCTGAAATATAAACATGCATCGTCATGGCTGACTTGACATAATTCGACGTCTCATGGGCAACCGTGGCATTATTACAACACAGACCGAGTCTAATTACGTTGATGCCATGCATTTTCCAGAGGAATTAAAAATTAACAAGAATAATTAAACCCTATGGCACTTCCAAACAATGATTTATATCCAAGTGTTTCCTTTTCCACGTACAAAAATATTTGCTTACACCTTAAAATATCAATTTATTCAACCTTATACATGTAATGCAAATGGAATTTTTGTGATCTTTTGATATTCCCATCGACTATGTCATATTTAGCTGGGCAGTGTTTAGTCTTGCTTAAGACCCTTTCTTAGTTAACTTGTTATAAAACAAAATAGCTGTTAATATCATAAAAATAAATGATGGGGTGGTCTTAGCGTCGAGTTAGAACAAGCCAGGCAGCTTCCCAAGACTAGGCAGTATTATGAATTGCTGTTATTGTTCATTATTTATTGTAAAAAGTGTAGATCGACATTCTCTCTATTTTCAGTGGAAAATCATTATAAGCAAGACACTGCTGTTCCTCTCAATATGTCGTCAGGAGGTGAAACACACGGCGGGGAAGATGTAGGAATCTATGCATCTGGTCCTATGGCTCATCTATTCCATGGAAGTCATGAGCAAAGCTACATTGCGCATGCCATGATGTATGCTTCCTGTGTTGGGCCAAACCAGGCCCACTGTGATACCTCCAGTGCCATTTCAACAAAAGCAGCCATCTTGCCAGCATTGTGTTCTGTGATAGTTACTTTTTTTAGTTGAAGCAATCCGCCGTACATATATAACATGAAGTAGGACCTATTTCCTGCAGATTTTTTGTTTTGAATGAGAATAACTTCCATGGGTTTCCAGTAAGAAAAAATTTCTACCAGTCTCAGTGTTCATAGAAATGTGCCATACAGGGCCTAAGATGACAGTAGCCAATGAAGATCTGGCCAAGGATGGCCATTCTTCACTTGCTTATTGAACAAACCCTACCCCCCCCCCACACACACACACCTACACACTGTTAAAAATCAAACTAAATAGAATAAAGAACATACATCTTTTATGATATTGTAGCAAAAAACGTTCCAGATGCTCGTTGAATCCATGAATGATCTCAGCAATGACTAGCAGACTCTTGAGTTCAACTACAATGCTTTATTCTATATACAAATAAAGTAAATGTTAGTTACAATAATGAAAGGTACGCTGTGTTCCATCGACTGTTCTGGCAATGACCATGGTCCACAGGCACTGATTCAAGTACAGACTGAATGCACTCCATGGCAACACCGTCCAAGCAAAATCAAGGTTCCTCTGGCAAGGGCAATCTTCTATGGCTAGTCCACTGTGCACTGCTGCGATGATGACTTTTTCCTTTATCCTGGGGTCTCGTGATTGGTCGACACACACTCTGGGTCTGTAATCAGTCAAATGTGCAATAGGTCTGTCATGTTGTCTTTTGACCTGTGCCCATGTGCCATGCCACATATCTACATGGCTGAAGGTTGTATATGGAGCTGACTTCCACAATTAGTAAACAATGATTCAGCAGAGCACACAATCAGCCGAAGGACCTTACTGCATTTTCTACAGTCACGGGGGTTAGGTTCAATTAGGTTGCTTTTTTACTTTTAAGAGCTGGTCACTGCCCTACCCCCCTCATGTACCCTGTTTTGGATTGTTTCTACCCAAAGCAGGAGTTTTTAAACAAAGACCTGGAATTAGTCCTCTGTCCAAGTGTTCAAATTTCTGGTTTCCATTCAACCAGTCTTTATTTCCATTGGCAAAGGCTGACGTACATGAGAAATATGAGAACATGTATTATGAGGTTTGGCTTTCTGGTACAGGTTCTGCTGGGCACATGTTAAAAGCGGATTTAACTTGAGGAATACAAGTCACTATTAATTTCTGCATGATCACATCAGTGCAAAGATTCGGACTCAGACTTAAGTTGTGCAAGAAGACCAAGGTATAACTGATTTATCTTGAACTGCATCCAACACGAAATTAAAGGTTCCTCCAGTAATCCAGGAATCATTAGGAAGTCTCTCTACCTGCTCTACAAAATGTTCACAAAATTGTGGCCTGTTTTCATTATGTCCGTAAATATTAGCAAGTGTGAATCTTTGTTGATAAATGGTAACATCTAATATTATGTACCTCCCAGTACCATCTTTAATAACGTTGTAAATTTGATAGTTGATATTGTTTTAAATAAAATGCAGACACCCCTTGCATCTGACTGACTCTGACCAAAGTAAATATTGAAGCCCCATTCTGCGTACCATATGTTCCTCTACTTCTTCAGTACACTGCACTTCTTGGAGCATAGAAATAGAATAATTTTTACTTGTGAAACCATCTGAACAACTCTCTTCTTTACTGGAAGTCCCTGATACCCTGCACATTTAAAGATAGTACTCATAAAGTAGGAACCATTTTCTATAAGATCATTATTAGGACATATTTTCTGTACAATACCCCTTTTGGAAATTTTAAATGAAACAGGAACAGGAACAGGGCATGCAACTTGCATCCCAAAACAAATGTAGGACATTTTAGTGGGCTTGATCTTCAATCCCATCAAGGTGAACAAAATTGCATAAAACATGAAAAAAATTAGGTCAAGCATCTGACTGCATTTGGTCTCTATTCCCGTCCTCAACACTGCCTTTCGTTACTAAACTTTAGTTCTCAAAATTTGTCAAACAAAAAAGAGAAAGGCGACAAATTACCGTATAACTCTCTTTAACCTCCAGGTACTTTGTAATTATGAATTTACAGCAATCAGCTTTTGAAAATTCAGCATTATAACATTTATGTGAATTTAGTTCTTGACTCAATTAATAGTCGATCAGGACTACCATGTAGGTGTTATACGCAAATGTACTGGTCTAGGTGTACTTCATACTAAATCAAATGACTGAAAAAATGCCTCGGTCTTTGTCCTGGAACTTTATATCTTTTGGGGTGGTGCTCTACTGCCTGAAAATGATTTTTGTAACAATATACCAGCAGGTTGTCTTCAAGAGCTTCTTGATTTAGTCTATAGACCACAGCAGTTGGAGATGTTATAACACTTTTTCTAACCACTGAATTCCAAACTCCACGTAAGACTAGTCCAAAATGTGAGACAACAGCTTGTTATTTACTCTTGAAACAAGAAAACGTGATTTACTAGCTCTCACTTTGAGATCCATGCTGGATAAAGTGATACATGTTATGAAAACTTACGAATTTAGATGCGGGGATATAATTACAAAGTCTAAATAGTGGTTTACCATGAACAGTAATAAAATACTTTGCTGTCATACCTTGAACAGTAATAAAATACTTTGCTGTCATACACATATATGCATGTACATTGAATTAAATGCATATAAAGAGAGGTAAATAACAATAGTGCTTGTGCCCCGAAGGTTTTAATTAGTAACTACAACAAAAATGGACTCTTATCATTATCTAAATTTTCAAAATGTGTACTTACAAATGCATCTTGTCTGAAAACCCTATCGTAAGCGAGGCCACTACTACTCAGTAGCTTCAGCAACACAGCCGATGATAATAAAGACACAAGGTGTAAATCAGTAAGGTCTACTTTGATAGTAAAGATAGGAGGTGGAGGTGGACATTTCCATTCAGTAGCATTAGCAATCTCGTACTTCTATATGAATAGACAATTTCAGCTCATGATCATCCTCCATAATAATGTATCAGGCTCAAAAGCAAATAGCAAAGACAGAAAACCTAAACCTTTGATTAGTTGTAGCATATATATGATTACAAAAACAATAGGGGTGGAATCAGAGAGAGCAGATTTACCTTCCCATTTAAAACAATTAGACCACCTTCATCTCCATATATACCATCAATTAATACTTAATTAATTGAATGATTGTTGGGAGCAAAAAAGGGTTACCCCAAAACAATAATCTCAAGACAAAGATACTACATCCTCAAGCTTAACTTAAGTAATACGTGACTACACCAGAGATGTCTTTCACTCCTTATTGAAGTAACTTCAAGAAATGCGAAGTAAAAAGATACCCTGTGTAAGTGGGAACTTTTCCAAGGAATTTAATCTCCGGGATTGTCCACAACCTAATGGCTCGGAAAAATAAAAACTGGGAAATTATTTTTACTATTAGACACCTGCAAAAATAGGCTGTAGTTCAAGGAAGTACAACCCGCCGAATTTTTTTCTTTAAACAAAACCGGGAAACCCATTACGTGGGAATATTTCCACCC
The DNA here is from genome assembly GCA_964020975.1 of Hermodice carunculata. NCBI lineage: Eukaryota > Metazoa > Annelida > Polychaeta > Eunicida > Amphinomidae > Hermodice > Hermodice carunculata. The sequence goes on from OZ026626.1 coordinate 87,245,572, forward strand.
ATACAGTATCAGATGGAGATCATAGTCACTCCTGAGTCTAAACCTTTGATTAGCTATACATGTGCACATATAATTGAAAGCATAGTATCCGTGAAAAAGAAATAGAAATGGAAGAGGCAAATTACCTCCTCATTAAGATCATTAGGCCACCTTCATCTCCATTTCTATAAACTACCAAATGGTTATCTTCGATGACTGTAAAGCTATACTGCTGTTACTCCTGACTACCATATAGATTACTTTGGCAAAAAAAAGTCAAACAGATACACCCTTAGTCTCATAGTATACCCCAACATGTTTCTTGAATTTTTCATTAGTAATAGTTGACTGCGCCAATGATGAGGGTATCAGTGTCAAAGTGGTCAATACACTGACTCATTGACATACCAAAGACAGGTCACTCTGGACTGTTATCAGTAAAGTACAAGATTGATTATTTCCATTGAGCATACATCCTGCATAAAACATGCTTTGCATAATAAATGTGATGATATTATATGCCAAAATATCATAATTGTATGCACGTAGATGGAAGCATACTAGTCTCAACATGCTCAACAATAAAAGCACAGATAGGAAGATACAGAATAGAAAGAAGCATGTACAGTGTAAACTATAGTCAATCTCTTATCACAATTTAAATGGTATTTGGGACCATTAAAAATGGTACATGTAGGACATATAAGTGTTAACCGATATCATCCTATAGGTCAAACTAAAGATAATGTGTAAATATACGGTAATACAAGACCAGTAAGGAGGGTAGTACTCGAAAAATTACCCAAAGGATTACTTTAGCTGTATATATTGTCTGTATCGTTGAACATGTTACTTTGAAGCAGTCAGGGAAAAAAAGAGTTCTGTATATTTTAACCATTGCTATGGATTTCACATTTGAAGTTCACAGTCAATCTGCAATTAGGTTGTATGGCTTTTGCCCAAAATTTTTGTACTGTCTTCCACATCAGGCTCAATATAATGTCTTATGTCCTTACATGATCCTCAGCCTCTAATTAACCCCTGGCCCCCTGGCTCCCAGGCTCTATCTCCATTTCCTGATTCTGGTTTACTCCGACGGCTTCACGGTCGCAAATAACTCGTCCACTTTTTGCCCCTAGTGCACTTGTACGATTTTGTCGTCTTAGTTTTTGACAAAAATTTTGCCATCCCAGGACCGACAGTCCTTTTTTATTAGGTAGTTTCTAAGTCTTTTCAAGACTTGAAACATTTCCCTACACATGTGGTAATTCATCACTACACCAGACCGTTTAAAGGCACGTCTCTTTTTCATAACTACCATCTTAACATTGCGGTATTTAAACCTCATTTTTATGGGCCTTGGTTACCCTGGACGACTGGCCCTCAATCTATGGGCCACTTCAATGTCCTCCTCCTCAACATAACCTTGTACTGTTTTTCGACAGAGCTCAGCTATTTTGGGAGCACAGTTCTCACCAAATAATTGCTTCATGCCTGTAATCTTTATATTATTCTTTCCGAACCTTTACCTTGAACAGCTCCTCTCTTAAAAGTTTATTTTCGTCTTCAGTTTCCTTACCTATTCTCTATAGTGGAAATGGAAGCCCTAACAGTTGATTGAACAGTTTATTAACTTCCTCTAGTAGGTCTTTCTGCATCTCTTCAGAACGATAATTTTTTTTAGTCTCCATAATCTGCAAATCCATATTGGCCTGATCTGACTGCAGATAGCTTTCTTCTATATCTGATAATTCAACCCGACTCCCACTGTCACTGTCCCTTCAACAAGCTGTTTATCCCTTTAGGGGTCGACCTTGAAAGAGATAAACTTGATGAAGCACTGCTATGATTCTCCTTTTTCCCTGAGGCATTGACTAAGTATGTTTGAAAAAAACCCATCTCATTTTATTCTGAATCTGCTGGTAATGATCCATATTGAGGGAAAGGCAGAGCACTAGATCCACGGCATAGAGCTCTGCATAGAGTACACACAATAGGCACAATGTTGTGCTTGACTGGTCTCAATGCTGTTGTCAGCATAAGAATGGCCACCTCAATAGATCTCAATCAGACCACATGCCAGTCAGGGCTTCTATTGCTGCATATATTTTCCCATGATGGCCAGTTCAAAATTATATCCAAGATTGTTCCTTGCCAGAAACTCTGTAGGCTACAGAAATTTCAGGTTGAAAGATCTTCTCTTTTCTATGTAAAAGTTGATTTTTCCCTAAGCTGGTGTATTGGGATCCACTCAATGCAATGCTAACCTTGACCTCCCCGAGAAATTTAAATCTTAAAAATCTTCTAAACTATATTACAGGTAAATGTACCGTTTCAATTTCAATACAGAGGTTAGTGCCAAAGGCAAATCCAATGCACAGTAAACCAACATTGTAGCATCTTAATTAATGCTAATTAGGGACACTTGAAAAATTTAAATCAGCAATATCTTCAAAACTATCATAGTTGAGGTGCCATTCCAATTTCAATTTGTACGTTTGTGCTAGTGGCAAGTCCAATAAAGAGTAAAGCAAAGTTGTAACATTTCGATTTATGCTTATCAGGAGCACTTTGAAAACATTAAACTGAGAACATCTTCAAATTGATAAGGACACAGTTATCATTTGTATATTAATTATCAGGTTTTTGCCAGTGGTGAATCAAATGAACAGCAAAAAAAGTTGTGTTTAATTTATGCAAATTAAGTGAAGGCATAATTTAAATCTTTCAAAACTATAACAGCCTAAGACAGAGGTCCTGTTCCCACTTCAATATGCAAGTTTGTGATATTACTATATCCAACGAACCATTAAAAATGTAGCATTTTGAGCCACAAAGCGAACCTTCTTTTCTAATTTCATTATTCAGTTATTGTAGCTGTATTGAAAAACAAATTTCGCTAATATCAATCGGCACAAAGCCACACATATTACCATCATGGAGAACCATTCAATACGTGTAAGAATAAAACGGTTTGCCCAGTGAAATGCCCAAGGGACACGTTGCGACGCCAGCTAAGCTTCACTTTAAACAGGAAAAAAAAGAAAAATATAGAAAAAAATCATCTAGAAGATTTACATCACCTTTTACAACACAGGTAGTAAAGTCACATTAGAGTTTCGTGGTTCCTTACTATGGCAAAATAAATATAACGCTTGCTACGGAAACCATTTTGTTTCTTGTATGTATACCTAGTAATATTATCGTGTTGAAACAACTTATACATGTATTTTAAACAAATCAGCATTAGGAGAGCTGGACCCCATGTGTAAATGCGAAAGTATTATATTTTCTTTCCTGTTTCAAACATAATATAAATCATTGTATTTCGGTCTGTCCTTACTCATTTTAAATTTAAAATTCTTGTACAGACTCCCTTCTTTTAACTTCAATCGGTAAATTGTTCCACAGCGCTATGATTGACGGAAAAAGGAGTTACTAAACAATTCTTTCTGGGTTCGAAATTGAGCTCAGAATGCATGCGGAGGTTGGATCTTGTTCTATATTCTGTATTGTTTCCAGAAAGAAGGTACAGACACAGTGGTGTAGTTTTATTGATAATCTTGCACATTAATATTTATATGTGTTTGTCCCTTCGAACAGCCAGTATTTTCCTATCCTGTCTCCTTATAAATTTGACTATGACCAGTAAAATGCCTTGTTCCTGTTACTGCACGGGCCGCTGCCAGTTGCACATATTCCAGTTCGTTTTCATTGGCTCTAGAACAATTAGTGAGTACTTATTCTCCATACTCCAAGACTGGGCATGTGAATGAAAAATACAAAATCTCAAGGGAATGTCTGTTGAGTTTTATGCTTCAGACTATGTAAAATTGAAACCATTTTCCATAGCTTTTATAAATAGAATCGACATGTGAAGACCAAGACAAGTTTGCTTGTAGTAAGAGGCCGAGAAATTCATGTTCTTTGACATTTTCAATAGTTGTACCCTCATACTTGAGAGCAGGATTGGTCACACTATGGCGTCTTCTTGTTATAACCATTGCCTTTGTTTTGCTCGGATTAAATGTCAAAAGCCAGTCAGGGGACCATCTAGAAGCAGATTGCGAATCTTCGTTGATTTCAATGGTACCTGATACAGGATCCTCAACTAAGACGCAGATAACAGTGTCATCAGCAAATAAACGAACATTAATCTGAGTAACATCAACTATATCATTTATATAGATGAGAAAAAGAGGCGGACATAGGACAGGGTCTTGAGGGATACCAGCTTCAATGTAGCCCCTGCTAGACAATTCCGCATTTATAACAACCCTTTGCTTCTGATTTGTAAGATAATTTTGAAACCACTCTAGCAGCTCCCCAGTAACTCCACAATTAGCCAGTCTATTTAATAGTGCTGAATGGTCAACTCGATCAACTGCCTTTGTTATATCGCAGAAGACGACTCTAATTTCTTTCTGCTCGCCTGTAGCCTTACAAAACTGGTGGCAAAGGTAGATTCACTGATTTACTGTTCCGTCATTTGGAGTGTAGCCAGATTGTTTATATGTGATCAGTAGATCATGCCTACAAAAATTGAAAAAAATGCTTTAAGATCACCCCTTCCATCAATTTCCCTGCACAACCTTAGGAGTGATATATTTATTTAAAAACTTAATACGCAAGCAGTTGAATGAAGCAATATTACGCTGAGTCGCTGACTCAGACTAAGATGAAATCTCAACGACAGCAAAAAAAGTTCTGGGGCCATACATGTATGTAAAAATCATGAAAAGTTGTACATGTGCGGCTATATAGGTGCTACAGAAGTTACAAAGGACTACGTAATGGCCCATATTGCAACAGCTGACTCAGCATTTTTATATTAGCAACGTCAGCATTTGCATAGTGAGGGATTAATGATTGCACCATAAAGTTGAGTAAGAATTAAATGTAGAACATGGCTTCATCCTTAAAAATAGACTATAGCTTCATATCTGTATCGCCCCATTTCACATATCAAGGGCTATATTGACCACAGGGGAAAGCCCGAAAATGACATCACTTCAGGAAAGTTAGCCGAAGACATAGAAATTTGGGAAAGAAATTTGCGAAAGAAATTTGCGAGCGAAAGAAAGAAAGAAAGAAAGAAGGAAGGAAGAAAGAAAGAAAGAAAGAAAGAAAGAAAGAAAGAAAGAAAGAAAGAAAGAAAGAAAGAAAGAAAGAAAGAAAGAAAGAAAGAAAGAAAGAAAGAAAGAAAGAAAGAAAGAAAGAAAGAAAGAAAGAAAGAAAGAAAGAAAGAAAGAAAGAAAGAAAGAAAGAAAGAAAGAAAGAAAGAAAGAAAGAAAGAAAGAAAGAAAGAAAGAAAGAAAGAAAGAAAGAAAGAAAGAAGAGTATGCCACTCTCCACATGGTTTTGCTTACAAAATACACCTGAAGTGTCCACAAGGATCAGTGCCCTATGGAGTCCGGAAGTAGGATAAAAGATAAGTAGTACAATGATCGAGACTCGAGGATAAGATTGCCTTCATAAATTTTGACAAGCTATCAGAAAGTCAAAACATACAGAGAATTCAATGGATCGAGATATTAGCATTAGCTCCACTACAAGAGGGCAACCCAGTAGAATTCTCTATAGAGAATGCGGGGACCGACTTGATTGATTTGAAAAAGACGCGCCTACACGTAAAATGTCGCATCATCAAGAATGATGGTTCTGCTATAGGTATTGGAGATAAAGCAGGTCTTGTTAACTTGACTTTACAAAGTTTATGGTTGGACGTTCAAGTGTACTGGCAAAACAGGCTGGTGAGTGGTGGATGACTGAATACATGCAAAGCACACTTGGACATGGTGTTGAATTATGGTGAAGATGCAAAACAAAGTCAACTGCAAACTCAGCTGTACTTTAAAGACAATGCAGAAAACATAGATGAAACGGGCCCTCTGGTTGGTCTGAATTTCGGATTGACATTACAAAATTCCTACACAAGAAAAGTATAGGCCAGACTTGCTGAACCACTTCCGACGACAGTTGACCTGGTCATCTATGCCATTTTTCCAGAACTCATCGAAACGGACTCCACTCTTAACATACAAAAATGTATACCAACAAGGAATAATCACCAACTAAGATCTGCGTTGCTGAAACATTACGTAACAAGACGCATGAGAGAAACAGGAGAAACAATGATGATATAGTACTCCTTTACATAAGGAAATACTGTAAATTGTAGAAAGAAATATAACGTTATGAAAACGTTTATGTTGTTTCGTTTTTAAGCAATTTATAACAAAATATTTATGTGGGTGTGAATGATTATGTGTGGATGCAGATATATATAAAGATTTTTGTGTGGATATTTATGTGTGGATGTGGACACGTGTGCATTTATTTGAATGTAGAAATATTGGTGGATTTTGAGTGGATATTTTTGTGGATATGTGTGTGAATTATCTGTGGCTATTTATGTGTGTATGTTAATATTTATGTGTGGATTTAATGTGGATGTGGAAATATGGGTGGATTTGCATGGATTATTATGTGTAGATGTGGATATATGTGTGGATGTGGATTATACGTTTTAATGTTTGAGAAGTTATAAGTAGAAAACAGAATGACAGGCTTCGACCTTTGAACATGGGTAGATATAGAAAAGACTCTCCTGTCCCTGGATGTGGGAAGCTAAATTTACTATATTTGCCAAGCCATTTAAAAATGTACATCGTATGAAGAAAGAAGTACGACAAAACTGGTTAGCGCAAGCTGCACCCGGTTTTAAGCCCTTAGGGAGAAACTTCAATTTACTCTTTGGAGGCCAAAGGACACTCTTTGGCAACCCCGGGACACTCTTTTGGAAGCAAAGGGACACACTTTGGGAGTCATGGGCCACTGATTGATGCAGAAACACATGTCCCTTTTAAATACCCTTTTGCGATGATCGTGGCTGCCACTACCGGTTTTGGTGAGACTTAGACTGTATACCTAAACCAACTTTTAAATAAAGCCAACCAGACCACTGAACTTCCACCCGAGAGAATAATTATTTGTTACACACATTGACAGCCCTTGTATAATAAGATGTAAGACAGTGTTCCAAATATAGAGATAATCCGAGCAAGAACGTTTTCTGGACCCTAACACAAGAAACTTGATTGACATGTACCAAGAAGCCACCTCAAAACCATATGGATTCCTGGTGATTGATTTGAAACCGACAAAACCCGACCGCGAACGACTGAGAACAAATACTACGTCACAAAAATATCCACAGAAGACCACTACATTATCAGCAGAACATTTGAAATCTCTGATGTCCATATCTAGTGATTCAGCAAGTTATAACGATGATGAAGAGGATGACGTGAAACATCAACAACCTATGACAAATAACGACACGTTGCCGTACATGAAATGGTTACAAAGTCTTGATGACAAAACAAGTCAAGATCCTCCACAATGTAAACAATTTCCGAAAAGCATAACCCATCACAGTGACATTGATAAATCGTTCATTCAGAATAACAAAGCATTAGCCCATTTATGTGTGTATGAGTGCATATCCCTGAAAAGTGGAATGGTGTGAAACCTCATCGTAAAATGCCTTGCCTCGTGTACCCACAGGCAAGGGTCGCCTTTGAGCTTATTGCGTGCGTACATGGCAGTACTATTGATACTTATTTAGCATTCCCCCCCCCCCCCCCTTAATGCCATGGACTGGTGGCTTACGTGCAAATACTGTGAACCTTTGTGGAAGCCCGACCCCAAGCAGACGATTAAAATATTCATGTATTGCCCGACTTGTAAGGAAACATCTGTTGGTAAAGTTAAAAATAGCAAGAAGAAGAGAGTGGAGTATGAAAAGATCGATAGCATAAATATGGAATCTATAGATTGACAAAATCTATAAGTAGCAGGTCGTCTCGTTATACTATAAGAGCATGGACTTTTATGTACTGTTGAGTAGCGAAGACAGTCAACTGTTATACCCTGGAAACAGTAGGAAAACTTTTCGTGTGCAATTACCACAGGAATTAAATTTATCGGGATATTGGGGAGTTTCTGTGAGTGATATCCACACTGACCAAGCAAAAGGAAAAACAAGTCAGTCGTTGCTGGTGTGTTGTGACATTATAGACTGTACTATAGTCGGGAACAGTTTAAGACAAATATTATGAAGAGTATCACCATCAGATACACATTTTTCACAGAACAGTTCACCCATGTTGTGCAGAATCCCATACAACAAATACCTATTTTCATAGTAGGCACCGAGGACCAACCAACAAATATACGCTATTGTGGCATTACATTACATTTTCAGCCGTCTCCATTATGAAGATGAAAAGCAATATACCAGGGTTTAGAGCCTTCTATCAACCATGGGATCTTTCCGGTCCACAAAACGGAGGACAAAATAGAAGAAGAAAGACACTACCAACTATATCTCCCAACATGGCACAGGATCTACAGATGAAAGCCAAATTGAAGACGAAGAAAAAAATTCAACCACAGAACTCTGCTCCTCGTAATATTTCTGTGTAATTAAAGAAAAATAAAGTTATGATAGTGTGAAATGAAATGTGTTTGTTGTCGGTTTTGTTTAATATTTTTATTATACTTCATTATAATTCGACTTTCACCTAAAATGCATGCAACATGTAGTGAAAGCAACTCATTATGGTAAACACAGTGTGCCCCAGCTGATCAGACCTAGATAAGCGTTGTTTTATAGTCTTGGTTTGTTTACACAAAAGCATAAGCTCTGAACGTTGGTCATTGCCCAACTCTGTGAAGTAGTGGCCCATTTTATCATTTGGGAGAGAGCAGGGTGACTGCGGGAAAGTGTGTCAAACTCTCTTGTATTTTTTTCTTTTCATCTTGGACCATTTGTGAGTGTTTTTCTAGTTCTGCAGAAAGAATTATAAGGGGTCTGTGAAAAGAGCAAATCTACCGTTGTGTATCCCCAACATCCGTTATAACATGCCTCTGAACTGTACAGAAGCAGTTTCACGCTATGGCCAAATGAGCAACACTGACCTCGAAATCAAAGGACACTGATCTGTGTGGACACTTGAGGCGTGTTTTGTAAACAAAGCCATGTGGTGAACTACCTGCTCATCATGAATTCTTTCTTTTTTTGTCTTTCTTTTCTTCTTTCTTTCTTTCTTTCTTGCTTTCTTTCTTTCTTTTTTTTGGCAAATTTCTAGGTTATCAACTAACTTTGCCTGAAGTGATGTCATTTTCGGCGTTTTTTTCCCTGTGCTCAATATAACCCTTGGTATGTAAAGTGGGGCGATACAGATATGAAGCTATGGTATATTTATAGGTATGAAGTCATGTTCTATGTTTAATTCTTGCTCATCTTTATGGTGCAATCCTTAATCTCCCATTATGCAAATGATGATGTTACTGATATAAAAAATGATAAGTCAGTTGCTGCGATATGGGCTATTATGTAGTCAAAAGATGCCTCAGTTGTTAGACCTAAAGCAGGCAAAGAGACACCAACGCGCAGATGTATATTAGACACGAAACTTGGCGTTGTCCAGAACGACTAAAGTAAGGGACCTGAAACGGTTATCAACATCCGTGGCAAGCAGGATTTGCACATCTCTTATGACTTTTGATCCTTCTTTTTCAAAATATGGAAAATCCTTCCCAAATAAGGAACAGAAAGTTGTTACAATTTTTTAGGAGCAGCATTATTATATGTGCATACAGAACGCATTCTCCTTTCTGTATTTTCTTTCGCTGGACATGGAAAGGTCAAAGACAGAGGCAAAGCAACGATCGAGGCTATATGCAACATCCTTGGAAACATTTACAGGTTCGACAACAGTTCTGGTCCTCAGTTTATCCTTTGACATTTCTTTCCAAACAAGGACAAGCCCTCCAAAATCAGAAACTGAAAGTAGTTCCCATTTTTAGAGATAACATATGAGTTTTTACTAGGTGCACATAAAATACGTATACGTAATTCTTCTATCTGCATTTTCCTGTTGTCCTGGGAAATATAGCCGTAATTACTGGATAAGAGCATGGCACATTTCACTGAAATACATGAAGCACTGGAGATAGAGAGGGACAGTAGAGGGGAGAGAGCGAAGCATCAGAATTGTAAGCAGAATGCTTTTTATCTGATGGAGAGTTCGGAGATTGAATTCAAATTAGTGAATTGGACATCTACAACAAAAAGTAATGCATATGTGATACAGTAAATAATATTTTAAAAGCTATGAATGAAGATTAAAAAGGGTTATGTCGTCAATCATTTAAACAATATTGATCATGCAGGTACAATATTATTAGCGTAACCTGATGCAGGAAAATGAGAAGGCGAACACAAAGCAGATGAGTAGGTGTCCATAGAATATCATTTCATTCATATGATTTACGGATCACCAATGCCGTAAACATATATATATGTATGTATGTATATATATATATATATATATATATATATATATATATATATATATATATATATATATATATACATACATACATACATATATAAAATGTATATTCACATAAATATAGCCTGCGCCTATCAGAGGTAAATAAAGAGGTGGATTCTGGAAATCAATTAGTGTCCGCTGTTTTATATTCCAATGGAGTCATCGTGGCAAATGTTGCCTGAGCTGGTTTGGGCAACAGGTGAAAACTGGTGCATATTAGACTAACTAAACTAGTACTTTCTTCATGAAATACAGAAGTCATAACTGATAGATGCAGACATGCAAAGCTTTTCATTGTGCTCAAATACGGCATGACGTGTTTGTTACGTGTTTGATAAATCTCTGTTCCGAGTTCAACAGCAAACTTGGCATTGGAGAGCAGACGTAAACACATTTTGTTTTTTGACCCAAGAAAGGCCGGGTCTCAAACCAGCAACCTTTGGCGCCAATCACCTATAGCCGAATGTGGTGTCATTCCAGTGTTGTGCATGGAAACATCCATTATTTCATGCCTCACTCAGCTCTTAATAATAATAATAATAATAATAATAATAATAATAATAATAATAATAATAATAATAATAATAATAATAATAATAATAATAATAATAATAATAATAATAATAATAATAATAATAGTAAAAACCGGGTTTACCTCAGAAACCTTGTCATGTTCGTCTGTAATTGTGCTTCCCCACGGCTCAAAATATTTCAAGTGGCTGTCAGGAAAACTCTATAAGCCTAACAATGATGCATATTGATTTTGATCAAGCTCTATCTGTGCTGCACATACAACAAAAATCAACTCTGCTTAAATGAAAAATGAAAACATAATTCGAACAAGCGTTCTTTGTTTGTCTGTACTTTATGTTATAACGAAGATATTAATGAACAGAATATAGTAACATTAGTGATCACGAACACGGTGTTATACAACCAATATACTATCTATAGTCATGAAGAAAACGTTCAGTACAAACTTTTCTCCATGAGTGTGAAAAACAAAAAGTGCATTGAGGATTTTAGTACGAGTATCCGACAGATTTGCGTGGATCTTTGTCTTTGCAGTTCAACTGAATTCATACATCACATGTATTCCAGTGAATTTTGGTGGCAAAAAGCAGCAGCGAGCGGCAGTCGCTGGTGACTTACCTCAGCCTGCGGTTGCTAGCGATGACAGTGTGTTGAACGCCGGCCACGTATAGATAACGCTGGCAACCACTGCCTGACGGCAAGTTCTACAAGGCTTTTGGCGCAGCTGCTGGTGGTCGGCGATTTCCAGCGTCATACCGCTGGCAACAGAAGTAGTCTATACCACCAGCAATGTACTGCCCGTACCGGCTCTCTAAGGCCGAAATGTACATTCTACCATCAAAATAGGAGATACAGCTGTGAAGATCATTATGTTGAATTTAACCTGGTCCAAATAGATCATCGTAAATTGAAAGAATATGGTAATATGATACACCTATATATAAAGAGGAATTGTTTGGGTTTTTTTCAACATGATATCCCTTGCGTGTGAAGTGCGCACTCCTTGGTCCGTACTTGTTCCACCATGCAAAAACATTCCACACAGACAAGTCTTTGTATAAACCAAGACGAGAATGTTTTATTTTTAAGATTCTGTTTAAAACCTTCACAGAAAATAAATGCTGACGATTTTGGTACATGCAACAATTTAAAAACGAAGCAAACGGGAGAGCATGCCAGGGTATAAGACAAGGCAGGACAGGAGGGGAAGGGCAGAGCAGGGGATTATAGGAGAGGTGAGGGGAAGACAGAAAATCCCATTTGCATTCTTCTAATGTTTGTGAGAGTTGTAAAATTTTGATTGTCGTGCTCCGCGTGCCTATGTTTGCATAGAAAATATCAATATTTCGGAGACAATTACTACTGAGGAAAGATACTTAAATTGATCACAACATTTCGAAAAGTACGCATTGTATCAGTTAAAAACAAGATTGTTTTTCTACTCATGGTATGTCACACAGTTACGTGTTCATGCAAACCGAAGTATCAGAGCTCAGGCATCACAAGAGCCAGGAACCTCAAATTTGTCAAGAGTATAGATCCTGTAGTGAAGATTTGCGCATCGTTGAAAATAGCCAACATAATTTAAAGTATGCAAATTAGGACTATTCAAAAAATTTCAATAGCTTCTGGTTTCCAAAGTGTTCACTATAAAGGCCCAAATGTTGCTTCTATCAAAATGTTTGTTGAGGCTGTGCATCTATGTTGCACATCATCACAGTTGTACAATTTAAATTTATGCTAATTATGGACACTTCAGATTTTTTTAGTTGATAATCTCAATTCAAAACAAGCACAGATGGAGCGCCACTTCCAATTGAAATTACATAGGTTTGTGTTGTATTCACATCCAATGAAGGACTGACAGAAGTTGAAAAAATTATATTTATACTACCTAGGGACCTATACTTATTTTATAGGTGAATATTTTCGAAACTATTATAGATAGAGGCACCATGCTACTTTCAATGTATCTGTTTGTGCTATTGGTGCATCCAGTGAACCGAAACTGAAACTGTCAGATTTTAATCTTTCAGTGCCAAATTTTAGACTGTCAACAGATTTTCTCAGCGTGCATTGGGCGCCCAATGCGCGTCGAGAAAAGCTGTTGAAACTTTACTAACCGCAAAAGGCGCATAGTGAACAAAACACGTGGACATGAGCCGCGGGAAGACCCAAATTCATTGAATGCGCTGAATAAGCATTGTAAACTATACACAGTCACAGTGTAATGTTGATCGATGGTCTATTTCGCACGATCAGTAATTTTACCAAACAAACACTCCATCCTGCTTTTTAGTTACAATGTTGGTGTGGTGATATGAAGGGAATGATGCAAAATTGTGTACTTCAGCAGGTGGTTTTCATGATTTTACTATAAATCTGTTAAATGACTTGGAAAGATTAGTCAGGTGGACCAAGGGAATAGGAGCGAGAAGATGGCCCAGGACATCACTTTTTCGCCCAGGTCTCAACATGCCTGGTAAAAGCATGGATTCCAGCCTTTTGCCAAGCATGATGAAGGCAGAACATCTGGCTGTTTTGATGCTGTTAAGGTGTAAAAAACTTCGATATATCGGTAGGATTAGGACTCCGATAGTTCGGAAGCTTTCTCTTTCGATTGGAAGACATGGGTCTGAAGAAGGATATCCACTGTATTGTATACATTTGCCATGTTTGGTACTGATGAGTGATGGCGATAAAGTAAAGGCAATGTGTTGTGACTCCATTTGTGCATCGGAAGCATTGTTTTTGCCAAACATGTCAGTTTGGCCTTCATTAAATCCATCTAATTGTTAATAACTTGTAAAATAAGCAAGATAATAAGATTTGATGGCGTTGCTTGACTTCGAAACTTTCCCAAACTGTTGCATCATGGTATATCATTTGTTGATTTTGCATATTAACCTTCGCTTCAGTTATTCATGTTTAGTTGTGACTGGTCGACGATCTTACATAAGTGCGTCTAGTGTCTTATGCGGAAATACGACACTTACATTTCTACATGTGCACCATTTCATTCTGTTGAAATGGGAAAATTTTAGCAGTGTATTAAATGCACTTCTTGTGCTTGCACTTTGAACTGGCTTCAAGCGCAACTACAGAGCATCTGATTTCATTGTATTCACATCCAATGAAGGACTGAAAGAAGTTAATAAAATTATATTTATACTACCTAGGGACCTATACTTATTTTATAGGTGAATATTTTCGAAACTATTATAGATAGAGGCACCATGCTACTTTCAATGTATCTGTTTGTGCTATTGGTGCATCCAGTGAACCGAAACTGAAACTGTCAGATTTTAATCTTTCAGTGCCAAATTTTAGACTGTCAACAGATTTTCTCAGCGTGCATTGGGCGCCCAATGCGCGTCGAGAAAAGCTGTTGAAACTTTACTAACCGCGAAAGGCACATAATGAACAAAACACGTGGACATGAGCCGCGGGAAGACCCAAATTCATTGAATGCGCTGAATATGCATTGTAAACTATAGAAGATGGCCCAGACCATCACTTTTTCGGGGACTTGCGCCCAGGTCTCAACGTGCCGTTGGTGAAAGCATGGATGCCAGCCTTGTGCCAAGCATGATAAAGGCAGAAAATCTGGCTGTTTTGATGCTGTTAAAGTGTAAAAAAACTTAGATATATCCGTAGGATTAGGACTCCGATAATTCTGAAGCTTTCTGTTTCGATTGGAAGACATGGGCCTAAGGAAGGATATTCACTGTATTGTATACATTTTGCCATGGTACTGATGAGTGATGGCGATAAAGTAAAGGCAATGTGTTATGACTCCATTTGTGCATCGGAAGCATTGTTTTTGCCAAACATGTCAGTTTGGCCTTCATTATATCTAACCGCTAATTGTTAATAACTTGTAAAATAAGCAAGATAATAAGATTTGATGGCATTGCTTGACTTCGAAACTTTCCCAGCCTGTTGCATCATGGTATATCATTTGTTGATTTCGCATATGAACCTTCACTGCAGTTATTCACGTTTAATTGTGACTGGTCGACGATCCTACATAAGCGCATCTAAGTGTGACACTGGCACAGCACACAAAAAGCAGGACGCGGCTGCACGATGCCATTTATTGCCCCTGATACGGTACATTCAAGTTAACTGCAGTGCTACTTTATTCAACAAGGAAGTACCTGCCTGTATGGGCAGAGTCCAGAGCAAACATGGCAAAATATGTTCCTCGTGCTGAAATAACAATGTGGTTAAAATGAAATGTGTAACCGTTCCTCTGCTACGGGCAAGAAAACCAGTCCAAAGATACTTGCTTCGCCTATGCTATGGGCGAGTTTATCCGCCCAATGTAGCTAATGTCTAGATCGACTTTCAGTGTGGGCAATTACCAAGATATGGCAGTTTTCCTGCAGATGTACAACATATTAAAATGGTTTCCACAATAACTATTGAGCAATAGTGCCACAATCATATAAATATTGTGGTATATCTGCTTAAAAACAACAACACAGAGATTTTATTCAGCATGGACTATTGCAGAGATTTTTTGACACTGCATACCGGTGCAAGAGTTGTCCGTTTTAACATCGATTGCATGCAGTTTCCACTCTGTATTCCTTTCAGCTGTTAACTAGGAACATATCCTTTATAGCGTGTCTGAATCGGGTTGATCCGTATTGTAAAAATGGGGTTCTGTATGCCAACCCTTTCTGCAAGCATGCCCCACAAAACAGGATGATGCGGCAGGTAAAAGTGTGGTCTACATAGGGGAATATTTTTACTCACCTACCCTTCAAGTGCTTGAAATTTTTAGATAATATTGAAAAGTATCTTGCAGAAAAGGGATTAAGTTCTGCAGTAATTTCTCAAAATTCTGTAAGTCTGGATACTTCACCATTGAATTTTTTTCTTTTTTCTTTTCTTTTTTTTTTTTTTTTTTTTTTTTTTTTTGATGTAACAAAATACTGAATATGTAATTATTGAATAAATAATGAGGTTGTATAATTAGCTAATAATCTCATTTTTCTTTGTTTATTAAAATTATCACTCATTATTTTACTTGGCGTTCATAGGGTTTCATTCTTTTTTATTTTAAAGCATAAAATGTGTCTTGTGGCCTTTTATGAGCCAAATAAGTATGGAATTACCATATTTACTCTGACCTAATTAACTGATCTATTTAAATTTAATTGGAGCAATTATAATGTTTTGGAACAGTTTGGCATCTGGTCATCATCAGTTCTGAATTTACAAAGAAAATAGAAGTAAATACGTGAAGGTATATTTTGGCCCCTGAAAATTAAGTACGTTTTGAACCATATTAGGCTAACCACTACTGCTTCTAAATTAACGAAGAAAAGAGAAGAAAATACATATAGGTACATTTTGGCCATTGCGGCAAAAGATATTAACCATAAAATGCAGATAAAACCGTCAAAATACGTATGAGTATGGATCAGTTTTTGAAAGTTGACAAATTTTAACACGCATTATTACGTACTGGCCAAATGTTGGTAGAAAGGGGCAGCATTTCGAACCCCTGTTTTTACATACTGCATCAACCCGTATTGGGGACATGTTGGAATAAAAGGTTGGGTGGCGTTCCTTGGAATATTAAATGCTTTCAAAATATATACTGTCGATATGTCACTAAATTTCGGTACTTATGTGACACGAAAACATAAAAGTACTGTCGGTTTGAATGATAGACCCCACCATGCTTGTTTGTTGAAAGTGTGGACTGCGCATGCTTGACCACATGCGCAGACTTGGCAAACTTATTTGTATGACCTGTGAGCCAATCAGTGCCCTGAAGCAGGGCGAGAATCTCGCTGCCTTCTATTCTTCCACTTTTACCAGATGATGACCTTTGGTGGGTGGGAGTAGAAAAAACTGAGCCAATTGGAAAGCAGCATGATGATATAGACAAGGGTCTGGCATTTCTGTTGATACCAAAGGTATCTGGAACTGGCAAGAGAATCATAGGAATTTGAGCCATCAAAATACGCAATTTTACTCCTGTTTTGCAGATTTTTATCAGGATTGTACCAAAACCAATTGATTAGATGTTTATTTTGGAGTCTGTGTGAATAAAACTTATACATTTATCTTATTGTTTCTGCAGCAAAGAATACACAGTTTGATTGATCATAAATGAGCAGACAATGTCTCTGCTCACGTAAATAAGCATCGATGTGGATGCCCTGAATATCGTGTTTGTGGGGCAATCCCAAGATTAAATTCAGGATGATGGCCACAAAAAATAAATAGCAGAGAAAAGGTTAAAAGTTGTAGACATGTTTTCCAAACACACACAGGGAGCTTGACGCAAGGAGGAGTCAATAGGTATTTGGAATAGGTAGTTTGTGTCTGATGTCATTCCCACAAGTGTTAGTAGGTTAGATTACATCTGATACAGTTTGTGAAAAGAGAGATCACATTTCGCCCTGCCGCCATCAATGCATGCACAAAGCTGTGCCTACTTCATCTTTGGGCCAGGAAGGTCAAAATCACACTTAGCCAGTACAATAATTATGGTGCACAGTGCTGGCAGTCTCTGTGTTAAGACCAAGTAGACAAGAGCTTCATGGACCTGACAAATCTCAGTAGGTTCCGATCAGAAGTTTAGCCTATCAAAGCAGGCCTATGTTATGGACAAAAAAAATATATATATAAAAATGCGTTTTTGTTTTTCATCTGTTTTTTTTTTGTTTGTTTGTTTGTTTGTTTGTTTGTTTCTGGTTTTTTGTTTTTTGCTTTTGTTCTTGTTTTGTGTTTTTTGTTTTTTGTTTTTTTTTGTTTTTGTTTTTTGTGTTTTTCCGAAGGTACAGTGTGAGGCACAGTTTCCAAATCAAATATCTCTGGATACTCTGGATGTTGAATCATATTGCTTATTTGCTTACAGAAGTTGCATGCTTGGAAAATAAGCCTGAAATACTGTAAATTGCTTTATTTTCATGTACAGTAGTACCTGCTGTATACAACCACTGCCGTGAACTGCCATATTGCTTTTTGTGGTCAGTAGGCTTGAACAAAACAGTCAATTTCTTTGTAAAATTTACCTGTGGTGACAGGTCACCGGTTGTATGTGGCCACTTTGTCTTGGCAGAAGGGGAGGCCACATACAGCAGGTACCACTGTATTTAGATTTTTATGTTCTTTCAAATTTGTATTATTGACATATCACTGTAGCTTAAATTTCAGTATTTTTTAAACAATTACTACTCAAACAAAGTTAAGATACTGTTTCAGACTTTTTAGTTTCATGATTTTGAGCCATTAGCAAAAAAGGCGAAAATAAGAGTACAGTGAAATTAAAGCAATTAACTGTAGTCATTGCCACTTTGGCACAAACAAAATAGGCAAAACATTTGGTGTGTTTCTTTTAAACTTAATGGGTCTGATATTTGAAAGGTTAATCAAGTTTCTGAAGTTCACCTTTTTATGATCTACGATGTAAAATAGTGTGAGATTTCATGCAAATAAGCCTATAATTCTCCTGATATAACAAGTCGCATTCACATTATACCGTAAACTTGGACATTTATCTATCTGTTAATATGTTTAACAAATACATGTATGTATAATTTCAAGATTATAAAAATCAATCTCTCCCTAAGCCCATACAGAGGGAGAACACACATTATTGAACTGTCTATTGTTTTTTTTTTTTATTGATAAGTACTAGTAAACATCAAACACAGCAAGTGATGATTTATAATGATGAGCATTCTTGCTATATCAAAGCCAACAAAAATATGCTCAATTTCAAGCATTCCATATTGCAAAGTATGATATGTGCCTGAATACCACGTTACAATCAAAAATTAAATGGCAGATGCTTTTAAGACTCTCTCAACACCAATAAAACCCCTGGTGACCTTGAAAACAGGTCAAGGTCAATAAAAGCTCAGCTCAATCAAGCATCTAGTGACATGCTTCGATGGTCCACTGCACAAATTTCACAGGGGTCGCTCATTTTTCCCCAAAATTATTTGGTTTCTTAGGGTAATACCCTTGTGTATGTATGCAATAGTAAAATAAACCATTTAATTTCATCATATTCAGAGTACAGGCCTACTTTCAAGAGGGGGGGGGGCAAAAAAGGGCACCTTGTTTTTGTTTTTGTTTTTGTTTTTTACAATGTGCACTTGCATCTTTAATCTGTCTATATTGGACCATATAGGCAAGAACCTGGTCAGGATCTATAGTTTAACACTACAATTGAAAAAAAAAGTCAAAAATCTATAGTAAAAACGTATTGAAAAAAGAATTGGGAATGCAGGTTTTCAATGTTAAATTTGTAGTTTTGATATTTGCAGGTCGCACAAGATTGCATCATTTGAAGTCCAATTTTTTAAACATTTCTTTTGGGGGGAGGGGAGGGCATATGTGGACAGACCCATGGATGGACTTGGATTATGTTAAAGCACTCATTCAGAGGCTGATTGGTGACCAAGTATGGTTCCGCCAGTTGCGGAACTTTCCAGACTGCGTCTACTCCCCCCTCAGCTCATGCTCCCCATGGGACATGATGCCTTGGGAAGATCTGTAGGTGTTCAAGGAAGGGCAAGCCTTCTGGTAAAGGCAAGAAGACAGGAAAGGCTGCAGTCATCCTGACTCTTAAATGCTAGATCACCCTGTCTGAGGATTGCCAACTGCCACACAGATGATTTGTTGGTCCTCAATATCCAGAGACATGGCTACATGCCACCCTTTTGGCCAAGACAGGCCTCCATTAAGCCAAGAACCCTTCGGAAGGTCTCAGATAGACTTGCTAGAGAAAGGCTTGAATCTTCTCTAACTGTTTACTTAACTCAACAGAAGGTGTTTTCCAACTGGTGTACCAGTAAGAGAATTCACCCTTGGTGTCCATGCATTGCAGACATTGCCGACTCCCTGTTGTATCAGTGTGAAGTTTTAGACAAGAGCTAAAGAAAAGTGGAAGGTTTCCGATCAGCCATCTCTTCAACCCTTGCCTTCATCCTAGAGGTCCTCATTGGGAGAGATCCTTATCTGTCAGTGCTCATTGCACCCTTCCACACCAACAGGTCTGTAATGCAACAGGTCCTGCCCTGGTGGGACCTACTGCTGGTTTCAAATATGTTGAAGAAGGGGCCATCCAATCTGCATGGCAGACCACCATTTCTGTTTCTTTACTTGATTTGCCAATTAGCTCTGTGTTTCCTTCAAACCTAATCCTATTGTGAAAATTTGTACCGATATGGACCTTCATATGTATTAGAAGTGTAGACAAGTTGAATATTTGATAGGGAAATGTGTTTTTAAATATCAAGCTGTCTGCAGAAAACACCGGTATGAAACCAATTCTTCATTTCTGTCCATTATCCACACCAGCATCTGTATCTATGCACACACTGTATTCGATTGAGAATCTAACTACTGATTTTAATTTAGGAATGTATGTCTGTGATAAGACGTAACTCGAATATGTAGCCTGAATTGAGTACGTTCCCTGAGAGGGACGAGTTGGAAATGGGACCGGTTGGTATTGGGATGAGCTGGCATTGGGGATGACTTGGCCTTGGGAAGACTTGACAATGGGAAGAATTGGTAATGGGCCAACTAAGCACTGGGACAAGATAGTGTGGAGACAACCTGACATTGGTACGATTTCATTGGGGAGGAGTTGACTATGCACAACCTCGTTTTATGATGACTTGACCTATACTGAACCCCAATGAAAAGTATCCACATGCCAATTTTGAAGTATTTTATTGTTTATACTTGAAACATTTCATACCTAGACGTGCTTAGAACTTAACAAAGCATTCACTTTTCTGGCGTAAAAATAATGTCACGCTCTACCGACATTAACGTCACTTACAGGCAAAAAATGTCATTAACTGCCCTAATTGAAAGTCACACAAATTTTTCTGTTCAATATGGGATGTGGCCACCTCGAGCATCAACACATGCTATACATCTGCGGCGCATACTGCTGACCAGGGTTTCAATTCTGTGTTGGGGAACATTATTCCATTCTTCCTGCAGAGCTTGGATCAGCTGGTTTCGGGTAGTAGGCCTAGGTGTCCTCCGTTGAATACCTTGGCCTAACTGATCCCACAAATGTTCAATAGGGCTCAGATCGGGTGATAACGCTGGCCATTCCATGACATTGATGTTGTTCTCATTGAGAAAGTTCATTGTTAATCTTGCAGAGTGTGCACGTGCATTGTCCTGCTGAAAGATCGCCAGATCTTGATGCTGCTCCATAAATGGGACCATGTGGGGCTCCAGCACCTCATCAATGTACCGCCTAGCATTGAGGATCCCTTGAATGACCACTAGGGGTGTCCGGTAGCGGTTGCTGATGCCTGCCCACACCATGACAGAGGGTCCACCCCATCAATCTGCCTGACGGACACAGGCATCTGCATATCTCTCCCCAGTCCGGCGCCACACACGTTCTCTGCCATCTGCTCTGCTGACACAAAAACGGGACTCGTCAGTAAAAAGGACGGTATTCCACTGCTGGCGAGTCCACCTGGAGTGTGCTCTACACCACTGCAGTCGTCTTTCTCTTCTGGGTTGGGTCAGCAGGTTACCCCTGTAAGGTCTTCTGGCTGTTAGGCCACTGCTCCTCAGTCGCCTCTCCACAGTAGAACTACTGACAGGACGGTGATTCACCCCTTGAGTCTCACGGGCTGTTTGGGCTGCTGTACGGAAACGGTCTCGCAGGTGCATCAGCCAGATGTGACGGTCTTGGCCAGGTGTTGTCACTCTTTCTCGGCCAGGCCTAGGCCGATCATCTACGGATCCAGTTTCTTGTTGCCGTTCAATTAGTCGTTGGATGGTGCGCCGAGTACACCCCATTCTTTGTGCGATTTGAGTGATTGGGACTCCACCCTCTGCAAGCCCCAAAGCATGGTGTCTTTGACCTTGGCTCAGACGCGGCATGATCGCCTCAACACACCTGACACCACTGGCTTTTTTCTTGGCTGAACATCCCTTTTTAAAGCCACTGAAAACATCAGGTCATTTTAGCCATCCAATAGGAGTGGTGGTCAGAAGCCATATTCGGTGCACAAAAGTCACATGCATTATGTAACAACCCAGCAAAAGTTAAAAAGTTGTCCTGAATGACCCTGATGTAGGCTCCAAACCATGCATATATGCACACACAGTACTTAGTAACTTACAAAATTAATGTGTTAATTTTTTTATGTGGATACTTTTCATTGGGGTTCAGTATATTACCTTCATGCCTCATTGACCTAATCCCAAACAGTACCAGGCAATTTTTCCTTTTATGCTGGCCTGTTGTTGGTGCGACACAGGAGCTCACTGCCCATTGAACCATATACCGCCCCTCCAGCGCCTGCCAGTTATGCGACTAGGACCTGTTAAGATTTCCAGATTTTATGGAGCTGTACCCAATAACATCTTCCCATGCAGCCAACAGTTTTCATGTTGGTGGGCAAGTACTTGGCAGTCCAGTGTGGTCCCATGCTGGTTGGTAAGGAGGGTTTCCGGTTTCAGATGGATTCTGCACTCTGGGGCCACAACTCCACTTAGCTCTGAGGTTTTCCCTTCAGACATCGCCTCCTCACATGTACCAATGCTTACCCCCAAATCAGTCCATGAGATCAGTATACCAGTGATGTTACACCCAGCTCCTGTACGTTTGTATATCAGCTAAAGGTGGTCAAAAAGTACCATTACGTAACTAATACAAAATATTTAGGAGCAATATCAGTATTGTTAAGTATATTCATCTCTCGATCACCAGAGAAGCCCACCCGAGCAACCCCGCTTCCTCTTATGGCTTATATCAACTAATCAATCTCCAAGAGAGGAAGGATGAAAAGCGGAGCATTTGCACCAGGAGTCACCATCAGTTCCACAAGAACCGAGAGATGGCGCCACAGGACCATATGGTTTTTCAGATCAAGTGGGTCAAACTCAACTCGATTCATGGGCATTCGACCCAGACACAGAGGTCTAGGAATGGTGGTCAAAAGATTAGTATACTTACTAATACTGATATTACTCCTAAATATCTCGTATTCGATTGGTTGTAACCCATTCCCATTCCGGTAAGAAAAATTGTATTTTTCTCATTTTTCCAGTATAATAAAGTTCATTATTTTGGGGTTTGTTTCGATGCGATTCAATTCCGTTTTCACTCATCTAAATGGTCAATATACTTAACATGTCAAGGTAGCAAACTTCATTTCCGGAGGGCCGATAGAAAGAAAAAAAGGATTAAAGAATGTAATTTTCTTAGCTTCAAGAGTTCTTATCAGTTTAGTCTGACAATGAGAGTGCTCCCGATTCAAGATTATATAAGGATAATGGGGCAATTCCCTTTATAATTGTAAACAGTTTTCCCCTGCCTCTCTCAATTTTGAGTTTTCGTGACGTGTGGGGAAGCTCCCGTCCCTACCTTAGCTGTAGCTAGCCTGATAGATCCCAGACGATCTTTCTCAACTTTTGTGCATCCATTCCAGACCACACGAGGGTACTGCAAACAGGAGAGTTCAAAGAAGAAGTAAAAACGTTCAGGATATTTTCTATTCAGCCTGTACTGTAGACATTTTAAAACACCACTGAGTTTTTTTGGGGGGGGGGTTCTTTGTGTGTTTTTGTTTTTGTTTTTGTTTTGTTTTGTTTCGTTTTCTTTTTTTGTTTCTGTTTTTATTTAAATTTTGGAATGATATGTTTGTTTGTTTGCTTTTTTGTTTGCTTTTTTGTTTGTTTGCTTTTTTGTTTTTTTATTTTGCAATAATATGTTTGTTTGCTTGCGTCTTTTTTTCTTTTTGTTTTTTGTTTTTTGTTTTTTTTTTTTGTTTTTTTTTTTTTTTTTTTTTTTTTGTTTTTTTGTTTTTTGTTTTTTTTTTTGTTTTGTTTTTTGTTTGATTGTTTGTTTGTTTGATCGTTTTGTAATAATATGGTCAACATGAGTTGACGAAAAGACTTCTGACAAGTACCAAAGATCAAGGTGTTTGTGCACAACAACACTTTCAAGACTTATCAAATATTAGATGGGTGGTCTTCAAGGTCATTATTCTCACTTACTTTCATTGATTCAGTTTTAGTAGCGTGGAAGAAAACATGCCACTGGTCTGACAGTAGTGATATTGATTCCAGATCACAATTGATATTCTCAGCAGCTGCAGAAGGATTGTCAACTGTGATTCATAAGATGGTGTCATCAGCAGAAAAGCAAATTTCAGATTTAACAATCTCTGCAATATCGATAACAAACTAAGTTTCCTGAATTCTATAACATTTGTAATAGAGTTTTAGCTGTCCAACACCAGCGCCTGCGCTCAGACGTTGGTCCTCTGAATTCTCGTCTTTTTATGATTTGAGTAAAGGATACTCCTGAATGCTCGTGCCGTTCACCACAAGAAGATGGTTGGCGTTTCTTCTTCTCATGCCCAAAATTTAAAGTATCGTGTTCCAAGTTACATACCAAAATTACCCCTTTTAGGTTTGTTTTTTTATCTTCTTTCTTTAATATTTGGCTATACGGCTCACTGCAATGTTCTTTTTCTGTAAACACTAACATTTTCTTGGCTCTACACGAAATTATATGTTCCACCGGGTGTTTCAGCTTTATAGAAATTGACTGATTTTGGTTAGTTTACCTAACCTGTGCGTGATGGCGATGGTGTTGTGTTTCCGTGCTGTGACAGGGGATCCGAGGGCTCTTGGCTCCTTTGCCGCGGTTGGGTGAGTTGAGCGCTGTAGTCTGCCCTTGAGCCCTCAGGCGTTTTATGCTGTTGTTGCATGGTCAGTAAAATGTTCACGTGAAAATCCCGTCAATTTAAAGACCTCAATATGAATAAATTGTCAACATAAGGACCGTGGTATATGTATAACTGATCATTTTATCTTCACAGCAGTCACTAATACAGGTTTACGTGTAAAAACATATTACTAGCGTGGCACCAGTGTCTGTCTTGTCTGGGTGTTGTCATCTGCAGCATGTTCCCGACTCTACGGGTGACTCGTGCTGTCCATACTTGTCTCTTCTCACCAGAGGGATTTATATAGGGCTGGGCCGTTTTTCCCAATCGATAAATAATATTTATATATATTATTTGTTTGCAACAAGAAAAAATGCACTTTAGTTGAATAAAATGTGTTTAGACTACAATATCGTCGAAATACACAAGAAATTACACTGACCCTGCACTCAGCTTTGTTTGACCCCTGCCACCCCCCCCCCCTCCCCGTGCTTGACCTTGGAAGATCAATCTTTGAGTTTGTATATGAAGATAGTCTTCTTACGAAGAATTTAATGGGCCTCGGTTACCTGCATTTTTTAGCTTATATACTAGCCGCGGATGATAGACCTCATCAAAGGCTTTAGTAATGTAACAAAATATATACCTGCAGCCAGTCTAAAAGTCAACTGCTTTCGAGAATTTGTGACAAAGAAAAACTTACTGGTTAAGCGTCCCATCTTGGGTAAAATCCCAGACTGATTTTTTTGTGGTACATAATCGGCACGCAAAAAGTTGAAGATGTGCTAAAAAATATGCACGCTCAAAGACATTCCTTAAACAGCTTAATAGTGAGATAAGTCTGCAATTGCTACACAATTCCGCGGACCACCTTTATATACTGGTGTTGCATCTGCTGTTTTCCCCCATCCCAGGAAACGTACAATTATTGAAAGAAACGTTATATACTTTAAAGAGAGGAGGGAAAATACCACGTGCTGGCTCCTTTAACAGCAGGGGACTAATGCCACCTGGTCCACAGGCTTTTTCAATACTCAAATATTTGAAGACGTCAAGAACCGTACTTTGGTTCAAAACGATAGTTTCCACTAAATTTTAAGGGTTTTTGGCTTGTAAATGATTAACAGTATTTCGGACATTGAGAGAATCGGTTTAAAGCCACCAGCTTTATAGTGGACTAACTGTCTCAAGTCAGTAATGAACTTTATTTCTTCACATCGGTATCAGAAGAGAAAAGTTGATATTTTGCTAATTCTTTGATCTCTGCCTTTTTGCTGTATTTAACTTTCTGTCATTGTTTGTTTGAAATTTTACCAATATGATAATGGTTTTTTTGGAACCATATGACTAATTCTTTGATCTCTGCCTTTTTGCTGTATTTAACTTTCTATCTTTGTTTGTTTGAAATTTTACCAATATGATAATGTTTTTTTTGGAACCATATGACTTCACCGAGTAAAGTAAAAGAGAAGGCATCAACATCACCTTGTTTAAGAAAATACTTGTCGAAACAACAGGTTTGGTTCCACTGTCATTTGACAAAATAGAGGGTATAAATGTGTTATCATTACTAGACATAACGTATCTAACCAATTGTACCACTTTTTGCCTATACGATCCCCAGTTTTCACAATATTACATTGTTCATTGTGATAGTCATCTTTAGCTTTCCACAAGCAGCCAACATATTTAGTACTTTTTTCACGAAAATACCTCCAACGTTGTGGGTTTCCGCTCGAGGGCTTTGCTTTCTAATGAAGTTTGTGAATTTTACACCTTTGTGTGCTTTTTAGATGTACCACGGAAAATTGTTCTGTCTTATTCTGACATTTTATTAGGTATACATGGGCGAGAGACGATTTGTTTTAGAATTTTGAATGTCGCTTGAATAATTGAACATTTTTGGATTAAAGGCACCAAATCCATCACCTTGATTCTGCCATATACGCATATCGTCGCAACCAAATATTGAAAAGTTTCCTTCAATGATGTTATCCAAGATGACCTCGCAGAACGCTGGCTTTGATTTCCCTGATGTCGACACTGTTTCTTGGAACCGGACAGCTTAATTTTAATCTTGATTTTTATTCCAAAAGCACTCAAATTTCCCTGGAAGTTATTTTTGGATCAATGACAAAATACTGTGAAATTGCAATCTTTACCGGATAAAAATGGGCATTAATGCAAAATTTTTAACGAAATTTGAATAAGAACCATACTTGATATTCATGAACGATTTTAGTTCGAGAAAATCATTATCCATTTGAGATTTGGTGCACGCAATATAAATACTGAGGTAAGTAGACACCGGCGGCCGATAAAATTGCCCTTTGAGGAAAAAATATATGACACATGTAAAGTTAAAGAAAACGAAATTCACTATTTCTTGTTTTCCAAAAAAAATCCTAATCAAGGAGAAACTTGACAGCTGACATGTGTAAGTTCTTCCTTAATTTCGAAACTGTAAGTCCAGAAGGTAAATTCAATATCCGAATGAAATGTGAAGATTATGAAAATACACTATTGGCAAAAATATATATATACATTACACAGTTGATATTAGGGCTTCCTGCAAATGTTTAGCAATATGTGACTTCTTTTGTGAAATGCAGTGATACCCTTTTTTATGCATCATTTCATTTTCATGTTAAAAGACAGGCTAAAGTGTAAGTACCTGCTCAACCTCATCAGTAACATGGAGGAAGGAGGGTACGTGTGGGAACATGGATATATGGGCCTTTAGTTATGCATGAGTTTGCAGTTGGTTACTGTGGTTATGCATTTGTGTATGATGTGTCGTTGTATTGCGATGTTTCGTGTTTTCGGCATAATGTCTCGTGAAATATTGGATGTTGAGCAACTAAAGGTCATTCACATACGGCACTACACCTGTAAAATGTGAAAACAATAATCTCTGTCTTTAAGTTGTCAACATCTGTATCTCACCTTTTCGATTTATTCAAAGATATTATTGGACTATATATTTATGAGCAAACTGGTTCTCACACATCATGAAAAGTTAAACTATAAGTTTTTTTCATGTTGCTTGATCCAGATACAGGCCCGGGCAACAGCTGCGGGATAGACATGCTGTCCCAGATTTTATGTCTGTTGTCAAACCAATGGCGTACGATTTCTTATCAAAAAGTTTTTGCTTATATTTATGAGCAAACTGGTTCTCATAAATCATGAAAAGTTAAACTATAAGTTTTTTTCATGTTGCTTGATCCAGATACAGGCCCGGGCAACAGCTGCGGGATAGACATGCTGTCCCAGATTTTATGTCTGGTGTCAAACCAATGGCGTACGATTTCTTATCAAAATATTTTTGCTCCATTTAAGTTAGCTCTTGGTACATTTTTTCAGCGAAATGTTTCACGAGTTGACAAGGATCTGTGGTCGTTCAGCAGACCAAATTAAAGATTTTCAAGCTTTATTTTTAAACATTAGACGTTTAAGTGCAATCTATCGTATCTGTGTATAACTTATGTTTACAAGACGTGGCAAAGTGTAATTCATCTTAACAATAGGCAAAGGCAAGAACAGAAGGTTCAAGAACTGCTTACAAGAGGGCACTGAAGTCAGTGGAAGGCTAGGGTTGTGTATTCCCATGACTTTACATTGTAATTTGCGACTGAATTACTTGAAAACTACTCCACATAGAAACACCAAATTTCGAACAGTAAATCTAGATGTATAAATAAATACCTCACAAAAATCATATAAACACAGCTACAAAGTGACTGGTTTATTTAAGGTTGATTTAACATACATACTAATGGGAATACACAACTCTAGCCCTCCAAATGTGTGCGTATTCGGTTGTGTATTGGGGCGAATACACACCTTAAAGCTAGTCCTGACCTTTTCTACTGAAAGGCATTTAGAAGTTGAAAACAAAGGCCAGGACCATGAAATCTTCTGTTTTGTCTTTTATCATGCAGGCGTCCTTTACACTTGACTTATCGAACCACTTTAGAACTATTGATTAGATAAAAAACGATACTGTTTATGTAGGACTTCCTTTCTCAAAGGTCAGCTCTTCAGTTCAGGCTAGTTTGTCGTGCACCTCGAAGATTTATCGGTTACAGCGCAGACAAGTAACAAACATGAAGGTGTTTATTTTCTGTGGGTTCTGGCTACTCTCATCGTTTTCCTTAGAAGCGGTCAACTCATTCAGTAAGTCTACCTTGTAATAATACGTAATATATGCGGTGCTATGTGCATTTTTGGTCGACTCAACATATTTTAGTGTCTTTTTCTTATTCAGTATCACCCGCAAATGCATGTTTCCTTTAGAGAATTAAAAAAAACTTTCGTTGTTTTATAAATTCTGTGTAATCCTTCGAGACCTAACACCGACGTGTCCGTGCATCAGTTTTTCCACTTTGAACATTATCAGCAAGCCCACTATGTCCCAAATGTCGTCTGTTTCTCTTTTCCCCGACATTAATAACCATTTGCCAGCAGTCTACAGACTGTTGACCACAGTTACGATGGGATCTTCTCGCAGGCCAACGAAGATAGCCCGTAGTTGTGAAAATACTGCATTTTCAGCATACAGCACTGTCTTTGTGAATAAATTTAGCTGAGTCAGGGATCTTGCAGTACAGTGATACTCTATTGGATGTCATATTGGTGTACTGTCTTATAGGAAAGGTGAGGACTTTATACTGAGGAAGTTTAATATGATTCTGGCCAGAGCCAAATTCATGCACTTGTATAAAGCTAGAATCCATGTGTTTTTTTGCTGTCTAATTGTAAAAAAATGAACTGCAGTTCACTCGGTTTTTTGACATTAGTACGAGTAACGCAGTTCCCCTTACACTCCAAATGCATGGCTTACAGAGTGCGCCGTGTGAAGCTGATTTATCTCTGAACAGATCTTAATTTTCCTTTTAAATACCCACCCACCCCCCAAAAAAGAGACAGAACTATCTATTATCCTTATTTAAAAGTGAATGCTTTTGTAAATTTGGCAATATGTGGACCTCTGCAAAATGTCACAATATATTGACACACCAAATCAAATCACACACACTTATATACATATGTACATATATATATATATATATATATATATATATATATATATATATATATATATATATACATATATAAATATACATATATATAAATATATATATATATATGTGTGTGTGTGTGTGTGTGTGTTTGTGTGTGTGTGTGTGTACATATATATATGTGATAACTCGATATAGTTCTCATTTCACAGTTAATCTGCATGGTTCTTAGTGCAAAAAAATTTTCGAAGCTGAATACGAGGAGTCTGTGTTTGACCAACAACAGACATGCTGCAATGAAGAGAGGATATAAAGAACACTGAACGGATCAGACGTAGTTATGTGATAGGACTGGGGTACACACATAGTGCTGTGGCCAATGTAATTCCGAGGATTTTTTCTCTTAGAGCAAAGTACCATTATATCTCTATGCATCATAAAATTCTGACTTTAAAAAGCGATGTTGCCATCTTCTTTCAAGTGACTTTGGCCCCTGCAGGGCAAGGTCGAGTCTGGAGGTTTTCACTGTTATCATATCATATTTACGTGTTGAAAAGAGAAAAATATGGTAGGCAGAATCATGTTTAATATGTGAAAAATATATGATATGCAAGTGGAAAATATTATAAATTTCCAGAAAGGTTAAAGGTCAACGTCAAATGGAATGTAGACAGATAAATGGCTTCTGGCAATGTTGAAGTGTTTTCATTTCATTCACAAATGGAGTTGGGATTTTCTCTAAAACGTTTTTGATGATGACATGATATTCCCTTATAAATGCGTTTATATTTGCCTACATTGCACAATTTGAAACCAACTATGAACACTGATGCTATCAAGACCTGACAAGCAAGGTCAATCTAATATTTTGTTCTCCGATGGCATTTTATATTTTAATTGAATTTGTTTCAAAAGATAAATAGCCATAAGGACTACATTTTACACCATTAACACAGGGTGAGATAAAATTATCACATATTTGTCTCGGAGGTCAAATGTCAGGGGCTAATGTCACAAAAGAACATATTCAAGGGAACCAAAGAATTTACAGTTCATGCGTATAATTGAACTCCAAATTGATTAGATTTCCATCAAGGAAGTCCTACCAAATGAGTTGCATTGTCTGTGTACAAGAATTTAACAGTATTTTCACATGAACATACATTCGTTCATACAGATGTACACGAAACGCCTTAAAATATCTGTGCTTATATATAACCAATATATTCAACAAAAGAACCACTATAACATATGACTCGACAATATTAGTGCAGGAGAAAACTTTAGAAATAGCCATGTTAATTTAATAAATACCATATCTCACCAAGTTCGACTTCTTTGTGAGGTTGATATGTGATTAACGTTTTTAAAAATGCAGTCATTTGTTCTTTAAAATTATGGTGCCTTCATGCACTTAACACTTTTCCTGTAGCATTTTTTGCAAATTCGACCAGATTTTGAAAGCCTACAGACTCGCCAATTCTAATGGTCAATTTTAGAAATAAATTTAAAGAATAATCAAAACCTGTGCTATTCATTGCAAAAAGAAAAGGTTTTATTCTCACATCAAGAGTATATTTGCTACAGGTTCTTAATTTTTTAAATTTTGGAAAGACTGGGATTTTTTGTGAAAAAGCCGAGAAAATAGCGATTTTGCATTTGACAAGCGTATAAATGAGGCAAATTCTTCAGTTGTCTCTTTTTTTTTGCCGTTTTCAGCTTCACTACTACACATTATAGTGATTTATATGTGAACTTCAAAATACCTATGTAAAAATTGATTTAACATTTATACACAAAGTAAAATTGCCAAAATGTATGGAAGTTGCCATTTTAAAATGCTAGTAGGCTGTGCTAACATGTAGTTATACAATTTTTGGCTGTCACAATCGACAGTGCTTAGTGGGAGCCAAAATTGAATTAGTTAGGAATTTCCTGACAGTGGCATTTTCAGTCAGTAAAGTTAAACACAACACTGGTTAAGTCTGTTTCTTCGTTGTGCTATACAACTTAAAATTTGATCGGTTG
Source organism: Hermodice carunculata (assembly GCA_964020975.1). Lineage (NCBI taxonomy): Eukaryota > Metazoa > Annelida > Polychaeta > Eunicida > Amphinomidae > Hermodice > Hermodice carunculata. Next base: position 87,277,240 of record OZ026626.1, read on the forward strand.
CATGTTTTATGCTACAGAACTCTAAATGATAACAGGTTAAACTAAAATACCTTCATAAAACCTTATATATGTAAAAATATTAAAGGCTATCTATATAGTTGATTCTCAACTGTCTCATTCATATTTTTGTGGGTTTCCGGCGCTAAATATATAGCTTACGCAAGGCGTCGCTACTCAGAGACACATGTACGGGTATAGGCTCCGAAACATGTTCTGTTGAGTAGTTACGAGCTAAAAATCCTTCATATTTGGTCTAATGCAGCCTATGTCTAAATTCAACCCCAAAAATGTACTTTAATTATATATCTTTACAGTTAAATAAGTTAGACAGTAACAGATTCGTTCAAAGAGAGTATGAACTGGAGTGGATAGGATAGTCACGAATAAGAGTTGTCAAAGGTTCCAGACAAAAGACTCAATTCAAAATCTGTCATTTGAGATAGAAAACAGCGATGGCCGGAATATGTGACAGCACATCTTTTCAATGGCAGGGAAAATGTTCATTGCAACAAACCTAGCTATCACATGAAAAAGTACAATTTTGTTTTTTAAAATATGAAAATAATGAAAGGGTGCCTTTCCGATAGGGTTAATTCCTCAAACTTCTCATTTCACCTCTGAAAATCTAGATGTATTTCAGTGACTTTTTCATGCCTAAAATGGAATTGTATTGTTTGGTATAACTTACTTTTTATGTCCTTCAAGTTTGTGGATTGCCTGGACTCTCCATGCAGTCACCAACTTTCAGGAAGAACATGTTTGATCTACAAGACCGTCTTTTATTCTCAAGAGGCGCATTCCCATTATGTAATCATAATTTTATTGTAATAAACTTGCCCTTTGTAAAACAATTTTCGTTCAAGCATGTCATGCCCTACTTTTTCATGATCAATGAAAAAGTCATATTCTGTGTATGCACATGTGAATCCATGTACTGGGAAAAGGACATAAAATAGTTGTACACAAGAACCAACACTAGGTATTACGTAATAATCCACTACGTTGTTTTATTGATACTTACATTTTACAGACATTTAAATCACAGAATCTTTGAATCAGACATTACATATTCATTGTTTCATCACATGTCAACAAATGACAGTTTCCTAGATACTTTTCATGCTTTTTCCCCAATAAATATCTACACACATTTAAAAGAGTTATAATGTTATGTAATGCATGTGCCATAGTGGGCATTGTGTATTGATATCAGTAAAATCGCTGTACGCTTTCAAATTATGCATCTCTTATTTCATATTTTATAATGTTACAATATATTAGCAATACAAACATAAGGATATCTATAATATTTTACAATGTCATCATTGTGAAATGACCCTCACCTTCATGGCTAATTTTTGGTACTTTCGGCCTACTGAAAAAATAGCAACATCGATTTTTTTATTTTTCATGGTACCATAGAACAAACCTCATTCATTGAATGAGCCCTGACATCTGGATCACACGGGATCCCTGTTGAGATACACGGGCCACTGCACTAACAGTACTGGGATCCCTGCATCCTCCACATTTTTTTCATTTAAAAGTGCAGGCAAAAATTTTCAGAGCTCACTGCTACTTCAAATGTGTCGGGCAGACACATGAAAGATATATGTGCTGTGGGTGGATATGCTTCAAATATATTCCGGACCAGGAGAGCCCTGGAGAAAACAGAATCCACCTGAAACAGAAGAAATTTAGCCTGGGAACAGGCAGGCTTTTTGGTGATCCCGTTTACACTTGGGCCTGCCCACCTATACATGTATTTTTTTGTTAAAGGTATTTAATGTGTAGCTCAAGCTCCTAGTAGTACCTTTGTATCAGGTGCCGTTAGCATGGTAACCATACTTTTAAGCATTACTAGCTCAAATTGCTTTTAATTTGTAAATTGGGTCCGATTTTTTCCAATGTCAATTTTGTAGGCAAGAAATACCGTATTTTGCAAATAATTAGTCAAATGAGTTACAATAGAGGGATAATGTATATACTATCACAGGTTTTGAAAAAAAAAGAATCACTTTATTCCAGAAAGAGTAGCAAACATTTCAAAGCATTTAAGGTTGCTTTGAACACATTCGAAAGTTATGTGAAGAAAAAAGTTGCTGTTATCTTGACTACTACTTCAAATTTTTTTGCATATCTATGAAACATAAAAGTAGCAAGAACTTGAGTTCATGCAACATAGAGAGTAAGTTATGAAGCACTGTGTTACCCCCCCCCCCCCCCCCGCCCAAAGTCAATTGTCCAGAAATGAGCAGCCATGTTTACACTGGCCCAAATTCGCGCACATTTGATAACACATATCTATGATTAATCATAACGGATTCTACACAGCACCAAGGAGACAGTTAGTGTAAGTCAATACATAATTTTTGAAAATAATTTTGTTCATTAAAAATTCTTCAGAAATGAAAGAGTTTTTTTATGCTTTATAAACATTTGACGTCCAGTAACATGAAAAAACAAGCCACATTTTCTTCTAAATTGACACTTTTTACTTTTCTTGGAGGATTAAAGGAGTTCGCACATTAGTACAAAATAAGGGCATTAGCAAGTTACATACCATATTTCACATCATTGTTCAGAAAGGAGAATTGTACAGATTAATCCAAAACTGAAAAATAATGAGCTACACACGTGCTCAATTGTGTGCATGGTATATGCCAAAAAGAACCTCGAGGCAACGATACAGATAAATCATTGTATTATATCTCGAAAATTAGACATACGATAGTTGTTTACATTTCACACAAAAAGCGCATGTAATTCAGTTAAAGACCAGTTAGTCAATAGTACGAATCTTGAGTAAAGCCCTTATCCAAGCACAGCGATACATATACAAGGAGAGCAACGCTCCACAAGTGTTTGGCTATGCTCATTGTGTTCCAAAATATAGAAATAACGGGCAAATTACACATCATATGCAACATCTGGCCTTATAGTAAATCTGTATCAGCGAATTAGCAATATGAACCATATCATACAAAATACTTCAAACACCTTCAGATCTCTCGTGAGCCTTAAAATATCATAATCCATATCTTAAGTTAGATCCACACTTCAAAACAAACCTTGAAACAGAAAGCGTTCGTATGCCGCATTTGGGCGGCTGACAGTGGTGAACAGTGGCAGGCAGTAGCATATTACGGCAGACCCGCCGACTGCTGAAATCCAATTGAGACTTCTGGAGCTCAGCAGTAGACATTGGCGGTCGGCGGCAGACAGCAGCAGATATTTATCACTTTGACCAGTTGTATTTTATTGTTTTACCTCTGAAGCCCAAAGCAAAAGTAAATAATTTCGTTATTTCCATTAAATATGCATATATCTTCCCAAGTACATGATGTACCCAATGTCTGTTCTTCTTGGCCTATAATAATGATGACATATTATGTATACTTTACTTTTAATTAATAAATGCATGTGCACAGAGCTCTGTTATGGTGTGATATGTATGACAAAAGCCACACAGCTTTAACTTAATAAATACACACATGAAAACAGAATTGTTTGCCTCCAAATTCTGTTTAAATGCAAGATTTAATTGAATGTGATTTAACTGACAGGCAAGGGTGAGTGAGAATAAAGCTCACTGATGTGTGCTTGTGTATAAGTGAATGCAGCTAAACCGAAGTGTAATATGCAATAAATAAGCAGTTTCCTTTCTTTTCTATTCACATGGATTCACATTTTACATTGTATATAATGCAGCTGTTAATACAGAACGTCAGCCTGCGGCAGATGTACGCCACCGAAAAAGTCACTAGCGTGGCCTCTAGTCGTTTTTAGTACAATCTGGTTTGTGTTTAATGCTGTAAGATTCTCGTTCCTAGGCAAAAAATGTGAACATAACACTTTGTAACATCGCAGCTCTTGAACTATGACATATCTCACGCTCGTTCCAAACATAACCCCCCCCCCCCCAAATTTTCGGCATTTCCTTAATGCTGCTGGATTTGAGTCCCTGATGCTGGAAATAAATGCCAACTCAGTAATTAGACTGCATAATCATGTCGATATGGCACTCGCGCACAACTATCTCCATTGAACAATTCTTTTTAAGAACGGGGATTTGGTCAAGTGAATGTGTGAGTTTCCCATTTCACCCAGGCGACTGGTGCCAAAGGTTGTAAGTTTGAGTCTCGCTCGTTCTGAAAATAAAAAAAATGTAACAAAAAAGTGTAGGGCCGTTTTCATCATAATCTGGTGCATACATTTAATCATGAAGATAAGAAATATATTGGATAAATATAGACAGGAAATCCTTATCCTACATCAGTGGGGTCCTTTTTTATTCATGGGTACTCTTCAGATCTTTTCCCTTCTGTTATAAAATCTTAATTTGTATGTACTTCATATGTATGCCAAAAGTACTTTCTGATAGGGTATACTTTTCTATAGATATACATCTTTACTCATTTGAACCCTTTGATGCAAAGTAAGAGTTTTCTACCAAACTCTTATGAACCGACTAGACACAAGTCAAGGATTTTTTCGTCTAAGCAACTTTGCGAGTACAAGCACAGATGAAGGGATTCTGTGATTATGGCGACGTAAAAATTTATCTCGGGTTTTTATATGTATTAATTGATCGGAATCACAGTACGAAAACAATTATATGTAATATAACTTACGTTTCCTCTTTTCAAAAAGCCTGAAACAAGTTCAACAAGGCTTGCGTTATATTGACTGATGAATGTGTATTTCCCTCACTTACACTCGGGAAATAAATACACTTCCTTTTCCATAAACTGTCAAAATACAAATCTAACAAGTAAATATCGAAAACTGTACCCCTATATGAAAAGAAATAAACTTTACTGTCCTTTCATTTCGGGTGGGGCTTTTTTTGTTTTTTTGTTTTTTTGTTTTTTTGTTTTTTTTTTTTTTTGTTTTTTGTTTTTTTTTTTTTTTTTGTTTTTTTTTTTTGTTTTTTTGTTTTGTTTTTTTTTTCTTGGGGGGGTTGTGGTTTTTGGGGGGGTTTCGTTTTTTGTTTTTTGTTTTTGTTTTTTATTGGTATTTTTGTGTTTTTTGTTTTTGATTTTGTTTTTTTTTTTGTTTTTTTTTTTTTGTTTTGTTTTTTTTGTTTTATTGTTTTTACTTCTGTTTTTGTTTTTGTTTTCTTATTGTGTTTTTTTTTTTTTTTGTTTTTTGTTTTTTTTTGGTTTTTTTATTTGTTTGGGTTTTTTTTGTCTTTTTCTGTGTGTTTTTTTTTTGGTTTTGGGTTTGGGTGGTTATTTGGGATTTTTGTTTTGTTTTTTATTTGTTTGGGTTTTTTTTTTTTTTTTTTTTTTTTTTTTCCTTTTTTGGTTTTGATTTGTTTTGGGGTTGGGGGGGATTTGGGAATTTTTATTTTCGTTTTTTTTGGGGGGGGGTTACATTACTCATATACGAAAAGAATTAATATCTACAAGGAGTAACTGCTTTTCATTGCCGTTCACAGAAAAGCGTGACTTTGTTCAAAGAAGGAGCTTGTGATCCTTTTCTTTCTATTAAAAGGACAAAAATTTATATAGATAGTTGTATTATGATTAGAGATAATTGCGAATGTTTTTAAAATATTAACTGCAGTACTAGATTATCTCGCTTCTGAAAGTAAGTCACTTTTGTTCAGGCATTGACGAGAAAATTACACTTATTTTTCAAAAAGAAATTGACAATGATCATTTAAATTTCCCAATTGTATAAGAGGATTACAATTTTTCGTTTTACTTTTAAACTATATTCATTTTTTTTCCAACAAAGTATCAGAAGTTCTTATAGACATATTTTGTAAGCATATGTGGCCTTTTTGGTGAAAATAAAAACAAATACATGTCAACAAATCATTATTCTTCCCTTGCCATAGTAACGGCACACGTTACCAACGTACTACCAGGTGTCTGATATACTCTTTTAACTAAAACGTACACGTTTATGTGGGCAGTGCAAAGTGTAAACACCATCATTAACTACCTACTTTACACATTTGGGCCCCCAGTTTAATTGGGTTCGAAGGAATATAATTATACAAATAGAGGCAGAAGTGTCATATCTCCCCTTTATTTCTGAACAAAACCAAAAAGGCATACTGCAGTCTCTCTACATCCTATAGCCAATCAGTCACTGCCTATATGTCTAAACTTACAAATAATGTGAAATGAAAGCAAATACGCAAATCAATAATGTGTCACAAGTTTTTGCTCATAATGGCAACACTTGGAGAAATTATATGAGCTTAATTAAGAAATGATGTTCATTGCTTACATTTGTATTTCTCCCCTTTATTATATGCTTAAAGGGAAATTTTTGGTCTGGAACTACTAATTCTTCGGCGATCTGTTTAACGCTAAATTTGTCACCAGATGGCGTTAACAGACAAACACGAGAGTCAAGTGAATAGTTCACAAGTTTATTCAAAGTTTTCTTTTTTTTTTCTGTTTCATAAATATAATGTATCAACCAAACACTTACACTTTAAGCATTTAATGATTAACAAGAACAGTGAGCAGGTGATCTGCCAGTTTTATTAAATCAGGGCCGCAAGTCACAACAGACAAAAATTTTAGGGGCAGAAGGGAGGGACAGAAAAGTCCGAGGACATCTGAAAAATCGGGGAAAAATTGCGAGCTGTGCGCAGCTCAATCCCCTTCGCACCTTTAACCAATCGTTACTTTTCTGTTGCCCACATGTGACAGATAGCACTGACATAATGCTTGCATATGTCAACATCCTGAGTCATGTGAAACATCACGCTTGAACATTTTGCCGTTCACGATATTTCCTCTAGTTTTGGTTGAAAAATAGCATGATTTTCTCTGTCGGATAAAATGTTGTGCGCCACATAAAAAAATTGGAAGCTCCAATCCTAATGTTGATCCCGAAATAATTGCAAACCATTTGAAATTGGCGTGGTGGTAAAAAGACCGTGTTAACCTATGACTCCCCAGAGCTGATACTGAACACCTGACAAGGCTCAGCGGTAAAACGCTTGCCTTTGACCACAGCGATCCGGGTTCGATTCTCGGCGCGTTTGTTGGACATACAGGACAACAAAATTGTTTGTGTGACCAAAAGGGCGAATATGAGCAGTTTGGTTCTTGTTCTGTCCATTACTATTGGTATGTTGCGTGTCTTCCTGAATTTTTGGTAAATGTTATGTTTATATGTTTGTTTGTTTGTTTGTTTGTTTGTTTGTTTGTTTTTCAGAGTTGCGCCCTGAATTACTGACCACAAAAACACGTAGCGCTGACGAGGCTATCATGGCCGGCTTCAGCAAAATAGGCCCGAGCGCCCTGGACGTTGATTGGTGGGAAGAGGGCCAAGACGAGTTAAAAAATGCTATGAAACCAGAGTTAAGGAACCGGGAGGAGGCAAAAAATGTCATCTTGTTCATTGGTGATGGTATGGGTCCTGTAACAGTTAGCGCAGCCAGAATTTTGCATGCACAAAAGAGGCCTAATCTGATAGGAAAGAACAGGCTCTTAGCTTTTGAAAACTTTCCTCATCTTGGACTTTCACGGGTACGTAGACCTGCTTTAGTAGCATTATATCTGCCTTGTTGTCAGGGTGGTGTGTCTTTTTTCAGTGCGTTCCTTTTATTTTAATTTTTTTAATACTCATTTTCCTTTGTTATTGAGGAGTGGGAATTATTGTTGCATTAACAATATTTTTCAGTCACCTTTGCACGTACTCTGTAATTGGCCACTGCACTGCTGTGTACTTTCAATTCAAATTACAGTCACTTGCTTCACACTTCTGGGGAGGTTGGAGAACGCAAAGCATTGTGTAATTCTTCAATCGTCCTCCTTGAATTCGTTGTCACCAGTGTTAACCCTTGAAACGATAAGAAGGGACATCAGTGTCCTGTCTAAGTTATTTTTATGGGCACTTTGCAATTCTTGTCTTCACATTTTGCAAATGTGTCATTGCCATTGTTGTGTGCCTTACATTGTACTTCATTGAACAATGGGTGCGTGCACATTTCAAAGTCAGTCATCGAATTAGAACAAATTATGTGATAGTCATAACATGTCACATGACCATTATGCCACATAATCAACAAGGTCGAACACCGAGTTGATTATGGCATAATTATCAGTGTGACATGTTATAAATGACTTGTAACAAGGGTGGTAGGAACTGACCGAGATATTCCTCGGTGCGTGACATTTTCCCTTACCTTTTGCGCATGGTGTAGTTTGTCGCCTACAGAAGTTGTCACATGCACAGTCAAGTTTGACTGCTTGCTCATGTGTTTTCCACTTATGGATATGGCGGTAGGAAGACCAGGTGGTGGAAGCCAAAATGACAGATTTAAGTGAGTTGGGCAGTTTTCCCACTCAACAGTTATTATTATTTAGAGGAGTACGTGTCATAATGACGAGAATACTTGCTTCAAGAAACCTTTTGCAGGTAAAAAAGCAATACATTTTTGGAATTTAATTCACTTATTTTTTCAGGGTTCATGCTTGGCATGGACACTGATTAAAGTGTTGTAAATTGAATCATGTACATCAACTGACATTATGCCGACAGTGATATCATGCTAGGTATGACAGACGACTTGGAGAGTTCTAGGAATACACGTCTGTTCTATTCCAAATCCCGTGGTCATCCACACAGATCCTGCTAGAACAATACCTCAGTTTTGGCTGTTCAGGGGAAGGTGTCAACAACAGCTGCTTCTACAACACACTGCCCGCAGGTCATGCTGCACTGCACAACACTAGCAATGCTATTGTGTGAAAAATGTTCATTATGCCTTTAATTCACTTGTTATTTCATAGTGAAGGCAAACCATAATCCACATTTTTCACAGAAAGAATGGATTATGTGATACAATCAACACTTTTTTCGGCTCCCTATTGGTGGGTTCCTACCACTCATGTTACAAGTTATGATAAACTTTGTTCACAAACAGGTTCATCAAAAGTGTACCTGAATTCACAACACCATTTCATTAAAAACAACAAAACACTTTGTGAACCACACAATACGGATATGTGCGTGTCCCGTTTTCGACCAGGCGACATATGCCCGATGTTGTTGGCTCAAGACATATCCTGATGGACATCCTGGTCCGCGATTAAAGGATAATTCAATGTCGTATGCACCGGTTCTATTGGCCAAGATGCAGTGGACCGTAGTGACCATGGCATTCACGTGAATCTGCCCCCACTGAACTACTCTTTATCAACATCATATGCTTACGAAATCTTCTGTTTTCATAGTAGATTGTTTCTCGCGAATCTACTGTTAATTTAAGGCTCCCTTGAAACGAGTCCATTTTCGGTGACCAGAAACGCTGGACTTTAAAATTTTTCAGTGTTCCAACAATTTGACCAAAGACGTTTTCTCTACGACGACGAGCGGATTCGAATCTGCTGAGAGTGAGAATCATTCGCTTGCCGTCCACAGCCGTTTCCTCTGACCACTGCAGCTGTGATAATGGTTATCAATCAGTGCAGGCAAATTTGAGCGTCTTGATGTAATCACTCGCGCGAACAAGTCGGAACTTCTATATACCCATGGGTACATCGGTATCCAGAAATAGGTCCACGAGGTATCTTTGTTGATTACTATCAGAACGATGATATGGAAGATCCAAGTATGAAAAAGCATCTTATGTTAAGTATGGAAAGGACTTGTGTCAGTGGATTCTTAATTAACTCATATACTAATGGGCCTACTCTTCCTTTCTCAATAACAGAATGCGAATGTGACCAAAAAGTCACGTCAATCGACCTCGAATCGGGGTTGAACCCACCACAAATTGCCATACAACCGTTTTCTTTGGATTTATGTTAAAAAATATCTATAAAATAGCATACTTAAGTCTACCAAAATCTCGGCTGGTGAATTCAACAATTAAAATTGTGGTCAAAAGCTAATGTTCACCACGAGCGTGGAAGTAGCTTCAGTTTTAAATGTAATGGGGTGTTTTGCGACATTAACGGAGTATAAAAATCTGTCAATGGTAATTGAGATATAAATCTATTTATATCAATTAAAGATAGCCACCAAAATCGCCAGATTTTTACGCATTTTAATACAAATGGGCATGTGAAGTTCATTATTGCTTAGACATTTTGGAATTAAAGAAAAAAAGGACTTTGCAGCTGTGTTCTGTAAATAGTTATATTATCAACATAAAAACAATCAAAATGAGAGGTACTCAGGCAAAAATGGCCGTTATTCATTGATGTCAATGTCAGTGCAAAATTGCTATCTTCCAAAATGGGCAAAACACGATGTAGGACGTCCACGTGGTGGAGTTTTTGTATTGTCACAAGTGGCTCCGGCTGTGCCCAGGTAACAAATTAAACTGACGTCAAAAGAGGCAATGTGTAAAAGGGGAAAGAACATCAACATGTTTCAACAAATATCCAAGTTACCCAAGGCCTCACAAAAATAAATGTGTAGTTCTGGTAACCTGACAGACCCTACTAAAAAGGACCAACCCTAAAATTAATGGAACAATAACAAAACCAAACAAAACGAAAAAAGTACCTTTAAGCCGTCCTTCCCTAATAAATACTGGTCGCCCAGGCCAGTGCTACAAACTCAGTCAGTGACCCAAGTGGCCCAAAAATGTCAGTCAATTTTTTCAGTGACGCAAATGTGACCTACAAAAGGGCCAAAGGTATGATGGGGGATGGGGGGGGGGGGGTCTGGGAGCATTAGCGCCCCCCCCCCCCAAAAAAAGTTTTGAATTTGAGCATGCAAAATGCTTTATCTGGGGAGTTTCGAGTATGTTGCCTTCACAAGTTCACATACAGTAGCGGATTTAGGGGGGGGGGGGGGTAGGGGGTTACCCCCCTACACCCAACTGCCTAGTAATCATGTGTTATGTCAAAAAATCACGAGAACTTGTCAATTCAGATTGATATATTTTAATTCAATCTAACTTTTAACATTGCAAGTATAGGAGAAAGCCTGGTGTGTTATGAGACCATAACACATGAGCTTTGTGTGTTATTGGACCATAACAGATGTGTCCCGCCCACATGCCAATAAGCCAGGCCCACCTGGGTTTCCGCAACTTAACACTTGAATATGCTGGGCAAATCAGTTTCTGGTCGTCTCACTTAATTCTATTTGTTAAATTTCTAAATTTTGTGTAAAAAAAATAAGAGGGATATGCAAATATAAACAATGAGGGTCGCTTTTGTGTGTGTTATGGCATAATGACGCGCGTGATTGAAGCTGACATCGTGGGCACACCAGTGCGCCTCGCCCGGTGTCACACAATCACACAAAATCGACTCTCTTTTCTTATTATATGTGCCTAAATTAGCCCAGAATGCACCAATGTAAACCTATGTTTAAATTTTTTTCCGGGGGAGCATGCCCCCCGGACCCCCCAGCAGTGCTGAGCGCCTTCGGTGGCAATAATTCGACCCACTCTCCCACCCCCCACCTCCCAATGAAAACCTAGATCCGCCCCTAACATGGTTGACAAAATCACATTTCAGTCATTATTGTAGTGATTTGGTTGTTTTCCCTCAGATTGTACAAAAATCTGATGATCAGCAAAAATTATTAAAAAAGAAATTAAAAAAAAAAAATCCCATGTTATCTACTTTCCTTGGTGGACCATAACATGAAAATAGCAATAAACTGCAAATATGAAATCGGGAACAATATTAAGTTGCTTTGCACAGCTTTGTGGCTGAAATGCTTTAACTATTTATGAATTTAGATTAGAATAAATTTTCAATAAATTAATATATAAATAAATATAAGCACCAAAGGCGTAATTTTTGTAACTCCAGGGACCTGCCATATATAATTTGCATGTCCCTCATAACACTAAGATACTTAAACTATAAATATACCGGTATAAAGCGGTCCCTCTCCAATACTCCCATCTCATGCATCAAGAATGATTTCACCTCATTTTTTGAAAATGTTCTCACATTTATTTGATATACCCTGGCAGGTTTTGCATGGGGATAGGTATAATCATGGTACAGTAGTACCTGCAATTACCGACCTGGACAAATTCTGTAGTAGTTTTTAAGAACTGTGAAATTTTGCTACAGTGCTCCAGTTGGACAACCGTGGACCAGCTGCAACACGCGACCGACCAGCAAAATCACCCCATAAAAAAAAGTCGTTCAAATCAACCGTAACCAAGTTGCAAGACAAAGCCAACATAAAGCTAACATGGGCAACGTGTGCCGTTATTTTGCAGGAAAGTCAAGTCAAACAGCATTTCATTTCAACTTGTCTGGACGGTCAACTTGGGCCTGGAAAAGGTATTGCGCCACGATGGGCGCGGTATCGGTATCTAGTATCGCTGGGTTCCAGGTGTTCGTGCACCGAGTTACCTGGGCTAACGGTCGTTAAAGTACTTTAAAAACATGACTAACTATCTTAACTTTAATATGCCAGATCAGTTGTGTCTGAAGCAGTTATCACCGTTAGTTACAAATCCAAATGCGACACGGCACGCTCGAGCGCCATTTTAAACATTGCGATATTAATGTGTTGATTCCGGGACGTCCTCACAAAAGTACACTTGATTTGAATATCAAAATGAATCTCGGCCACACCATATATATCACTATGAATGCTCTGAAATAATTGCAAAATACATATTTTTAGTTTCATGTATTTTAAACCTCTTCCCACCCCCACTCGGCAGGATCGTCCCAATGCTCATTCACAAGCCATTGCCATTGGGTGCGGAACTCACTATTTTCACAATGGCAGCCATGTAGATTGCATATTTTGAAGAGGTAGGGTCCCAGAATATATGTGTGATTAGTGTTAAGGGAAGGTTAATTTGTCGAATGAATGTAATGTACAATATATAGTGGGACTTTTCCAGAGTGAGCATCACTTGAAAATGTAAATACAACGACAAACAGTGACCAGTTGTAGGCCCCAGAAATAGTATCTGGTATCACACGTAGAAGTCGCCCTGAGGCAATAAAATAAGGGCCAGCAATTGGCTGAGTGCCAGGCGCCCCACTGCGTCAAAGATAAAGCTCAATGGAGAAGGTTGCCCCAATAGTGGATACAGATCCGAAAGTACTGGCGAGTTTTTATATAAGTGGTAATAAACTAGGTCATGTCTATTGAGCAGAACCTTTTCCATTCATAGTAGACACAAAGGGATTGTGCCTTGTTGAACACGCCCATAGGTGAGCGAGTGCAAATGAAAACGAGGCTCTGAATGTATTTATTAGTGGTAGTCACTTTTTATTTTGTCGCTGACGGAGCAACACGTGTTTGGCATCGTGGGGTTAAAGATATATGCAGAGCAGATCCGATTCGTAGCTGGTATTTCCCTTTTGCAAGAACATTGATTCTAAATTTGCATTCTTTTTATTGACCAGTTGTAATTGATTGTTTGTGTATACCTGCTTATTAACAAGTTTTCAATCGAAAGAGGTACCTGTAGCTGCTTTGTGAAGCGTACAGCTTGACACATTGACACATTCTGGAATGTTAAATATAATATGCATGTGTACCACAAATGATCATGACACAGGAGGCTGGTCAAACTTGAGATGTTGCTGTATTCTGGTGGTGCAAAGGACTTGCCTCTATTATTCAGGTGCTCCTGGTAGCTACTTTTTGTTTGGCAGAAATTGGTGTGTTTGTTTTGTGTAGTTTGAGCATCATGTATCTGCAAGCACTGATTTTTCACACAGGGACAGGTCATACTTTTTTCTCGGAACATAGGTTTCATATACATACACATAAACAGGCTAAGTCACATATGTAGCTTTTGCCTATCGGTTGCTTAAAAGCTGATCTGTTAAAACAGTTTGGACAAAGTTGTACGTTTCAATCAGGCAATGGTCTCAGCTTCTGGCTGGATATAAGTTAGTCCTTCAAAGCTATTTGCAACATGTGGTTTTAATATCGCATCTAGTTACATGGTTCGAAATTATTTGACATATAAAAGTAGTGTTCACATCCTGTGTATATAAGACCATTGGCCAGAAACACTATGGACAAATGCATCTTTTACCAGAAGACTCTAACAGATGCAGAACCTGCAATGACTTAAACTCTGAAAGGGTGGGAAGGCATAGGGCGTGTATGTACACAAAGGGGTGATGACATTCACACAGAGCCAGGGCAAAACGGTCACGAGGATTGTAGGAGTAAACAAATTACTGTTTTTGCATCTGAGGAATGGACAGGGTCAAAGAAACAGCCATGTTCTTGGAACATTAAAGGAAGTCCAACAAGCACTGGGGAGAAACATTTGCAAGCATTTGCTGTTTGTCCATGCCGTACTTGGGTGTGACACTACGTATAGGATGTTTCATATTGGGAAAGGTCTTGGCCTGAAGCAAATTCAGCCTGATGGTCAGTTCAGATCACAGGCCCAGGTCTTTCTAAATGAATGTGTCGCAAAGGAAGCTATGTGAAAGGTTGGAGAAGCCGCATTAGTTAACTTATATACGGGCACAAAAGATGACACTGTAGACAACCTTCGACTTATTTGGTTCCATCGAAAGGTTCACACAACTACAAGCTTTGTGCAGCCTAACAGTCTGCCTCTCACATCAACACCTGCCAAATACCACAGCGTTCGTGTTTACTACAAGGTTGAGCTGTTGAAAGGTGTTGCAGTTCTCAATGCAGATGACTTTAGTTGAAAAGCTGTCGATGATCAACTATTGCCTGTCCAGTGTGACAAGTACGTTGCCCCTGAGAATCTTCGCAAGGTATTTCACCCTGCTTGCAAGACTAGATGTGAGAGTATGCGATGTTCATCTCGAAATATGGGTTAAGACTGTTCCGCTGTCTGTGCAGGATGCAGAGGAATATGCTCCAACATGACAGCAGTAATGCCTGAGGACAGTGATGACTTATAAAGCAAGATGGTTAAGGACAGATGAGGTTACCCTAACAAAATGTTAAGATGAAGTTGATATTTACATTACGGTATATAGTTGCCAAATACACCTTTTCTGCAGTTTTTTTTTACCAGAGATGTCATTAACATGCTTTACGTGAACATGAATGGGCTCTTTTGGTTTGAAACTTCATTCAGACGAAATACTGTTACAATGCACAACACCAGCTGCAGTACGAAATTGTTACCCACCTTCAGCCATTAAGTTTTCAACATTCATGTGTGACACATACAAATTTTTCTTTTTTCATATTTTTATTTTGATCTCTTTTGGAATTTAGCATGCGTATGGGAAGCTAGTGTGACACAAATAATAATGTATCATGTTAGTTATTTTTTTGTAATAGGCACACTATCCAAGTAATTTTATAGAATTAAACGTCAATTACAATAAAATCGAGTCTTAAAAAAATCAGCTAAATGTGGCAGTTAAGTTACGGTACAAGTCAGGTTATGGTATCAAAATAGCGATTTGGTCACTTTTTGAATTATGAAAATTGTTTATGTTTTGAAGACTGTTTTTTTTTTTCTTTCTTTTTTTTTCTTGCAACATTATATGATTTTGGAGACCTCTCATTATAGAATCAAGGAAAAACTTTCTGTTGCAGTTTATTATTCATCTCTTACTATATGAAGCACAATGAAGCTAATTTCAATCTAATGAACCTTATCTTGGCGGGGATCTTGATTATAAAAATATGGGTTAGAAGTATGATGTAGTATTGCAGTTTATTATTTTTTAAATTTTGCACCCACCCTAATCCCGCTAAAATTACAGCGCAAACCAGTTAATGGCATTATAATGCAATCTGGCCTCCATTTTTAATTTATGTAAATAATTTAAATTCCCCAGTCTAGATTTTGGCAGACTATTTGTATGTTATAATATAGATATGTCTGAACATAAACCCATAGAAAACAGTTCTGTTGCAATTTGTGGTTGGTTCCCCGCCATATTGACTGGACAAAAGTGGCTGTGTGCGTTTAGCATTTTCCGCCAGGCGACAGCTGCCAAAGCTTTCTTGCTCAATTTCCGGTCTTTCCGTGGTCAAAACATCAAAACAAGTACAAACGTATGTCTCATTTACAAGTGTTATTTATGATGAAATGGTGTATAAGCTCAAACTTTAACGCAATGATATTATTTTCCCTTTCACTCCGCGAAATTTGAAAATATTAAAGTTCTACATGTGTACATTGTGTATCGGTAATATATATTTTGTAATGTCTCCTGTTACACATTATATATATATATATATATATATATATACTCTGCGTCTTTCCGTGTCTGGTGAATTCAATGTATTGTATTACAGGGCCGTTCAGTATAATTGAACATGTTTAAATCAAAATAAATTGCAATATCGCAATAAATTGGCCACGTTTAAAGTCCAGGGGGTTTGTGTTGCAAACGTGCTTGCTCTTAGAATTGAAACATTTGATTGTATTTGAATATTGTCCGCCACGCACCTTTCATGCGGTATTGCAGTTTTAGCTGCCAGAAACATTTCCAAGTGATTGCTTTCAGTCCGATGGGATAACAGCATAAACATGCTTACTTGTTGATCATTTTTATGCAAATGTGTTCGTTTCTGTTTTTTTCAACATTCCTGTTGTTTTGTGTGAAAAAAATAAACATAAGAAAACAAGTTGATCAAATATCACGCTTTTTCAAAAACCTTCATCCTCAAAAGAAAGAAGGAAGGAAAAGAAAAAGACAGAGCTAAACAAGTTTCCTGTTAAAAAGGAATCATACTTGACTGATATCCAAGGGAAGAAATAGGTTGGGAAAAGTTTGTATACAATTGGTACCGTACAAATACGTGAAATATTTGTGATTAGGAAGTAATCGGACATGGACAGGTACAATCTCGAAAAGTCTGCGATATCCGGGAGATACAATTTGACAATGTTCGTGCCGTCCGTGAGGTACAATCTTCAGTTGTCAGTGAAATTTGTCACAGAGTTAAGTTGATAAATAATAATGATGCACTATGCACGGGCGGCTTCACCCGCCTTAATCCCGAAACAAAGCCAGAAAATGTCTGCGATGTCCGTGTTGTAGATATAGCGCGGACATCGGTGACATTTTGAGATTGTACCTTTTGCGCGCGGGATCGCCTGTTAATCATTTCACGCAGGTAATTTAACCTGCGCAAACATAACAAACAGAGCTACCACCTTGCAATTCATAACACGGATTACAAACATACGTGTATTATACAACAAAATGTTTGTGACAATTTTTACATCAAATAAACACCAGAAAATATGGGCATGAATGGGAAAG
Organism: Hermodice carunculata; assembly: GCA_964020975.1. NCBI lineage: Eukaryota > Metazoa > Annelida > Polychaeta > Eunicida > Amphinomidae > Hermodice > Hermodice carunculata. Next base: position 87,294,396 of record OZ026626.1, read on the forward strand.
TTTTCAGCAAATTGCCATGGCAACCAGCTCTGCATAGTGCTACCTGCAATATCATTGAGTGTTGACTCCAGCTGAACGACTGTGTATAGTGGTGCCAATATACATACGTTGATAATATTCATTTGAGCTCAAAGCATACACTGTTATCCACAATCAAGGCAAAATATGCCTTTCTGGTAGCATTTTTTTTTTTTTAGTATAGCCCCTGGCATTCCTATATGTGTCATATTTTATTTGCATTCTCCAATCGCCAATTACCCCCATGGAAACGTACGTTCCGCGCATGGTAAAAAAAAACATGCATGGCGTACCAAGCTTTTCGTGTAGTGATTGGCTGAAATTATCATAAATCTAACAAAGATACATGTACAAAACGATGAATTTTTATTGAAAATATGTGGAAAATATATACGATGGAGTACCAAAATTTGTGAATGGGCTGAAGTGGAATTTTTAGCGTTGTATCTTTAACAAACAAATATGAAACTGTAAGAAGTATCATCGACTGCGGAGGTCGTAATCCCTGCAACTGAAACAAAACCAGACTGCGCATCCTCTGGCAAAAAGGATTCCACTTCTAAAATTCCAGACGGGTTCTGACATCTTGTACGTATAAGCACATGGTTTTTCCAAACAGAATGACCTTCCCACAACGTCGGACATGACATGTTTCGCAGTATGTCCCTTTTCACATGTGGGCCTCAAAAATCTTTTGATTTTCTTTTTCTCTGTCATCAAACAGGATATTCAAATTATTATTAGTTCAATAAACAGTTCAACCCTGCCGTGCATAACATCCATCCCTTCAATTATTGGACGTTTCAGACGTACAATGTGGACAAACAGGTCACAGATTCTGCTGCTTCTGGAACAGCCATGGTGAGCGGTGTGAAGACCAAACAACAGCTCATTGGTCTAAATTCAAAGGCAGAATTAGCAAATTGCACCACGAGTAAAGGCAATGAAATCTCTTCGATTCTACACTATGCTCACGAAGGTATGGTTAAGCATGTTTTGAAACTATAAGAGAATGCCTCTTCAATCTTCCCTGTTTGAAATTTTTTATATTTTACCTTTGTCACAATAAATTTGACATGTAAACTCTGACATAAATTTGTCACACACACACACACACACACACACACACACACACATATATATATATATATATATATATATATATATATAAATTGTTTTCTGCAAACCTATGAAACTTGGGACATATATGTACAGATACTTGAAACTATGTGATTGCATGGTTTGCCGTTGTAGTCCAATCCTATTTCTAGTATAAGGCTATGTTTTATCAATTTCAGAAAACATTTAGTCATATCGGGTTCTTGTATCAGTTTAACCAATGAATTATATCTCAATCTATCGAAGGCCTTATTGGAAACAATAAAAAAAAACAATAAAGGTTTTAAACCCCAGGCAAGCGAAATTCAATGTTATTTCCAAGTTCACGTGGCTGAAGCTGCAGCATACTGTGCTTTATTTTGGAATTTAAATCGCCTTCAAAATCAATTATTATCACTTAGGAACATTGAACATTGAGGAAGGTAGAGCAACTGCGTTGTAGTTTTCAGATGAACTTTCATTCCCCTGATCATCTCTTGGTGCTGAGATAATTATAGAATTACATTAACATTGAGTCATTTCGAACGGCATTATCGTACTGTTACATCCACAAGTAAGATGTTTTCATTTGCCTTCCAGGATAGTTTGTGACAGAAAATAACTGGAATAATTTAGCATATTGCAATAAAACTGCGAGGCATTATCGGATAGTCATAAAACCATTTTACTCTAAAATGCGAAAATGTGTGCATTGCTGCAAACGTGCTTGCATTTTTAAACAACACATTTGACTTATTTGAATATTGTCGGCCATGCAACTTTTATCGGGTTTTAAAGTTTAGATAGCGTGCCAGAAATATTTCCATGTGATCGCTCCAGACCGACAGGACAAAAGCATAAACATGCTTACCAATTGATCCTTTCATACAATGATGCTCGTTTCTTTTTTCAACTTTCCCGGTGTTTTCTTTAAAAAAATAATAAAAACAAGTTGATCAAATATCACACTTTCAAAAACCTTCAGCCTCGAAAGAAAGAAGAAAAGAAAGAAAGAAAGAAAGAAAGAAAGAAAGAAAGAAAGAAAGAAAGAAAGAAAGAAAGAAAGAAAGAAAGAAAGAAAGAAAGAAAGAAAGAAAGAAAGAATAGCTCATGATTTTCTGAGACAGAATGAGCATACCTTGAATACAGGGCATTATTTCAGACTTTGAATGAGACATGAATGTGTAATTTATCCACTGATATCACTTAAATGTAACTTTGCTCTTCAAGCTAACTGAAGTATTGTTTGTTTAGGAAATAAAACTGTATATAATTCTTACTGCCTGGATCTCAGAGATAAAAAGTTGGAATATTGATGTCAGGGTCAGTGTTATTTAAAATTGAGTCATCCTAAACTATATCTAAGTTAAATTGCCGGTATGGTCATATCAAGCAAACGGTCAATTGGTATCATATTGGTTATTTAATGACCATGTATTTAGTCTGATATCATTTTTTCATAATGACAGATAGTTTTTTATATTTTTTGACATGCTTAATGATAGATATACAATATAACGAAACTGTGTCATCGAACATGGTACTGAGTTTCCAGTATACCTGTACTTTATACGTACGTTTAGTATTGGTGTGCCAATGGTTGGTATTATCATATCGCTTTATACCCATAAACACATGTTTATTTGACGTTTTCAATATTAGCCAAAAGCAGGCTCGTATATGATGTAAAAATAACGAGAGAAATTTAACTTGCTTGTCAGCAAATCAGTCAGATATTATAACATTTCAAATCTGATATAAAAAAAAACAAGGAAAAATATTTACTTGTCAGTAAATCAGCCTGTGTGCCTAGAAAACCTTTTAAGTTGTCAGCAAATCAGTCAGATATTATAACATTTCAAATCTGATATAAAAAAAAACAAGGAAAAATATTTACTTGTCAGTAAATCAGCCTGTGTGCCTAGAAAACCTTTTAAGATTGCCTATTCAGTATTTATTTAACTCCTCCAACGATAACCTATAAATACTACAAATACACATTAATTTCCCGCCACAAAGCACGGGGCTCACGCTTGTCAATTACAGAGGGACATACGAGCATATCACGGTCACAGACAGGGCAAGAGCTTTCTCACAAATTAGTGTGCTTTAGAGAAATTTAAGTTTACAAATACCAAAGGCATATTCATTTGGTGCTTCCAAAATTGCTCATGAGAATAAATTTCCATCTGCCTGCACTAAGTATTCCCAAAATATTAGTAATACCCGCTTCCCTGCACAGCTAGCTGCCCGTATCTCGCCAGGCCAGACTATGGCTACTAAGACAACCAGGTATGCTGATGTGGCGGGGAATTAATATTTAAGCCTCGTATTGAAGTAAGAATGGCTCCTTTATCTCTGACTGTTTTGAATATAGTCCAGATTGAAATTTTGTGTTTTTGCCTAATTTGCGTAAACCAAACTGCTAAGAATTGGATTCATGATTCAGTTGGATGCAGCTGTCACACAAACCTATCAATTGAAGTTAGAATGGCACCTCTATCTCTAATAGCTTTGAAGTTATTCAAGATTGTTTTTGTGAATTGGCTACAATTTCCATAATTTGAATGCTACAACTTTGGTTGTTATTTCGGTAGATACAGCTATGTCATCAACCTATCAGTTCAACGTAACATGACACCTCTATCTGTGATAGTATTGAAGTTATGTCAGATTTAAATTTTGTGTATTCAAGCTCCTCATTTGCATAAATTGAAATGCTACAACTTTGGTTCATATTTCATTGGATGCGGCTATGTCACAAACCTATTAATTAAGGTTGATAGGCCACCTCTACCTATAATATTTAGAAAATTATTCAAAATTTAAATTCTGTGTTTTCATCTAATTTGCATAAATTAAAATGCGACAACTTTAATTCATGTTCACTGGATGCGGCTGTAAATTGAAGTTGGATTGGCACCTGCATTTCTAATAGTTTTGAAGATACGCAACCTTTAATTTTTCGAGCGCTCCTAAGTAGCATAATTTAAAATGCTACAGCTTTTGCTGTTGTCCATTAAATTGGCAGATATCACAAACCTGTATGTACAACTTGAAATTCCGTGCATATATGGAAAAGGTATGAAGATATGGAGCTTCAAAATTTAAACACCCGTAATTTGCATATTTTGGCATTATAATTGTTTTAAACAATATACAAAACGTCACTGCTAGGTCAATCACCGTGCCAAGTTTGATACTTATCGAAATAATAGTGGCCGAGAAAAACTCAGGAAAAAATTTCCACGGAAAGAAATGAATGAATGAATGAATGAATGAATGAATGAATGAGAAAGAAAGAAAAAAAGAAAGAAAGAAAGAAAGAAAGAAAGAAAGAAAGAAAGAAAAAGTATTTGAAGGTTAAAAGGTCTGTTGTCGCACTGACTGTGTTGCGAAATATATTTTACAAAGTTACCCAATACAATTGTAGTTTTTTTTTTCTTTTCAGAGCTGAATATCACCTCATATGCCTATAAAGGTGCAATACTTGTTCAAATTTCTTTCGTGATAACGTCGTTCCATCAAAATTTATGTTTGGTTTCGTACCAGGTGATAGCAAGGTCAATCAGCTTGTGTTTTTATATCATTTTTGTGAAGCAGTAGACCTACAAAAAGATGTTAGAGTGGTGTTTTGCGATATAACTCAAGCTTTCGACCGAGTCTATCACCCAGGTCTCTTACACAAATTACACAATTCTGGTATAAGGGGACCTCTGTTGCGGTGGTTTGGCGATTCTCTAGATGGACGCATGCAGAGGGTCGTTGTGCATGGAGCATCGTCAAGGTGGGGACATGTCAGTGTGGGTGTCCCTCAAGGTTCTGTTCTAGGCCCATTGTTATTTCTTATATACATACACGACATTGTTAATATAGTACAATCATCTATAGGGCTTTTTGCCGATGATACAACACTTTTATTAGGGTAGATGATGCCACTGCGTCGACAGGTGTCCTTAATTCTAATCTGCGTAAAGTGGAGAATTGGTCGCGGCTGTGGCTAGTGTCTTTCAAGCCCAGAAAAACAAGCAGCATGTTTTTTTCAAAGAAGCGAAGCTCTCTACAATATCCTGGTTTACTATTCATGAAAGAAAATTTAATGACGGAATCTGAGCATAAACACTTGGGCTTAATCTTCCGTTCTGACCTTTCTTGGTCCAGTCACATAAAAGAATTAACGACCAAAGGAATGAAAATGATCAATATTATCAAATACTTACGATTCCGTCTTGATAGAAGGTTCCTGGAAGTTCTCTACCTCTCGTTTATAAGACTACTTTTAGAATATGGTTCTGTGGTGTGAGACAACTGCACTTCGCAGGAATCTCAGCAATTGGAAAATATTCAATTAGCTGCAGCTAGAATTATAACTGGAGCGACTCGTGGAACTAATCACCATCTATTATATGAAGAAACTGGATCTGAAAAACTTTCGGTACGACGCAAAAAATGCAAATTGATCCTATTCTTCAAAATTATTTGCGGGTACGCTCCACAATACTTACGTAATCTTATTTCTGATTCTCTCAACGAAAGAAATAGATATAATGTAAGATCAGGGAGGAACCTATCACTTTTTCGTTCAAGAACAAACTTATCTAATTCGTCATTCTTTCCTTCAGCTTTACGATTGTGGAACAATCTACCCGAAGATGTGAGAAGTTATGAGGATCTGTCCGAGTTCAAGATAAAACTGAATCGGGATATCAACAGTGTAAACAACTATTTCATCGAGGCGAAAGAAGGTTTGCTATATCCCATGCGCGTTTGCGCATGGGGTGCAGCAAGCTCAATTTTGATCTTTTCAAGAAAGGCCTGACAAAAACTCACATGTGTACCTGTGGCAATGGTAGATACGATATTTTTCACTATTTTTGCGAATGTCCCTTTTCTATAACCGCTAGAAATGTACTACATACTAAAGTAATTCCTTTTGCACCCTTTACAGTTTCGACTCTGTTATATGGCTCAAAGCATGCACAACCCAGCAAAACGAAACAATTTTCGACGTAGTCCACGATTACATTAAGGCAACAGGTAGACTGGGAGCAATCACATAGGCTCTGGTACAGGATATTCAAGGAGTTCACTACACTATTTATTGGTTTGCTGGAATGAAGGCGTACTTCAAAACCCCTTTCCCTGTCTGTGGCGTTCTGTACTCTTGTTTCTTTTGAACTCGTGTGGCGGCGCCACTCTATCTGTTTTTGTACTGTGATGTCACCTCTTGGAGTTACTCGTCTTCTGTGTCAGTGACATGTGCAGTTTCTCCTGCTGTTTTCTTTTTGTGCAAGAGGGGTTTATATAGGGCACGGGCCCTGTTTCCCAATTGTATTTTTTAGAAATAAATATGTTTGAACCAAAGGTGCAATCGACTGCTTGGTAAAACAGGAACAGATACGGAAGTGCCAGAACTTTCTGATAGCTTCTGTCTTCCAGCTTTACCTTTCATCTTTGTGAATAGCCATGGTTCATTGACAGTGTACTTCCTCATTTGTAAACTACCTGTCAGGAGTTGAAATAAAATATCAGTGCCTTCGATGAATTGATATTCACATAATAGAATAGTCCATATTATATATGTATGTATGTATGTATGTATGTATGTATGTATGTATGTATGTATGAATAAATGAATGAATGAATGAATGAATGAACTTTATTTTCACTTAAACATACACAAATGACAGATAACAATGGTATGAAAGCTCCTGGAGGAGTGAGTACTCATCTAGCTGGGTGCCACACACACACACACACACACACACACACACACACACACATATATATATATATATATATATATATATATATATATATACATATATATATATATACATACATACACACACATTTTTACCATTATATTTTTCATTTCTGTATCATGAATTGTATATATATATATATATATATATATATATATATATATATATATATATATATATATACATATATATATATACTGAAATGTGATCCAATATTGGAACATACCATGATTTTGATGATACCTATTTTAAGAGAAGAAATGGACTGGCGTCGTGACCACAACACGCGTGACTCACGCTACGCCTGCTGCAGCCTACGCTCATGCGGCCAGCAGATGGTGGGAATCCGACAGTGATCAAGACTTCTGGGACAACCTGAACGAAGCAGAGCGGAAATTGTGCCCGGACATTGCCAAACAACTTATTGACAACAACGATTATATACGGGTAAGTCTGTTTTGTCTTTACTATAGGAGGTATTCATACATGGTTTTACCTGAGATCCTGTGCTGCAATCTATGCTGGAGCAATGAACTAGACAAGAAAGAGGGTACATTCATGTATTGAGCATGGCTAATTAAGCTTCTATATTAAAAGTAAATTCCAGAAAGCAAAAAGCTTCGGAAAAGTCGTTCACTAGGTTTCAAAACATGCACGATGCTAAACACTTTTCAAAATATGTCATTTGTTTGACAGAAAGAAATGTTATTTCTGGATGGCTTAATTCAATAGTTGGTACATGTGCCCTCAGCATTGCTATGGCAAGTTTTGTTGTTAGGGAACTACAGCAGGTCTGCAGCTAAAACTGTTAAAACATGAATACCTCCTATTAACTTAACTTGGATTATAATTTGAAAGCTGTGCGAACACCATCGCCATGGATGCAAACTCCACGAGTACCGGTTCCATGGTCACATGAGTACATCATTTATTGGCCGTGGAAGTACCATTTTCATAGCGATAGGTTGTGAGTAGTGATTTAATTGCTGTTTTCTTGTTTTAATCATGTCAATTTCCAGAAATATTTCATTTATTTTGGCAGATGGCACGATGCTGCTTAGAAGGAAGAAAAGCGAAAGCGACTTAAACATAGAACGTTTTACAAAGTGATAATATCAAAGTAATTGCCAGGTAAAGTGAACGTTTTTCTCCTTAGAAAAAAGTACATTGTTGACCTGGTACAAGAATGTACTGGTTCAGGAAAGCTGTCGAATGCAGGCAAGGAGCTGTCAAGATCTGCTGTGGGTTCGCTGTTGCTGCTGGCCTCTATTTCTACTGTTTGGTGAGGCCACTACACTGGTGTAATACCCCACGGGCATCAACAGAATATGGAAGACCAGCCACTTTGTTGATGTTTTATCCGTTGCTATTCATGGGTTAAAGATCATTCAAAATAATGACAAGCTAAATGGGCAAAAAATGAGATGCATTTCTCAGTTACAATTCTCTTTTTTGCAGAAGAATAGTATGACTAATGAACAAGAGCTTCAGTTTTCTTGTTTCTTCCCAAAGACAGTTTTTATTATTGCATGTACAGAGTGTAAAACTATTTTCGATATTGAAATTAAAAGCGTGGACCATTTCTCGGCTCTCAATTTAGTGTTACATTACATTATTTCTACCACAAATGAAGCAGTCTTACACACAGATTTTTCCAGCTTTGGAAACATGGATCCGTACCTCATTTTGTCAATGTCGTGAGTGCAGTTTAGCGATGTAATCAAGATGATCCCATTCAAATGCGTCATGCATTTTATGCTGCTCGGTTCGGTTGTCTGTTACATGCAAAAACACATCATGATTTCAGGTAATTCTGGGTGGCGGTCGCGAAAAGTTTTTACCCAAGAACGAATCGGATCCCGAGTACCCGAACGACAAAGGGCATCGTATTGACCACAGGAATCTCATTAAGGTAAGGCAACTCACGAAGTCTCTCCTTCCGTGTGTTTATTTTGCATTAATGTGGGACATGCATATTAATCCCCCCCCCCGCCAAATCTCTGAACCGCGTCGTCAACAACGGTGACAATCTGGGCCCGTAAAATTTTCAAAGTAGACCTTCCACAAAATCTTTATTTCCGTAAAAAATATAAATTGTCCTCTTTTTGTGATGCACGCAACAAACAGACAATAAAGTGACCGGGTGTAAAGGCAGAGGTCCCTTCTGTCAAAAAAAATGTCTGCTTTTTCATGGCTTATGGTATCTTAACATTGTCATAGTCTCCAGATTGCTTATACTGTTTACAAGTGTATTTGACATGACGCTATTCAGCTGGTGACCCCTATATTGCTGTTTACTTCACAAATTTTATCAACAACCGTGTGAAAGTTAAGATAAGGACATTACACGGTACTAAATATTTTTCACCAGTAATTCAGGATATTTTGATTGAACAAAACTCGTCCAGCTCGGTGTAAATTGCCATGATTTTTAAGCTCGAAGCCGACAGACAACATTCCTTCCAAGAGACTTGCAAAAGATATATAGAGTGGTACATCAGAGACGACCAGAATATTTCATGCATAAATTGCATGTAAATTTATGTCGAGGAGGTTTACGCCAACTGAGCAATAACTTTTGATGTGACTTTTATATAAGTTTTATTTGAAAATTTAGTAGACTTGCACAAGTCTCTGGTGTATGTCCGTATTTCCCATCCCGCAGTCTCATCCAGAAGTGCGATACATTTTCCCCTTCACAACGTTAACCATAATATTATGCCAACTACCATTATACAGTATACTCTTATTAAGTACAGTCATTTTTTTAACCGGCCGACAATGCCGCCGTGCCGGTATCAACGTTAGCATCAATCGCAACTATTGCTAAATCCCCTGTATGAATGATACAGATTTTTTCATCTCAGTACAAGTATGTGTGGCTAGCTAGTTTAAAGTTCTTTGTTCCAAGAAAATATATCTTTGTTGAAGTGTGTTTGCTTTTGTTTTCATAGGATTGGCAATCGAAACACAAGAATGGCAGATACGCATGGAATGCCAGTCAGTTTCAGAATATAGACCCCCAAAAGACTGACTATGTTTTAGGTGCGTGTTTTGCCTATCTGACATTTCAAAAATATCATTGATAAAAAAAAATCATAAAAGTGATAAAATACATTGTTATGTGAACAAAATAAAGCACAAGAATACATCTAGATATGTGACGCATATTTAAGATATTAAAAAAAAAATGATAAAGCATATATAAGCGCTTCATGAAAAAACTAGATATTTATTTTTGTCCCGTTGGGCCAAAAACGTAATCGTGTAGTGGTTGAATTCCGATGGAACGATTGACCAAATTTCCAGCCTTATTCCTGAATGACGTAACAACTTTTAAATTTTACATTCCCATAGTCTGTAGCTCTGCATTCAGCCACGTCACAACTTTAAAAAGTTATATTGATATTAACAACAAAATATATTTTTTTTTTTGTACTGAGAACTAAAGACCAAGCCGGCTGTGCCATGATCTTGAAATATAAGCGCAAGATGACGGTGTGTCGTGATATGATCATCCAATGATGGTATTCCCACCACTCCAAAATAGTTTAAACATGTTGCATTGGTCCAAAACAATTTGGATTGGAGAAAAGCGTAACTGCTTATTTAACTCATCTCCATTATGTATAGCATGGCTAATATAGGTACAGCGAAATGGCGATAGGTACAATTACTAATAATGTATGTGATGATACTTTATCAAATGAAATGATTGGAAAAATCCAGTGACTATTCAATAATAAGAAATAGTGTGTAGTCCGGAACTGAAACAAAATTCCTGTTCAGTGACTAAATCGTTTTGTTAGAATGATGAATTTCTGTAAAATTTTGAATAACTCATGATTTAAATCGTTTGAAACTTGAGTATCTGCAAAAGGAAAAGGTATTAGTGTTATGTTGAAAATTCCTGGGAATTTGGATGAAACAATCTGTTTCATCAAAATAGCTCCAGTACTAATAGAATTTGCTGAAGAAGAACATGCTATTAATTATGCCAGACGTATTTCTATCAGGCATGCAGTTCGTTGCAAATTAGAACAACAAAAGTATGATCAAGCATGATAAGTATACAATTAAAGTGGTCAATTTACAGGAATTGACTGCCAACTCTGCTTCCGGTAGTTTACAGTTGTTTCCCTCTCAGAGTTAGTCAAAATCTAACAATATTTTACCAGTAGGGGCGTTCTGGATAAACTCGGACACTTAAGACTTCGCAGCAATTATCTTATTTAAAAAATATCTAGGGTTTTCTTTCATTGCTTAGTGATTTGCAACAAAATTTAATTTTACCCTATAAATGTTTAAGTGTTTACTTTTTGTTTTCTTTACCCATAAGGAAAACAAATTGTCTGGGTTTAAGGAGAAAATTTAAGCAAGTCGAATAAAGACAGACATTATTCTATGTTTGAGAGGAAATTCCAGAATCCCAAAGTGAAATCCAAAAAGTTTTTTACCCCCAATCCACGTTGTTGGTTCATTGTTAAACCAACCAATTAAACTGCGCGATGTTACGAACTATTTTTGGGCTCCTCATTCAATCCGCGTGTCATGCCTTCGCGTCGAAGAATAGTTGTTCCCATTATCATGATTATCGAGAGTGACACTGACAGTTCCCAGAATTATTAAGTGTTGATGATGGCCTTTTTACATCTTATTTTGACGTTTTATTTTCACAAATTTGTAGCGCGATTCGCAGGTCAATGTTTCTTGCTGACAAAAAGTGTCTGCATCGGGTGACAACTTTGAACCATTTTCACCGCTACTATAAACAGTGTATAGTTTACCGTGTCACGGGCCAGTCGTTCAATAATGTTTAGGCAGCTTTCGGAAAAACTACATGGGATATTCGGATTTTACAGATACTGTCCTTTATATGTCTCTCTATGATGAGAGATTCATTTTGCTGTGTGATGCTTATACCAATGTACCTGCCGTAGGCCTATGTTTGATGCACTGATATGTAATAATACTAGCGGTTAAGCGTCCGCGCATGAATATCAAAGAGTAGTGTTAGTTTTTCGGCTTGTTGTTCAAGATGGTGGCGCCTCTGAAGCGATGGGCACGGCCTAATCCAGGAAAATTCCCTCTCAAACATTGAATAAATAAAATTGTACTTGTCTGATTGCGAGTTACGGTGTTTTTTGTCACTCGTGACCCTTGTTGATGTGGAAAATCACTCGTAAGCTTCGCTTGTTCATGATTTTCCACATAAATAAAGACCACTTGTAAGAAAAAAACACGGTAACTCCCTCTCGGCCATGTAAGATTCTCTATTTTGATCACTTAAACCCGGACACGTATCGCTCACGTGACACACGTCAATATTTTATCGTTATTTTTCACAAATTGATGAGACAAGGTAGAGAAAAAAATAAGTTTCCTATTCACCTCCCCCTTGTAGGTGAAGGATTGTCATTAGGTTGGAAATGTGTGTAAAAGTGAAATATCTAACAAATATTTACAAAGAAAATATGATACGTTTAAGATATAGCAGCCCAAGTTCGATAATGTAGCTAGATATCCATTTTAAGTATTTCAAATAGAGCGGGGTGTACCAAAATTGACTGAATACTTTGTAGAATCAGTTCCTATCATTTTTCATATGGAAAGACTGATGTTCCGATTATTTCAAACCATGCAAAGGAATCAATGGAATGGTAAAGTAAAATACAATCAAACAACAATATAATCCGTTTGAAAATTACATTCCTTGCTTCCATATCTTTTTGAATGACGTGTTTATCCGAAATACAGTAAAAAAGGTTTTTTTTCATTTTCTCCTGAGGTGAATCCCTTTCACAATTTACATGTGTTAACATCTTTATATAATATTAGGCAAAAATATTTGGTTTTATCGCAGTGAAAGGGCTTTTTGAATCATTAGATGTGACTGGAATGATTAAACATTCAGTGTGTACCAAAACATAACTGGTAATCCTATTTCTATTTTTTATCTATTTCCACTGCTGTCAACGTAATAATCACAGAACTGTACGAATATAGTCTAAGCGGCCCCAAAAATCTTTCTAAACATTTCTGTACACTTTTAGGTTATAGCATAGGAGTAATATGTTGATATAGGTCATTATAGTGTGCACAAATTGATAGGGATATTTACATATCCATGTATATTAAAGAATATCAAAAACACTGAAACAGATCATTGGGTGACAGAATATATCTTTAATGATTTCTATGCACAAGGAAAAACAAAATTTGACAATTATGGTGTCCATAGTCCATGTAATTGTGATCAATTGTCCAATTTCCTTTCTCCTCGAGCAGAGAAGTCATTAAAGGTATATACTGTTACCTAATGATCTGTTTCAGTGTTTATGATATTTTCCAACATACACTGATATGTAAATATTCCTATCGATTTGTGCACACTATAATATACGTGTCCGGCTTTTCCTGACTGCTGCCATTCAATATAAAATGAAAAATCAGACAATCTTGGACAAATTCAAATGCCACAGGAACTGAATTATTGTTTTTCAATTTTAAATTCCATTGAATTCACAAGCACACTTTCCATGTGCTGTCATAAAGATGGCCAAGCTGCTTTAATGTATTAAATACAAATCACAAGGAGAATCTTAATCATGTAAAGATGAGGTAGTTAAGAACTTTGTCTCTAGAAGCATCTTTCTTTTATCTTGTTGCAACTTTACCCATAATCCCCCTAAAATATCTCCTGCTAAAGTACTCTGGTTGGGTGACAAAAACACAATAGTTATACTGGCTTTTAAACTTAACCAGCAATGTGCCATCAAAATAGTAGGATCACTACAGAGGAATGCAAACTATTATACAAGGGCATTCATTCTTATCCCTCGACAGAAATAGACCCACACAGTGAAGTAAAATTTGGTTGCCTTTATATATGATCCTGCAAATATATATGGAAAGATTTGGGTCATTATTTGCCCAGGTTACTTAGTTAACCTAAGTTTCTGAGCTTAATTTGCTTTCCTCATGCTCTAAGCTAATGCAACTGTTCAGTTTGATGGGATTAAGCAGATGCAAAGAGTGATGCCATCTTGTAAAATTTTAGGTCTTTTCGAACCCAGTCACATGCAGTACGATCTGGAAAGAACAAATGAACCATCTCTGCAAGAAATGGTGGAGAAAGCAATAAAACTTTTGCAACGATCTTCACATGGATATTTCCTATTGGTTGAAGGTACGTCCAAAGCTGAAAATCTATTCAGAACTACAAAGGGAGAACGTGTTTGATGATTTTTTTTCGTGACAGCAAATTTTTTTCACCATAATCTTGATTCCTGCTGCTAAAATCCTGGCTATTCAAAATGATTAACATGCTATTGTGCAGTAAAGGACATTGTAGATGCAATACATCTGAAATACTATGCTATGTGTAGAACCATGATACGGATATTTACCTGTGCTGTCACAGCCATACCGTATGAGGCAAAGCCATGACAGGAAACTGTGCCTTTAGTATTTCTACGTATGGGGTGACCAACAACGAGGAAATGCTATTAAACGCTTTCCATTCTTTGCATACAACATACCACGGCTCTGGTGGGAGAGAATGTTCCATTGTTTGCAATATCAGGAATGATATTCTTCCTTGGTTGACATGACCAGAAAGTAAGTGCATGCATGTGCTGTTAACAGAATTACAGGCAGGTTATGAGTTCATTGTTATGACTGTAAAATTAACTTGACCCGTGACTGGCTACATGTGAATCAGATTCATTCAGGATCCAGTTGTGATGAAATCTTAATGTACCTAATAAATCTACCCAGACATACCGAAGTTGCGACTGTATTACCAATTCCAGAGGCACTGGTAATGTGGATCGTTAGAGAGTTCATCTGGTGACTAGTGCTGATGAAGAGAGTGGTTTTCCTTTCAGTCGGTATGTGAAAAAAAAATCATTAGTGCTCACACAGAACTAACTTTATTCATAAAAACAGGTTTTCATTAGGACCACAAGCAGACCTATGTTCCTGTAGGAATTTCATTGATGACAGCCAAACAAGGCCTAATTAGGTGACGTAAACAAAACAGTCGGGAACCAATGGGGTAACCAATGGAAAATAGAAAGAATAGTATGCTAACTACCGTAAATTTAAGCTCATTCATGTTTTAAAGTTTCCACTTTGTGTTAAGATGTTATAAGTAAAGCAACAGAGGGCTAACCTCAAAGCCATTGAATAGTGGAAACTAATGTGACACAATTATGTTGGCATGTAATAATGCAGCCCCGACATAAAAACAGAAAATGTGTATAGGGCACACATTCTGTTCTCATTATTTGTAAGAGTGAGTGCTGATAACAAACAAGCTCGTTAGTGATTATGTAATCAGGGGATTTTCACACTGTAGTCAGTGAAAAAACATTAATAGTTAGATTCATTCATCAAATAATTAATGTATTTTAGGATTTCTACTACAATAGTAGTGTGCAGCAGGATATAATCTTTATGAATGGAATCTCTATTGTCTACAGATTTTCCACATATAAAAGTTATACAGTAAGTGGGAATTTCAAGATACATTCAGTGAAGTGAAAGGAATCAAGCTATGAAGTTCATCAGGGACTGTTGTAGTCTAAGAAGAGACCAACACCCACAGATCCAAGTTATCCACAGTTAAGCTTACCAAAATAATATAGGAATAAGATTAGTCATACGGGGTAGGTACCTGGCTCTGTATGAAAACTTATGCCGAGTGAGAGAAGCATGTGTTTGGCCAAGGATGAGAAAAGATATTAAATACAGACTACTAAAATGTTCAGCATGCTTAGTGCATGTACCAAGACCAGACCAAACTAAGATAAAGGAAAATTCGCATTGCAAACTACTCAATGCAAATAGCAGGAATGGATTTAATAGGACCTTTTGGACTGACGGAGAAAGGCAACAAATATTGGGTGGAGCTGTGTCTAGTTTTGAAGAATTGATAAATAACTACTTGTGGGTTGTGGATCAGTTGCACCTATGAAAATCATCATTGGAGTTAGAAGGATTAACCAATGAACTATTTCCACCTACACAACTACAACTCTTCCTAGAAAAAATTTCCTTGCATACGTTGAGACAGGTAGCACCACTTCAATGGTACTATGAGCATGAATGAGTCACACCTATTTGGGATGGGGACATGCTAACCTACAATGTTAGAATACCTTTAGTGAAGGAAGCTACGTTTTGGCAGTATTTTATAGCTGGCCCTTTCTCTATAATACATGAGGACTAGCTGTACAGTTGCTAGTTAAACATAATGATGTATGTATAAACCCTCAGACTGGTGACATTTCCCACCCCAAGAATTGTATGGGATGGAACCCAATGGGGTGCAGGACTGGGCCTATATATAAACCTAGAGGCTTGGTCATGTGCACAGGCGATTCTGCCAGGGAGACAGGTGCATAGGCACACATGTTAAGTCATACTTAGTAAGTCTAGTCGTTTGAGTGAGGCTACAGAGATTTCCTTAGGAGAGTATGTCCTAGTGACTTGGTGTGAAACCATAGTTACTGTATGCCTTTCAGCCTCAGAACAGTCCACTGATTTAATCCCAGGAACATATATGGTCAATGTAAGGGAGCAATGCAGTATTAGTGGAAAGGGATGGTCCTTGCCTGGTATGACCAGAAGGATTTGCCATCTTTTGGTCCGTGCATGACAATTAACAAGTATTACATCAATTAATATCAAACAATTAATTCCTGAGATAGACCCCTTAAAGGAGTTACAAAAGATTCAGTTTAATGCCTATGAGCCAGTATCTAGGATACATCTGACTCCACTGATCGAACCACATAATGATAAAATTTAGCATGATTCTGGAAATCACATACTGGGGTATGATATTTGCCTTGGCACTGCTAACTCTGATGTTATGTAGTAAAAGTATATATATATATATATATATATATATATATATATATATATATATATATATATATATATATATATATATATATATATATATATATATATATAATGGAAATGTTAATCCTTTCTCATTCTTCCCGAAAAGACCATCTGCGATAGCACGGGAAGAACAAGTAAATGTAGTTAAAGCTGAAGAGATATAAAACAGGATTACCAAGGTTTAACAAGTTATGAATGGACACCATTTATAATGCTCCTAATGTATGAAGGGTCCATTCATAATAAGTGTTTAAATATTATGTATTTATATATTATGTATTTATAATCTATTTATCGTATGAAAATTTTCCATATTATAATAAATATGGTGGCAGGTCATAACTGCCCTTACTGTTATTGTTTCAAATCAGGCACAAACCCAGGGCAGTATGTATATATATATATATATATATATATATATATATATATATATATATATATATATATATATATATATATATGTATGTATGTATATACATACATACATACATACAAATACATATATATATACACACACACACACACACACACACATATATATATATATATATATATATATATATATATATATATATATATATACATATATAGCTTGTAAAGCAGGAAAAGCTTAGCTTTGTGTGCATGATACGGTTGTCAGGTAAAGTAATTTTTATTGTCAGCCTGAGACACCACCCCCCCCCCCTCTGGTAGGCATGATGGTGTACGGACACTCCAGGCTGCTTAAGGTGGGTTGCTCAGGAAGAGGACAATACAAATAATCAGGATTAGTATTGTTCCTAGTTTAAATAAAAATGTATCACACCCTCCAAGCCTGTGTGCGATGGAGAAAACAGGTTATTGATGAATTCCTGTACAGGGATCATTTGTACACCACCGCACCTGTGAGTGCTAGCCGGTGGCATGACCATTGCATGGTTGACCTCGGAATTCGTTGATAGAATACTTTTAGTAACTCTGTGAAAGAGCCCAGGGTACAGAAATACATACCCTTAGATGACATCTGTATATCCTGAGGCCGAAGGGCGAAGGAGATACACGTCATCCAGTGGTGAATGTGTTTTGTAAACTGGGATCCGTCATGGATTAAGGATTTTATCTCATATCATTAAGGAACTAACAAAATGATTTCCTCCTTTGATAACGATGGAAACCTGTAGCTTGCAGCCGCCATGGTCATTTTAGTCTGCAAAGTGTAGAGCAGGGTGTCACAGTTCCAGAGTGAAGTTATCCAGAGATACAGAATCAAGCCAGAGATACAAACTGGTACACCCAATGCATGCAGCACGTTTTAGTCAATGACATTGCATGTTAGTTACCAAAACGAGGTAACATATCATATTTTATAGTTAAAAGTATATTTGCAATATACCCTTTAATGAGAAGAGGGGAAAATGTGAGGTTTCCACTTTGTGTTAAGATGTTATAAGTAAAGCATCAGAGGGTTAAGCTCTGAGCCATTAAATAGCGGAAACTAATGTGAGGCAATTATGTTTGCAAGTAATGATGCATCCCCCACATAAAAAAAAAAAACGGAAATGTATATAGTACACACACCCTGTTATCATTATTTGTAAGAAGGACTGCTGATACCAAAAAAGCTCATTAGTGATTTTGTAATTAGGGAATTTCCATACCGTAGTCCATGAAATAAAATCAGTGGTTAGATTCAGTCATCAAATCATGAATGTAGTCTAGGATTTTACCATTTCTGCTGCAATAGTACTATGGAGCAGGATATAAACTTTATGAATGGAATCTCTATTGCATAGAGATTTTCCAGATGTAAAAGTTATACAATAAATAGTTTAAGTCTAAATGCCATGACAGGTACAAGGTCAAGGATGCTTGTGTTAGTTCCCATCCTCTCCTATAGAGAGAGCTACTGCATATGCATATAGGGGAGAACTGTACGACGAAAAGGTCCAGAATTTAAAGGTTTTACCTTTAAAATTTAGAATTAATGGGAAATTTGTTTACAGGAATTGTGTGGGAGATTCCCCATGAGTATCTTAATAATTAATACACAGGAAATTCCAGGTGTAGGGGTGGTGAATGGTATATTAGAGAGCTCTGTTAAAGCATTCCCCAGATACTCAGTCAAGGAGGCTGAAAGTATGTACAGACACGAATACACTGATGAACTGGAACCGGCAGC
Source organism: Hermodice carunculata (assembly GCA_964020975.1). Classification (NCBI taxonomy): domain Eukaryota; kingdom Metazoa; phylum Annelida; class Polychaeta; order Eunicida; family Amphinomidae; genus Hermodice; species Hermodice carunculata. The sequence continues at coordinate 87,313,350 of OZ026626.1, forward strand.
CTTCATCATTATTTGCATTACCCTGGAAAAACCTATGCCCAGCCGAACCTGTTATGGCAGCTGATGTGTACAAAGTAACCACTTGAACCTGAGATGCCCAACCAGTCAGATGCATTTGACAAGCCCAAGATGATAATCAAACCAGTGGCACCTTCACAGTGTGACGCCACTTCATGCAAGCCAATATTGATATCCTACTGATTGATTGACACCTGTCAAATGATTATGATGACATTGCCATTGAAAATGACACCCGAAAGCTGGCAGAACTGAATCACTGATGGAGTTTGTATGTGTTGTTGAAGTTGCATGTGAGCAACTTTGATGTGGAAATTAGTAGGTCGTGCAACACAAAACGTGGTTTCCAGTCAGACGTTAGTCCCTAACACCTCCGTGTGATGCACAGACCACCCCAGATATGAACCTAGTCTGTAATTAGGCAAATTTCAAGGTAAAACAGGCACATGTGCAGAATACAAGACAGCGTAGGGCAGTGGTTGACCAGCCAGGTTGGCGTTTTTGTCGTGCCAGGCTATATTCATAATGGAACTGTCCAAATGGATTTTTTTTGTTCCCGTGGGCTTGGGGTTTTTTTCATTATTTTCTCTTTGTTTCATGCTGCGTGCTACTAAAGATATTTTATTTTCTAGGTGGTCGAATTGACCATGCACATCACCAAACGGAGGCAAAACTGGCTCTCCATGACACCATAGCTATGGCAGATGCAGTGGCCAAAGCCAAAGCAATTACCAATGAAGAGGACACACTCATCGTGGTTACCGCCGATCACGCACATGTTTTCGACTTTGGCGGATATTCCTCAATTGAAAATGACGTATTAGGTAAATCGCACACTTTAGGTCTGATTGAATTGAGTCACATTACATATTTTTCACTTAATGCAACATTTAAATTTTATATTATATCTCAGTATAGTCACAGACATACTATTTTCCCATTTCTATGTCTGTATATGAACACTAACATATCTTTCCCGATATTCTATATTTTTTTTAATTTGTTTATTTATTGCCTATCTTTCCACTTTATATTTTGTGTCAACCAAAATTCAGACACCACAAAAGCCAGCAACTTCAAGTTTGGCATGGGTATAGCACCTATGGTGAAGTTTTGAATACATTCCAAATAGTAAGTAGGTTGAAAATTTACAAAAAAAGGGCCATATGACAGTTTTTGTTTTGATTGTGGCTTCCATGTATTCAACACAGAGGCCCACATGTTCTTTGAGTAGGTTTGAGGAGGCCGTACATTTATTGGACACATTTCCAAACTCGCAGAATTTAAATTTATGCTAATATTGGACACTGCAAATTTTCAAAGTTGAATATCTTCAAAACCTTAATAGATAGGGGTGCTATTTCAAACTTCAATTCATAGGGTAGTGCTCTAGGTACATCCAACGAACCACAAACAAAAGTAGTAAAATTTGAATTTTAAATAATTAGGGACCCATGAAATTTGAAAGTTGTATATCTTAAATACTGGTATAGAGAAGGGTGTCATTTCAATTTAGTTTGCCGGTTTGTGGTATGGGCACATCCAATGAACAGTGCTATTACATATATATATATATATATATATATATATATATATATATATATATATATATATATATATATATATATATATATATATATATTTATATATATATATATATGTGTGTGTGTGTGTGTGTGTGTGTGTGTGTGTGTGTGTACACAAGATTTCAATTTCGAATACATACAAAACTATGATAGAAAAAGGTTTTATGCCAACATAAATGTCCATGTTTGTGTTAAACATGAGCTTATCCATATTTGCTGTCAAGTGTGCCAAATTTTAACAAACACTGACATATATGCTGTCAAGCAAATCTTCTTCTTTTTAAGTTTCCTATCTTTACTCTATTTTTGTGTTCTCTTAAATTCAGACACCGCCTGGGCGCTAGACACATCAACTTTTGTATAACTATAAAGCACCTACAGTGAAGATTTGCATACGTCTCAGAATGGTCAAGATCTTTAAAATTAAGCATATTAGGGTCATGAAATACAACCAAATGATTCTGGCTTCCAAACTTTTTTCCACGTGCAGAAAGATGTTGGTACTATGAGTATGTTTGTTCGGGTGGCGCATCTTATGAACACACTATACCACTTGTAGATTTAAATTTATGCTAATTAGGGAACTTACCTAAAATTGAATTTATTGAAAAACTATGAAATATAGAGGAATTGTTTTATTTGCAATGTGTTAGTTGTCCTATAGTGGCATCTAATGAAAAGATTATGAAACATATATTTGCTAATTAGGCACACGTGAGAGACTTAAATGTTGAAAGTCTTCAAAAGTATCGAATATACAAGTATCAAAACACTTTAGATGATAGATAAGTGGTAAAATATGAGTTTATGTCAATGAGGCTTAGTTCCGAACTTTTAATGTCGCCTGTGTTCAAAGGTATTCTGTATAGACGTGTCAAGCCAATTTCAATTCATTGGCTTGTGAAATAGGTGCACTCAATACAATGAAAATTAACGTTATAGAATTCTGATTTATTCTAATAAGGCTCACTTGCAAAATTTAAATGATTAACCATTTCAAATCTATTATACATGAAGGAGCCAATCAAATTTCAAACCAACGGATTGTGATCAGGGTACATTTGATTGTCATTGAATTAAAGTTTTGACATTTTAAATTTTGCTTATTTGTGAGCCACACAGAAACGTTTACTGTCAAGCCAGTTTTTGTTTTCCTAGTTTATTAATTGCACTTTTATCAGCACAGAAATACAATCACACACACACACATATGATATGATACAATACAGAGTGATTTTACCTTTTACAGGGGTTCCTCAGAAAATGCATTTTTGTATATGGGGGGGGGGGGCAGGAGGAAAAACCAGGCCCTTGTCGCGCCACCTGCTGAGGGAAAATGTAACCTCTTTCAGCGTGTTATTGATTTTGATCACTGTGTTACTGATAATTAACACATCACCCAAAATGACCCAAAAAACGAATCCGCACTCACCTCTGTACCTAAATATAATAAGGTTATATTATAAAATGCTGATAAACCAAAACATGCTGAGGAGGTTGAGTCAACTAACTGATGCCACCTACACAGGTTGATGCATCAAAGGTCAAAATGATGGAAGGTACGATGGCACATGTATAAATAATGAGAGAATGAAATAAATGCAATGAGGTTAAAACATCAAAGCACAAGTAAAACATTACATTTCTAACCTGACAGAAAAGTCTAAGCTTGCGTTTTAGTGGTACAAGGTAAGTGAAAAGGAAAATTACTTGCCTATTTACATATAGCACAGCTACACTGAGTCAACCAGCATCAAACATTAATTCTTTATCGAAGTAACAAAAAAATCGACAGTAACTTTCACTGAAACGTCCAGTAGCTTCAGAGATAGCAGGTGACTCAATTCAAATCTGTTGATACTCGATCAATTAATTTTGACACGATATAGAATCAGACAAGTGAACCTTGATGTGTGACATTTTATAACTACATTCTTTAGATACCTAACCGGATGTATCCTCATGTTACTTTTCCCCCTCAAATAAACCAGAAATTTGCAATGTTGTCTCCTCTTTTCATCAAGAAAGAACATGGCGAGTCAACAGCTTTCTTCGATGGAATGTGCATATACTATGCATTGAAGAAAGCTGGTGTCTCAGTTCTGAGATTAATATGCAAAGATAAAACGACATATTGCTGTGGGATACTAGCAATCGTGATCTAGGCTGTCATGAATATATTTCCAAGTTCAACCTTTTTTATTAGCAGAAATGTATTTGCCTAAGAGTTTTCTTCGATGTATTTGTTTTGACGCTAGTATTTCTTTTGCCCTCAGGGTTAGCCAATGATGAGTACATTAAATATGCTGCAGACGGGAAAAGGTATACATCTCTTGGCTATTATAACGGCCCCGGCTACTTGAACCATTTAGATTTCTCGGCCCAGAATACACCAAGGAAGAACCTTACGGAAAACGAAACCAGTGCGTACCTATCAATTTTTCCCACTCAGAGCACCAGCATGTCAATTGTTATCTGTGATAATGCATTTAGTGAAATGTTTCATTACTACAAAGTATTTGCAGAATGCTGCAGCTAACAGGTGCCCCTGGTGCAGGCTGGGCTCATCGGCTTCCACATTAAAATAAAAAAACCCTGTTTATCAGAAACATCTCATTGTGATTTTTCGGTTACCTTGAAATGTTAACAATCTGCTAATGTATGAAATGCAAAATGAAAGCATGTAGGCCATCAAAAAGATATCAAGTTTAATTTACACTCAAATCTTGTGTTTTGCTCAAGGTTTTTGTTGATGATTTTATATGTCATAAAGACCAAAATAACTCTTCTCAGGGATAATGGACATAAATGTCCCAAGGTTTTACAGAAAGTATTAGCTTAGTAAATAGTTTGGCTTGCAGCAGTCCATTTAAGGCATTTGTGCTTAATATATATGTGTCGCATTTCACACCACCAGGTGGCATTGAATAGGAGGGCAGAGACATTGATGTCTGTGCCTCTGCTTTGCTTGATAGCTCAATGAGTCTAAAAGGTTGGCAGTTCATAGTCACAGGATAGAAGCAGCTGAGGACCCCTATGCACAGGGACGAAGGGGCATGTCACCTGTAGGTGGCACTACAGGTAGCCTTCTACTGGTATTTAATTTTTGAAGGTGCAGACCTGGAAGATAAACAATTTCAACCTCGCCCCTTAGGCTTAGTCAAAAAGAGAAACATGTTATAGGTGCTACCTTGCAGATCAGTACATGTGACAGGCATCATCATGGCTGACTTGACATAATTCGATGTCTTATGGACAACCGTGACATCATTCCAACCCAGACCCAGTCTAATGACGTTGATCCAATGCAGTAGCCCAGATTAAAAATTAACAAGAATAAATAAACCCCATGGCGTTTCCAAACAATGATTTATATCCAAGTATAACCTTTTCCTCTTATAAAAATATTCACTTAAACCTTAAAATATCAATTTATTTAACCTTATACATATAATGCAAATGGAATTTTTGTGATCTCTTGGTTTTCCCATCAACTATGTCATATTCAGCTAGGCAGTGTTTAGTCTTGCTTAAGACCCTTTCTTAGTTAACTTGTTACAAAACAAAATAGCTAATTAATATAAAATTAAATGAGGGGTGGTCTTAGCATAGAGCTAGAACAAGCCAGGTGGCTTCACAAGACTAGGCGGTATTATGAATTGCCAGTATTGGTCATTATTTATTTTACAAATGTGTAGACCGACATTCTCTCTATTTTCAGAGGGAAATCATTATAAGCAAGACACTGCTGTTCCTCTCCTTATATTGTCAGGAGGTGAAACACACGGTGGGGAAGATGTAGGAATCTATGCATCTGGTCCTATGGCTCATCTATTCCACGGAAGTCATGAGCAAAGCTACATTGCGCATGCCATGATGTATGCTTCCTGTGTTGGACCAAACAAGGACCACTGTGACACCTCCAGTGCCATTTCAACAAAAGCAGCCATCTTGCCAGCATTGTCTTCTGTGATATTTACATTTTTCAGTTAAAGCAATCCGCCGTACATATATAACATGAAGTTGGACCTATTTCCTGCGGATTTTTTGTGTTGAATGAGAATAACATCCATAGGTCTCGAGTAAGAACAAATTTTCTACCAGTCCCAGTGTTCATAGAAACGTGCCATACAGCGCCTGAGAAGACAGTAGGCAATGAAGATCCGGCCAAGGATGGCCATTCTTCACTCACTTATTGATCAAACCCTACCGTCCCCCCACCCACACACACAAAAAAGTTAAAAATCAAACTAAATAGAATAAAGGACGTGCATCTGTTATGATATTGTAGCAAAGAATGTTCCAGATACTCCTCGAATCTATGAATGATCTCAGCAAATGATAGCAGACTTTTCAGTTTAACTACAATGCTTTATTCTATAAAAATAAAGTAAATGTTAGTTACAATAATGAAGGGTACACTTCCCTGTGTTCTGTAGATTGTGCTGGCAATGACCATGGTCCACAGGCACTGATTCAAGTCCAGACTGAATGCACTCCATGGTAACACAGTCCAAGCAAAATCAAGGTTCCTCTGGCAAGGGCAGTCTTCTATTAGTCCACTTTGCACTCCTGAGAAGATGACTTTTTCCTTGATCCTGGGGTCTCACGTTTGGTGGACACACACTCTGGGTCTGTAGTCAGTCAAATGTGCAATAGGCCTGTCATGTTGTCTTTTTACCTGTGCCCATGTGTATATATCCCTTTCATGGAAAAATCCACATGTCTTGACATGCTAGTTTCAGTCATAAAGAGTCTTCATGTTGTTTGACCATGCCACATATCTACATGGCTGCAGGTTGTTTATGTAGCTGACTGCCACAATTAATAAACAATGGTTCAGCAGAGCACACAATCAGCCGAAGGACCTCACTGCATTTTCTACATGCACGGGGGTTGGGTTCTGTTAGGTTACTATTTTACTTTTAAGAGCTGGTCACTCCCTCCCCGCCCCCCCCTCACCCTTTTTCGCATTGTTTCTACCCAAAGCAGCAGTTTATAAACAAAAATCTGGAATTAGTCCTCTGTCCAAGTGTTCAAATTTATTGTTTCCATTCGACCAGTCTGTATTCCCATTTGCAAAGACTGAAATATGTTGGGTTCAGTTAGGTTGCTTTCTTACTTTTAAGAGCTGGTCACTGCCCTAGCCCCCTCATGTACCCTGTTTTGGATTGTTTCTACCCAAAGCAGGAGTTTTTAAACAAAAACCTGGAATTAGTCCTCTGTCCAAGTGTTCAAATTTCTAGTTTCCATTCAACCAGTCTTTTTTTTCATTTGCAAAGGCTGACGTACATGAGAAATATGAGAACATGTATTATGAGGTTTGGCTTTCTGGTACAGGTTCTGCTGGGCACATGTTAAAAGCGGATTTAACTTCAGGAATACAAGTCACTTTTAATTTCTGCATGATCACATTAATGTAAAGATTCGGACTCAGACTTAAGTTGTGCAAGAAGACCAAGGTATAACTGATTTATCTTGAACTGCATCCAACACGAAATTAAGGGTTCCTCCAGTAATCCAGTGATCATTAGGAAGTCTCTCTACCTGCTCTACAAAATGTTCACAAAATTGTGGCCTGTGTTCATTATGTCCGTAAATATTAGCAAGTGTGAATCTTTGTTGATAAATGGTAACATCTTATATTATGTACCTCCCAGTACCATCTTTAATAACGTTGTAAATTTGATAGTTGATATTGTTTTAAATAAAATGCAGACACCCCTTGCATCTGACTGACTCTGACCAAAGTAAATATTGTAGCCCCATTTTGCGTATCATATGTTGCTCTACTTCTTCAGTACAGGTCACTTCTAGGAGCATAAAAATAGAATATAGAACAAATAGAACAACTCTCTTCTTTTCTGGGAGTCCCTGATACCCCGCACATTAAAAGATAGTTATCCTAAATGAGGAACCATTTTCTATAAGATCATTATTAGGATCTATTTTTTGTACAATACCCCTTTTGGAAATTTTACATGAAACAGGAACAGGGCATAAACTCGCATCCCAAAACAAAGGTAGGACATTTTAGTGGGCTTGATCTTCAATCCCAGCAAAATGAACAGAATAAGATAAAACATAAAAACATGGGTTTCACCTTGAGACCCATGCTAGATAAAGTGATACATGTTATGAAAACCACAACGAATTTAGATAAGGGGATATATTTACACAGCCTAAACAGTGGTTTACCTTGAACATTAGTAAAACACTTTGCTGTCATACAAATATATGCATGTGCATAGAATTAAATGCATGCAAAGAGAGGTAAATAACAATAGTGCTTGTGCCCCGAAGGTTTAAATGAATAACTACAACAAAAATGGACTCTGTCATTATCTAAAATTTCAAAATTTTTACTTACAAATGCATCTTGTCCGAAACCCTATCATAACTGAGGCCACTACTACTCAGTAGCTTCAGCAACTCAGCCGATGAAAATAAAGACACAAGGTGTAAATCATTAAGGATTACTTTGATAGTAAAGATAGTAGGTGGAGGTGGACATTTCCATTCAGTAGCATTAGCAATCTGGTACTTCTATATGTATAGACTACTTCTATATGTATAGACAATTTCAGCTCATGATCATCTTCCTTAATAATGTATCAGGCTCAAAAGCAAATAGCAAAGACACAAAGTCTAAACCTTTGATTAGTTGCAGTATACATATGATTACAAAAACAATAGTGGTTGAATCAAAGAGAGCAGATTTACATTGCCATCGAAACAATTTGACCACCTTCATCTCCATATATACCATCAATTAATACTTGATTATTTCAATAATTGTTGGGAGAAAAAAATGGTTACCCCAAAACAATAATCTCAAGACAAAGATACTACATCCTCAAGCTTAACTTAAGTAATACGTGACTACACCAGAGATGTCTTTCACTCCTTATTGAAGTAACTTCAAGAAATGCAAAGTAAAAAGCTGCACTGTATAAGTTGGAACCTTTCCGAGGAATTTACTCTCCGGGATTGTCCACAACCGAATGGCTCTGAAAAATAAAAACTGGAAAATTATTTTTACTATTAGACACATGCAAAAATATGCTGTAATGCGGGGAAGTACATCGCGCCTAACTTTTATTTTAAACTTTTAAATTTTCGTCTTCAGTTTCCTGACCCTATCCTCTATAGTAGAAATGGAAGCCCTAACAGTTGATTGAACAGTTTATTAACTTCCTCTTGGAGGTTTTTCTTCATGTCTTCAAAACGAGATTTCATTTTAGTCTCCATAGCCTGCAAATCCACATTGGCCAGATCCGACTGCAGATAGAGTAGCTATCTTCTATATCTGATAATTCAGCCCGACTCCCACTGTCACTGTCCCTTTCAACAAGCTGTTTGGCCCTTTTGGGGTCGACCTTGAAAGATAGAGATGAACTTGATGAAGCACTGCTATGATTCTCCTTTTTTCCTGAGGCATTGACTAAGTATGTTTCAAGAAAAAAACATCTCATTTTATTCTGAATCTGCTGGTAATGATCCATACTGAGGGAAAGGCAGTGCACTAGATCCACTGCATAGAGCTCTGCATACAGTATACATAATAGGCACAATGCTGTGCTTCACTGGTCTCAATGCTCTTGTCAGCAGAGGAATGGCCACCTCAATAGATCTCAATCAGACCACATGCCAGTCAGGGTTTCTACTGCTGCATAGATTTTTCCATGATGGACAGTTCAAAATTATATCCAAGATTTTTCCTTTGCCAGAAATTCTCTAGGTTGCAGAAATTTCAGGTTGGAAACCCTTCTCTTTCCTATGTAAAGGTGGATTTTTCCCAGAGCAGGTGTATTGGGATCCCCTCATTTCTATGGTGACCTTGACCTCCCTGAGAAATTTAAGTCTTAAAAATCTTCAAAACTATATAACAGGTAAATGTGCCTTTCCAATTTCAATACATAGGCTAGTGCCAAAGGCAAATCCAATGAACAGTAAACCAACATTGTAGCATTTTAATTAATGCTGATTAGGGACACTTGAAAAATTTAAATCATCAATATCTTCAAAACTATCATAGTTGAGGTGCCATTCCAATTTCAATTTGTACGTTTGTGCTAGTGGCGAATCCAATAAAGAGTAAAGCAAAGTTGTTACATTTTGATTTATGCTTATTAGAAGCACTTTGAAAAAATTAAATCTAGAGCATCTTCAAGAAGGGCAGAGTTATCATTCGTATTTCAATTATCAGGTTTGTGCCAGTGGTGAATCAAATGAACAGCAAAACAAAGTAGTTTTTAATTTATACAAATTAAGTGAAGGCACAATTTAATATCTTCAAAACTATAACAGCCTAATACAGTGGTCCTGTTCCAACTTCAATATGCAAGTTTGTGATATTACTGTATCCAACGAACCGTTTAATAATGTAGCATTTTTAGCTATAAGCAAACCTTCTTTTCCAATTTTGTTATTCAGTTATTGTACCTGTATTGTAAACAAATTTCGTTAATATCAATGAGCACAAAGCCACACATATTACCATCACTGACAACCATTTAATACGTGAAAGAATAAAACGGTTTGCCCAGTCAAATGCCCAAGGGTCACGTAGTGACGCCCGCTAAGCTTCACTTTAAAAGTTCTAGCATTATGAGCATGTCAGTTTTGACGTTAGTGTAACCAGAAGTGCATACTGGATGTTTATGACACTTAATTCAAAGGGTTAACAACTTGGTTTAAACTTTTTTTATTTCGTGAAACAAAAAAACGATTGGGGAGAAGGCAATGCCCATATGAACCCCTCTTGTAAAGAAAAAAAAACAAGAAAACAATAAAGAAAAATGTAGAAAAGAAAGACTGGACGTTTTACAGGACAACACATGAAAAAAATCATCTAGAAGATTCATGTCCCCTTTTACAACACACGTATAAAAGTCACGTTAGAGTTTTGTGGTTCCCAACTAAGGGAAAATAAATATAACACTTGCCATGGAAACCATATGGTTCCTTGTGTGTATACCTAATAACAGCATGGTTAATTTTGAGTTTAATAGACATGTTGCAGTTTTCTGGTCCGTGTAACAATGTTTGTGACTGAGAAAACGCAGGAGGTATTACTGTGTTATGTAAAGAATTCCGTTGTACAGTACACTATGGACACTCCACAAAAAAGGAAAAATATCTTCGTTTCCTGCATCATAGTAACATTATCATGTTGAAACTACTTATACATGTATTTTAAACAAATCAGCATTAAGGGAACTGCATTCCATGCTGAAAACTGCGAAAGTATTATATTTTCTTTCCTGTTTCCAACATAATATAAATCATCGTATTTTGGTTTGTCCTTGCTTATTTTAAATCTAAAATTCTTGTACAGACTCCCTTCTTTTAACTTCAATCGGTAAATTGTTTCACAGAGCTATGATTGACGGGAAAGGAGTTACCAAACAAATCTGTACAGGTTCAAAATTGAGCTAAGAATGCATGCGGAGGTTGTATCTTGTTCTATACTCTGTATTGTTTGCAGAAAGAAAGTACAGACACATTGGTGTAATTTTATTGATAATCTTCTACATTAATACTTATATCTGTTTGTCCCTTTGAACAGCCAGTATTTTCCTATCCTGTCTCCTTTTGACTATGACCAGTAAAATGGCTTGTTCCTGTTGCTGCATGGGCCGCTGCCAGTTGCACATTTTCCAGTTTGTTTTCATTAGCTCCAGAACAATTAGTGAATACTGATTCTCGATACTCCAAGACTGGGCATGTGAATGAAAAATACAAAATCTCTAGGGAGCGTCTGTTGAGTTTATGCTTCAGATTATGTAAAATTGAAACCATTTTCATAGCTTTCATAAATAGAATCGACATGTGAAGACCAAGACAAGTTTGCTTGTAGTAAGAGGCCGAAAAGTCCATGTTCTTTGACATTTTCAATAGCTGTACCCTCATACTTAAGAGCAGGACTGGTCACACTCTGGCGTTTTCTTGTTATTACCATTTCCTTTGGTTTGCTCGGATTAAATGTCAGAAGCCAGTCACGGGACCATTCAGAAGCAGATTGCGAATTTTCGTTTATTTCAATGGTAGCTAAAAGGGATCCTCAACTGAGACGCAGATAACAGTTTCATCAGCAAATAAACGAACATTAGTCTGGATAACATCAACTATATCTTTTATATAGATAAGAAAAAGAGGCGGACATAGGACAGAGTCTTGAGGGATACCAGCTGCAATGTAGCCCCTGCAAGTAAATTCCGCATTTTTAACCACCCTTTGCTTTTGAATGTAAGATAATTTTGAAACCACCCTAGCAGCTCCCCAGTAACTCCACAATTAGCCAGTCTATTTAATAATGCTGAATGGTCAACTCGATCCAATGCCTTTGTTATATCGCAGAAGACGACTCTAATTTCTTTCTGCTCGTCTGTAGCCTTACAAAACTGGTGGCAAAGGTAGATTCACTGATTTACTGTTCCTTCATTTGGAATGTAGCCAGATTGTTTATCTGTGATCACTAGATTATCCCTACAAAAATTGAACAAATGCTTTAAGATCACCCTTTCCATTGATTTCCCTGCACAACCATAGGAGTGATATATTTATTTAACAACTTAATACGCTAGCAATTGAATAAAACAATACTACGCTGAGTCGCTGACCAAGATTTAGATGAAATCTCAACGACAGCAAAAAAAGTTCCGGGGCCATACATGTATGTAAAATGCATGAAAAGTTTTACATGTGCGGCTATATAGGTGCTACCGAAGTTACAAAGGACTACGTAATGGCCCATATTGCAACAGCTGACTCATCATTATTATTATATTAGCAACGTTATCATCTGCATAATGAGGGATTAAGGATTTCACCATAAAGGTGAGTAAGAATTAAACGTAGATCATGGCTTCATCCCTATAAATAGACCATAGCTTCATATCTGTATCGCCCCTTTGTATATATCAAGGGCTACATTGAGCACAGGGGAAGACCCAAAAATAACTTCAGGCAAAGTTAGTAGATAACATAGAAATTTGCGAAAGAAAGAAAGAAAGAAAGAAAGAAAGAAAGAAAGAAAAAAAGAAAGGAAAGAAAGAAAGAAAGAAAGAAAAAGAAAGAAAGAAAGAAAGAAAGAAAGAAAGAGAAAGAAAGAAAGAAAGAAAGAAAGAAAGAAAGAAAGAAAGAAAGAAAGAAAGAAGAGTAAGCCGCTCTCCACATGGTTTTGCTTACAAAACACACCTGAAGTGTCCACACGGATCAGTGCCGTAGGAAATCCAGAAGTACGATAAAAGATGAGTAGGACAATGGTCGAGGCTCGATGATAAGATGACCTTCATGAATTTTGACAAGCTATCGGAAAGTCAAAACATGCAGAGAATTTAATGGATCGAGAAATTACCATTAGCTCCACTGCAAGAGGGCAACCCAGTTGAATTCTCTGTAGACGATACGAGGATCGACTTGATCAATTTGAAAAAGACGCGCCTACACAATGATGGCTCTGCTATAGGTATTGGAGATAACGCAGGTCTTGTAAACTTGACTTTACAAAGTTTATGGTCGGAGATTCAAGTGTACTGGCAAAACAGACTGGTGAGTGGTGGACGACTGAATACATACAAAGCATACCTGAACACAGTGCTGAATTATGGTGAAGATGCAAAAAAAAGTAAACTGCAAACTCTGCTGTACTTTAAAGACAATGCAGATTACATAGGTGAAATGGGCCCTCTGGTTGGTCTGAATTTCGGATTGACATAACAAAATTCCCACACAATTAAAGTAGAGGCCAGATTTGCTCAAACACTTCCGACGACAGTTGACCTGGTCATCTATGCCATTTTTCCAGAACTCGTAGAAGCGGACTACACTCTTAACATAAAAAAATGTATATCAACAAGGAACTAGAAAAGAAAGATTTGCTTGAAAGCAAATCTGTGTGTGTGTGTGAAAAATTTGCACAATTGCAAAAATATGCAGTGTTGCAACACTCACAATTTGAGTCCAACATGAATAAAATTGGATGGAAAGTGACCAAATTATGGCTAGATGACACATTCAAAAGGCAAAATGACCTTGACCTTTAGAGGTCAAATGTAAATGAAACTAGTACTTTGCTATCTGGATATCAGAAAAAAATAGAATTTGCCTGTAAAAAGTATTCTTTATTTCCAAAATATCAGCAACATCCCGCCTGCCCACATAGACAAGTGCCCATATGTAGCTACAATTTGTGTCCAACATGATCAAAATTGGATGATAATTGGCCGAGTTATGGCCAGATGAAAATTTCAAACGACAAAATGACCTTGACTTTTGACCTCTGGAGGTCACATATGCATTCCAAAAATGTGCAGTGTTACAATATATACAATTTGAGCTCAACACGATTAAAATTGGATGAAAATTGACCGAGTTATGGCTGGATGAATATTTCAAAAGTCCAAGTGACCTTCACCTTTGACCTTTAGAGGTGACATGTGAATTATAAAAATGTGCAGTGTTAAAGTAGCTACAATTTGTGTCCAACATGATCTAAATTGCATGACAATTGACCGAGTTATAGCTACATGAATATTTCATAGGGCAAAATGACCTTGACCCTTGACCTCTAGAGGTCATATGTAAATTACAAAAATGTGCAGTGTTACAGTAGCTACAATTTGTGTCCAACATAATCAAAATTGGATGGAAATTGACTGAGTTATGGCTGGATGAACATTTCAAACATACAAATGACCTTGACCTTTGACCTTTAGAGGTCACATGTAAATTACAACAATGTGCAGTGTTACAATATCTACAATTTGGGTCCAACATCATCAAAATCGGATGAATACCTTGGAAGCCAGCAGCAATTGAAATGTTTTAATTGCCCTAATTTGCATAATTTTCAAAATCTTGACTATTCAGAACCATATGCAAAACTTCACTGCAGGTGCTTTAGCCATGCAAAGTTTAAAGTTTCTAGCTTGCACGGTGTCTGAGTTTAAGACGACACAAAAATCTGCCGGAAAGAAAAGAAAGAAAGAAAGAAAGAAAGAAAGAAAGAAAGAAAGAAAGAAAGAAAGAAAGAAAGAAAGAAAGAAAGAAAGAAAGAAAGAAAGAAAGAAAGAAAAAGAATATTGGGTAAAACAATGTGTCTTTGTTTACACACAGACATAATAATCACCAACTAAGATCCGCGTTGCTGAAACATTACGTAACGAGACGCATGAGAGAAACAGGAGAAACAATGATGATATAGTATTCCCTTTCATAAGGAAATGCTGTAAATTGTAGAAGAAAAATAAAGTTATGAAAACGTTTTTGTGGTTTCGTTTTTTTAAAGCAATTTATAAGAAAATATTTATGTGGGTGTGAATGATTATGTGTGGATGCAGATATATATAAGGATTTTGTGTGGATATTTATGTGTGGATGTGGACAGGTGTGCATTAATGTGAATGTAGAAATATTGGTGGATTTTGAGTAGATATTTTTGTGGATTTTGTGGATATGTGTGTGTGTGAATTATCTGTGGCTATTTATGTGTGTATGTGAATATTTATGTGTGGATTTAATGTGGAAATATGGGTGGATTTGCGTGGATTACCATGTGTGGATGTGGATTATACGTTTGAATTTTTTAGAAGTTATAAGTAGAAAACAGAATGACAGGCTTTGACCTTTGCACATGGGCAGATATAGAATAACTCTCCTGTCCCTAGATGTGGGAAGCTAAATCTACTATATTTGCCCAGCCATTTAAAAAAATACATCGTATGAACAAAGAAGCAAGACAAAACTGGTTGAAGCAAGCTGCTCCCAGTTTTAAGCCCTTAGGGAGAAACTTCAAGTCACTCTTTGGAAGCCAAGGGACACTCTTTGGCAACCCAGGGACACTCTTTTGGAAGCGAAGGGGCACACTATGGGAGTCATGGGCCACTGATTGAGGGACCAGGGCCATTGATTGATGCAGAAACACATGTCCCTTTTAAACACCCTTTTACGATGATCGTGGCTGCCACTACCGGTTTTGGCAAGACCCATACTGTATACCTAAACCAACTTTTATATAAAGCTAACCAGACCACTGAACTTCCACCCGAGAGAATAATTATTTGTTACACATATTGATAGCCTTTGTATAATAAGATGCAAGACAGTATTCCAAATATTGAATTCATCCGAGCAAGAACATTTTCTGGACCCTAACACAAGAAACTTGATTGTATTTTACGATCTGATGAGCGATATAAGCATAGATGAAAGAATGACAGAATTATTCACCAAAGGAAGCCACCATCGCAATTTGAGTGTTATCGTGCTCATGCAAAATTTCTATGGGCCACGTACAGTGACCATACCCCAAAATTGTCAGTATTGTATCTGTGTCTTTTTGCCCAGAACCACTTCCTAGCAGTCATTACCCTATTCCGCAGTCTGAACTCTTTACTCTCCATAAGCTATCCTGTCCCTGTCTAACCTATATACATATGGAAGTACTATTGTCCATAATGCACACGTTACTCTGTAAAATTTTTACATAGGCTGTATCAGCCCAAATAAATTTAAGGGTCCTCAGCGGGTAACTACTCTATGTTTCAGAGCCTATTACCCGTACATGTCTCTCTGAGTAGCGGCTCCTTGTCCAAGCTAGATATTCAGCAAAGACAACCCACATAATAATGAATAAATATGAACGTGGCAAATGATGAATTAGCTAAATACGTGACGTTTTGCTTACAAATACAGAGCTTTATTTTGAAAGAAAAAAATACCTGTCAAACAAACCATAATTACTAAATTTGTATAGTACAGGTTCAGTTAAGAACAATTTCACTTACCCCTGAACCAAAATGTACCCTTTTCTAACTGGACAGGTTATCCTAGTTAAACCACCCGCCAGTGTATAACTGAAATGGAAACAAGCTGGGGCATTATATTCAGTCCCAGTGATTGTAAAATAAACAGTTGCAGCTAGACCACGTGTAAAAACCAAGGGAAATCCTAACAAGGACTGCAACAATGGACATCCCGCACCAGAAATGCAAAACAAACTCCATGATGACGCCTATCCCTCAAACAATAAAGGACTCTTTCACTGCCAACCCTGAATCAATGTATCAACGTAATGTGTCAGGTTTGTGACATTTGAGAAAATACTGTCAATTTTGAGTATTTTTTAATATTGAGTAAATGTGCATTTAGGCATGCCAGAAAAAAAAAGTGAAAGTCATTAGCATTTATGCCAAAAACATGTTATCAAAACAGTTTTTCTTAACAAGATTTTAAGTACAATTAAGCACATATGTAAGTGTCATAGGCTGCTGCTTGCTACCGATAGCCCCAGGGGGGTTTAACCTGACAGAAAACTTGCTAGCCTAAAATGTCTGAAAATGAATATTAAAACAGAAAGATGCCAATAGATAAAGTTAAGCAGCAAAACAGAAAAGTTTAAAAACTGTAAATTATTGTAACCAAACTTTCTAATAATCTTTGGATATTAACAGCAAATTATAGGGTAAGTCAGAAAAGAATGAAAGTTATTTGTATTTAAGTCAAGAAAATGCAATGAAAATATAATATTCCTTAACTCCCAGTTAGTATCTTCATAGACTTGTCTATAGCATTTGATACCTTAGATCATGAAATTCTACTCGCAAAATTAAAATACGATCCTTAAAGTTGTTTTAAAGTTATTTAAGTAGCCGTAAGCAATATGTCGAATTTGATGACACAAGGTCTGTCTGCTGCAAATACTACTGTGGTCACAAGGTTCTATTATAGGACCTCTCTTGTTTATAAAATTATATCAATGATTTAGCACACGCAAGTGAAATATTTGACCAAAGAGATTCAGAAACTACAAAAGAAAGCCATAAGAATTATATCATGTAAAAAATACAATGCCCATACAGATCCATTATTTAAAAGCCTTAAATTACTCAAACTAGCAGACATTTTTACCTCATCTAAATTTAAATTCTATCATAAATATGTTAACATGAAACTGCCAGACAGTTTAGAAAGTTTGCCCTTCTAAACAAGTCAAGGTATACATAGATATAATACAAGACAAGCTGGTAACATTTATATACTTAAATACAAGGACAGTTATGCTAAAGACTGGTTACGTTTTGGTGTGCCTGAGACTATCAACAAATCTCCAGCCAATCAACGTGAAAAAATATATACGCATCGTTATAATGGACTAGCAAATTACAGAAAAAATTCTATATTGAAAATTTTCAGGAAAATTGCATAATTAAGAACTGGTACATTTGTTCCCGAGAAGGTTAACGTTGAAGATTAGTTTAGAATTATTATTGCCTTCACCAGAGTGTATGTGTAAGTACCTCATATTATTATAATTTATCATTTCTCCGTGGCTGAACATTTTGTTATATTACCCTTCATTCTGCAAATACAGTCGCCATGAAATATTTAGTTAATTTGTACAGGGTGGCCCCATGACAGCGACAGTTGTCTGTGTCTTGATGGGAGTCTCCGTGACCACACAATTTGTTCATTGATTATTATATTATATTTCTGTAACTTTTTGGTCGAATAAAACTGTCCTGAGTCATGAGTCGTTAACCAGATATCAAGTACAATTAGGCAAGCTTGTAACTGTCGTGGGTAGCTGCTTGCTACCTCTAGCCCTTGAGGGTTTGACCAAACAGAAAACAAGCTAGCGTAAAATGTCTGAAAGGTGACCATTAAAATAGAATGATGCCAAAAGATAAAATCAAGTAGTATTTAATTTTAGGCAACATGCCTATGGATTTGCAAACGATCAAAACCATAAGTTAACGCATGTTCCCAGATAGGCCAAAGAAAATGACGGACATGTACAAAGAAGCCACCTCAAAACCATACGGATTCCTGGTGATTGATTTGAAACCGACAACACCCGACCGCGAGCGACTGAGAACAAATACTACGTCACAAAAATCTCCACAGAAGACCACCAAATTATCAGCAGAACATTTGAAATCTCTTATGTCCATGTCTAGTGATTCAGCCAGTTATAACGATGATGCAGAGGATGACGTGAGACACCAGCAACCTATGACAAATAAAGACAAGTTGCCGTACATGAAATGGTTACAAAGTCTTGATGACAAGACAAGTCAAGATCCTCCACAATGTAAAGAATTTCTGAAAAGCATAACCCATCGCAGTGACATTAATAAATCCCTCATGCAGAATAACAAAGCATTAGCTCATTTATGTGAGTATAAGTGCACATCCCTGAAAAGTCGAATGGTGTGAGACCTCACCGTAAAATACCTTGCCTCGTGTACCCACAGGCAAGAGTCGCCTTTGAGCTTATTGCGTGCGTACATTGCGGGACTGTTGATACTTATTTACCCCCCAACCCCACCCCCAAATACCATGGACTGGTGGCTTACGTGCAAATACTGTGAACTTTTAAGGAAGCCCGACCCCAAGCGGACGATTAAAATATTCGTGTATTACCCGACTTGTAAGGAAACATCTGTTGGTAAATTTAAAAATAGCAAGAAAAAGTAAGTGGAGTATGAAAAGGTGGATAGCATAAATATGGAATCTATAGATTGACAAAATCTATAAGTAGCAGGTCGTCTCGTTATACTATAAGAGCATGGATTTTTATGTACTGTTGAGAAGCGAAGACAGTCAACTCTTATACCCTGGAAACAGTGGGAAAAATTTTCGTGTGCAATTACCACAGGAAATAAATTTATCGGGATATTGGGGAGTTGCTGTGAGTGATATCCATATTGACCAAGCAAAAGAAAAAACAAGTCAGTCGCTGTTGTGTTGTGACATTGTAGACTGTACTATAGTCGGGAACAGTTTAAGACAAATATTATGAAGAATATCACCATCAGATACACGTTTTTCACAGAACAGTTCACCCATGTTGTGCAGAATCCCATACAACAAGTAGCTATTTTCATAGTAGGCACCGAGAACCAACCAACAAATATACGCTATTGTGACATTACATTACATTTTCGGCCGTCTCCATTATGAAGGTGAAAAACAATATACCAGGGTTTAGAGCCTTCAATCAACCATGGGATCTTTCCGGTCCACAAAACGGAGGAAAAAAATAGAAAACGAAAGACACTATCAACTATATCTCCCAATATGGCACAGGATCTACAGATGAAAGCCAAGTTGAAGACAAAGAAAAAAAGTTTAACCACAGAAATCTGCTCGTCGTAATATTTCTGTGTAATTCAAGAAAAATTAAGTTATGATCTCGTGAAATGAAATGTGTTTGTTGTCTGTTTTGTTTAATGTCTATATCATAATTCGACTTTCTTCTAAAATGCATGCAACATGTAGTGACAGCAACTATTTATGGTAAACACAGTGTGCCCCAGCTGATCAGACCTAGACAAGAGCTGTTTTATAGTCATGGTTTGTTTACACAAAAGCTTAAGCTCTATACGTTGGTCATTGCACAACTCTGTGAAGTAGTCGCCGATTTTATCATTTGTGAGAGAGCAGAGTGGCTGCGGGAACGTGTGTCAAACTCTCTTGTTGTTTTTTGTGTTTGTGTTTTTGTTTTTTTTATCTTGGAACATTTGTGAGTTTTTTTGTTTTTGTTTTTGTTTTTGTTTTTTTTTTAGGTCTACAGAAAGAATTACACGGGGTCTGTGAGCAGAGCAAATCTACCGTTGTGTATCTTCAACATCCGTTGTAACATGTCTCTAATATGTGCACTGTACAGAGGCAGCTTCACGCTATGGCCAAATGAGCAACACTGACCTCCAAATCAAACGGCACTGATCTGTGTGCACACTTGAGGCGTGTTTTGTAAACGAAGCCATGTGGTGAACTACCTGCTCATCATGAATTCTTTCTTTCTCTGTCTTTCTTTTTCTTCTTTCTTTGCAAATTTCTAGGTTATCTACTAACTTTGCTTGAAGTGATGTCATTTTTTTCGGTTATTTTCCCTGTGCTCAATATAGTCTTTTGTATGTAAAGTGGGGCGATACAGATATGAAGCTATGGTATATTTATAGGTATGAAGTCATGTTCTATGTTTAATTCTTGGTCATCTTTATGGTGCAATCCTTAATCTCCCATTATGAAACTGATGACGTTACTGATATAAAAATGATAAGTCAGCTGCTGCGTTATGGGCTATTATGTAGTCAAAAGATGCCTCAGTTGTTAGACCCAAAGCAGGCAAAGAGACACCAATGCGCAGAAGTATATTAGACGCGAAACTTGGGGTTGTGCAGAACGATTAAAGTAAAGGGCCTAAGGCGGTTTTCAACATCCGTGGCAATGTTGGCTAATTTTGTATAGTAGCAGCATTATTATATGTGCACACAGAACACATTCTCTTTTCTGTATTTTCTTTCGCTGGACATAGAAAGCTCAAAGACAGAGGCAAAGCAACGATCGAGGCTATGTACAACATCCATGGAAACATTTTAAGGTTCGACAACAGTTCTGGCCCAGAGTTTAACCTCTGACATTTCTTTCCAAATATGGACAAGCCCTCCAAAATAAGAAACTGAAAGTAGTTCCCATTTTTAGAGATAGCATATGAGTTTTACTAGGTGCACATAAAATACGTATACGTAATTCTTCTCTCTGTATTTTCCTGTTGTCCTGGAAAATGTAGCTATAATTACTGGATAAGAGCATGGCACATTTCACTGAAATACACGAAGCACTGGAGATAGAGAGGGACAGTAGAGGGGAGAGAGCGAGGCATCAGAATTGTAAGCAGAAAACTTTCTATCTGATGGAGAGTTCGGGGATTGAATTCAATATAGCGAATTGGGCGACTACAACAAAAGGTAATACATATGTGATACAGTAAGAAATATTTTAAAAGCTATGAATATAGATTTAAAAGTGTTATGTCGTCAACCATTTAAACAATATTGATCATGCAGGTACGAGATTACTGGCGTAACCTGATGCAGGAAAATTAGAAGGCGAACACAAAGCAGATCAGCAGGTGTCCATAGAATATCATTTCATTCATATGATTTATAGATCACAAATGCCGTAAAAAAATATATAATGTATATTCACATAAAAATAGCCTGTGCCTATCAGAGGAAAACAAAGAGGTGGATTCTGGCCATCAATTTGTGTCCGCTGTTTTATATTCGACTGGAGTCATCGTGGCAAATGTTGCCTGAGCTGGTTTGGGCAAACAGGTGGAAACTGGTGCATATTAGACTGCGAAACTAGTACTTTCTTCATGAAATACATAGAAGTCATGATTGATAGATGAAGACATGCAAAGATTTCCATTCTGCTCAAATGCGACATGACGTGTTTGCTGCATGTGCAACAGCGTGAGATCAAACTTGGCATTGGAGAACAGACGTAAATACATTTTGTTTTTTGACCCAGGAAAGGCCGGGTCTCGAACCAGCAACCTTCGGCGCCAATCACCTACAGCCGAATGTGGTGTCATACCAGTGTTGTGCATGGAAACATCCATTATTTCATGCCTCACTCAGCTCTTATTAAAATAATGATAATGATAGTAATAATAATAATAATAATAATAATAATAATAATAATAATAATAATAATAATAATAATAATAATAACAATAACAACAATAACAATAACAATAATAATAATAATAACAATAATAATAATAATAATAATAACAATAATAATAATAATAATAATAATAATAATAATAATAATAATAATAATAATAATAATAATAATAATAATAATAATAATAACTTGTTTGCCTCAGAAACATTGTCACTTTCGCCTGTAATTGTGCTTCCCTATGGCTCAAACTATAACAAGTGGCTGCCTGGACAACTCTATAAGCCTACCAATGATGGACATTGATTCTGATCAAGCTCTATCTGTTCTGCACATGCAACAAAAAGTCAACTCTGCTTAAATGAAAACTTAATTCAAACAAGTGTTCTTTGTTTGTCTGTACTTTATGTTATAACGAAGATTTTAATGAAAAGAATATAGTAATATTAGTGATCACGAACACGGTGTTATACAACCAATAGGATGTACTCATATCTAAAGGCGGTCCTACTCTAACACCTATTGAACAAAAGAGGGAGCCACATGCATCAGGGCAGATCCATGTATTTATCATGGTCAAAAGTACTTTCTCTACAAAATGAACAACACAAACACACAATAATGTTAAGAAAATGTATTAACATATATTTGAAACATAAAGGATGCCTAAAATAATTAGAAATGGGCTCTCTTTTGGTTGAAAAGGTGTTATTTATGGATGTTTATGTAGTATTTAATACAAATCTGCCCTGATCATGGTGGAAGCATCAGTCTGTTGCCCTGGCAACACAGGAAGTGAGCAGGATTGCAGTTAAATATGAATGTCCTCTATTGGATAGAAATCGATATCCAACCATTATTAACGATATGGCTACTGATATTTTTATACATATATAGTTGAGACCCATTTATATAGGAATCTCCGAACCCGAATCTTTTCAAAGCTGATTTCATGAAAGACCATTCTAGCGTTCCAAACACTTTTCTAAAATCTAGGAAAAGAATAGCACCAGCAAAATTTAGATGCTCGGCATAATCAGTCACATCATTAATGAGGCGTATATTGAATCCAATATAGCGTCCTTTTATGTATCCCGTCTGATCAGTAGAGATTATTTTATGCAAATCTTTTTGAGTCCTTTCAGCAAAACCATAAGCCAGATGATGAATCAAATTCATTCAAATTTAAACTGGCTGAACCAGATTTTTAATTACCTTACAGGCAAGAAGTGTACAATAAAGACCTGTTTAGACTTCACCGAGTTCTCTGTGACTAGTTCGGTTTTTTGTGGAAATTGTTTTCGGCATTGTCGCTACTATAGCAAACTGGACTGCTTTTGTTAATTTTGAGGTATTCATTTATTTTCATTTCTTCATTAAATTTGTTAATACAAGATGGCCAATAAAGCACAATACACAGCTACTTTCCAGTGGAACACTGTCATACACGCAATAAATACATCACATAAAGATCTACTAATTTTAATGCAAATCACCCATGGATGCTGCAAATTAACATAAAATACAGTGAAATAAGACAAACATAGATGTCAAAAGTCCACCAAGTAAACATGTCACCATATTGAGATTACAGGTATGCTCGTATAGATGCAACAGGGCACAAAAATGTATCCAAATCCAAATGATGTTTCCTTTTTAGTGGTTACGCTGCCTCCCACCAGATGGTGAAGCCATTGTATGGGTGTGGCACCATTGTTATAATTTTTTCTGTAACCAGCAGAGGGCACTGTGTACAAAATGGCGACAGATGCGAAGTTGGATAGTTGCATCGTCAGATGCTGTTAGCTATGTTTTGCTGGTTTTCACAGTCAGATAACCATGATTTTCCCTTCCCGTAATAATGATAGTTGATACAGTGCTACAGGCTGCTAAAAAAGGTGATTTGGGAAGGTTGCAGCTGTTAAATTTACAGGGAACACCCCCAGAAGATCTTGTTGACAGTGTCGGCGCAACGTGCATTCACTATGCAGCAAGGGCTGGTAATTTGGATGTGCTTAAATACCTGACTACCACTTGTGGCTTCCCGGGCAACTCAATTTCCAGCATCGGGGCCACTCCGGCCCATGATGCGGCCGCAACTGGACATCTAAATGCCATGAAATGGCTGCTGTCCGAGGGAGGATGCAGTGTGGCGGACCAGGATGCGTCGGGGGCCACGGTAACCCATCTCGCAGCGAGGTACGGGCACCTGGCGGTATTGAAGTGGCTGGTTACCGAGACCGGGGTGTCGCTGACGACCCGAACACGCGCCGGTGCTTTACCTTTGCATTTTGCTGCAGCCATGGGAGATTTGGATTCAGTGAAATATTTAGTGGAACACGAACCAGCGTAAGTGCCTGCGTTTTCACATTGTGTGTGTGTGTTTTGTTTTTTCCTGTGACTGCAGCCGTAGAATCATGGAGCAATAAAGCTGTAGTTTCTTTTCTCCGTGGTATAATAGAGCAGGGTTGAGGTTGTTCACGTGATGAATTGAAGTGAAGACCAAGTATGTACTATAGTTGATGTACGTTGTCGATACGGTGGGCAAAAACACTGTTATTATCACTTGCTAATCTATATTTATATGTGATGAGTTTCCAGTTTCTGAACTCTGAAATTTTGTGCAACGATGTCTAGCTCTGTTCCCCGGCGTCTCAGTTGCCGGTAAACGCATATTTGGGTTCCACGCGCCAAGCAAAAAGCGCGCATTTCAGAGAACGCACACATTATCTTTGCAGATTTTTTATAAACTGGTTTCATGTTTACTTGTACAAAAATGTTTGCCCTGCTGACCCAATCCGAACTTCATCTGTGTGGAGTTTTCAGTTGCTATATCGAGAATAGGAACATTGTTTTTTTAGAAGCTCGTAACCAGAATTGAAGTGATATGTCTAGCACAGACCACCTGTATTCGTCAAGAAAAGACATCTTTGTTTAGGTTTTACCATGGAAGTACAGGTTAGAACTTGAAGTCTCTGATTTATAACAATAATTTTCCTCTCTATGGTCAGTGACGCATTGTGCTGCACTTTTACAAACTGACGTTACTAGTATATATACAATATTATTGTGCACATGTGTCTAAAGAACACAAGAAGTGAGGCACATATTAGAACATTTGAAAGATGAAAATGAAAAGATTTGGGCATTTTGGCAACTTATAGAAAAATGACATGGATCAAGTTTATGCAATATGTAAAATTATTGGTACAGTTTCATGTTGCAGGTAATCTGTACAAATATTAACTTTGTCAGGTTGGCGTTTTGGAAAATAAATCTTGCTAAGTGTGGTTTATGGGATTTGCTCTTAGTATGCTATACAGAAATAATATTCTTGCTGTACATATAACAATTTTATGATTTTATTTTATTTTATTTATTTATTATTATTATTGTTTCTTTTTTATTTAAATGGTCTTTCATGTGGTACAAGTCAACCCCTGACAACCCCAAACTGAAGTTGGTTTGGGTTTGCCATGGCATGGGTATACCAAAATGTGATTGGACAATTTTTTTCTCTTACCCGTAACCATAGGCACAAATGTAGGTGGGGGGGGGGGGGGTTAGGGTACAGTGGTACCTGCTATTTAAGACCACCCTTAAAGCCAGACAAAAGTGGTCACATATGGCAAGTGGTCTTTCACTGCAGGTAAGCTTACAAAGAAATTAAAGGCCATTGTCTTGAAATGGCGGTCTTAAAAACTAGTGCGGTCTTTCACGAGAGGTGGTCTTTAGAGCAGGTACCACTGTATTCTTTTTTTGTTTTGTTTTTTTTTTTCTGTTTTTTTTTTTTTTTTTTTCATTTTTTGATTGAAGCTTAATATTGCCAACAGGAAAGTGCCAGTTAAGTAGTGTGGCTGAACATACATCATACCTGTACATCATCAAATTAATGATCTTATGTACTACAGGACTGGCAAGCTAACAGTTCACACCCCAGAGAGTGGACCCAAAATGAATAAAACAGATACTGAAGATCATTGAGACTATCTCAGACTATATGTGGCAAGTCTGTCTGTGTGTCTCTACAGTGCCCCCAAATGTAAAAAAGGGAATCTGGCACTTGTGGCAGGTTACTACCAGGATTTTAACTCATATATATGTTGCGTGTCATATGGGAAGCTGGGCCAAATGAGAATACAGTGGTACCTCTTTTGAGAGGCCGCCCCTACAGCAGGTCAAAATGCGGTCTCTCAAAACAGGTGGTCTTTCATTAGAGGTACAACAACATGGAAAAGATAGTGCAGTGTTCAGAGAGAGTGGTCTTAAAAAGATATGCAGTCTCTCATTAGAGGGGTCTCTCAAGAGAGGTACCACTGTATTCCTATAATGCACTACAACGCCATGGAATTCCAATATGGCGAGGCCATATCAGAATCCTATTCACCACCATAAATCAAAACGGTTAGTACTGTCTTGTTTTCCAAAATTTATTTTTTGTTTCTACTCAAACATCAAAGTAACAGTGTCCAGGCTTAATTTTTTTTTAGATTTAAAGAGGTGCAGCTGCCATTCTGTTAACCTGTCAATTCAAATGGGTCAGAGATGGGTTATAACCTGGATGAGGGATCACTGGCAGGCTGCACTGGCTTAGGCCGTGGGGCCATTTAATAATCAGGACCGTACAGGAATGCCAATATGGTCCAAGACCATACATGATTTTTTTTTTTATCTCCCCATGTGTGAAGAAAATGAGAAGTTTAATTTATATGGTACTGTCAAGGACTGAATTGGAATTCCAATATGGTCCAGGACCTTAATAGAATTCCAGTATAGAAGCAGCATGATGGCGGGGTCACATCTCGCGAGATTCCAATTTGGCTTTGACATTTCGGAAATGGCACAGATTCCAATATGGCTCAGAGCATACATGTCAACTGTGTAAACTGTCATTTGGTGGAGAATGTAGAACTGTTTGCCAGAAATCCATAGGAAGTGAAACCATCCATGTAGGGTTTAATTTGTGACATGAAAGCATTGTCAAGCAGACAATGGGGAATGGAGGTGATGATGACGAACACACAGAGACAATGAGACCATCGTGCATATGCAGGCAGTCTGTTATATCCACAGAGCTACTTAACCTTTGCCTGGTCATGATAAGCTGGAGTCGCTGGCCTTTCTAAGCAACCAACCCATGCCAAGAAAAGCTGTTGCCCTGAAGCATGCCACCATGACAGACCTCTTATGAACAGTTATCAGTCAGAGTTGTCCTGATGAGGTCAGGCTTTGGTCAGAGCACACACATATAGGCCACTTCAAAAGTAAGATTCTAGATAAAATAGAATATCTTTCATGCAAAACTGAAGAAATTGTTGATAACTGTATCTAAATTAAGGAGAAAACACTGCTTTTAATACATTTTCTTTGAATTCAGCTTACACACTGAAGATTCCCTGTCAAAATTGAAGAAATATGCCATAAACCATCAAAGCAAGATGTGTAAATCACAGAAAATGGGCAGGGAGCAAAATTAAAAGGCAGGGAGCAAAGAAAAGGGCCAGGGAGCAAGAAAAAAAGGCAGGGTAAATCTTCCTTCTGTTTTAAGCTGCAGAGACCACTGATATAGCTGATGGTTCAACTGACTCGAGCCAGCGTGATTCCTGAGTGAGTACTGTAGTGATCCACACGTCTTGCAGGCTGAAATACACATGTACCTGTATTGTTAATTAATTTGATATTGTTCATACTCAAGCAAATGTACTACAGCTCACCAGTCAGCATGGATTTTATCTTGTTACACCACATGGCTGTTTCAAGGTTAGGCCAAATAGAAAAATAACAAGCTGGGTTTTTTTTTTTTTTTTTTCATTTGGTCTTAATTACTATGCTATCATGCTTATATGTATGCACATGTATATGTGTATGGCTAAATGTCAGGTCAGGGTGTGAAAATTCCTAGATGATCCTATTTTCGGGGACACGAAAAATCCTCTTGAGGACAAATGACTTTCAAATTTCACTTGTCCTATGGACAAGTGCTTTTCACTGACCAAATTCACAATATGTTAAATTTCAAAGTTTGCTGGCATAACAGACACATACACTCACTGTGCGACATAATGATTTCCATTGATGCATACCCTTTCAAACCAAAACTTAGGTACACTTCATCTGTGTTAGGGATGACAAGTGAAAATTTTGTGTTACTTGTCCTTCAGGCGAATACATGTAATTTCAAAACAATTTTTCTTGCCCTGCAAGTGTCAACTTAGTTTTCAGCACAGCCGGCAGGTAAGGCAGCTCAAAAATTTTTGTGTGACTTGCCGATTCTGGCATGTTTGGTTGGCTCAGCGACAGTGAATTCGGTCCATCTCAAATGAGTACAGTGGTCCCCATCTTGTAAGGCGTCCCTCACCAGAGGTACAGGCCACTTCTCACTTGCACTGTGCTTACTCTGGCTGAAGTGCTCTCGTTTCTTTCGTGATGTATATTTTCTGTCTTTCTCTCAAAGCTTTGGTTGTTGCTTGCTGTTTCCTGTGCCCTGGTAGCATTGAGCTGGGTGGGGCATTCATTCATGCAAGCCTGTCTTTCTACCTGCACTTCCTTGGGTCCTTCTGAAAGTTTTTGCCCCTCTAATAACTGAACTACTCCATCTGCATTGGATGCCAACTCTGGTCTTGGCAAGATAGACTTTTGCCTGAGTCTTGCGTAGCCAGAGTGGGATATGGAATTCAACAGCATGGCATTGGATCAATGTGGAGCAATCTATCTGGTGATGCTGGAAGAAGATTTGTACCTGGCCAGAATGCAATAAAAATTTCTCCAATCAACAAGAAATACTATTTGTCCACTCTAGGCAAAGCTGCTGTAAACAATATGTGAAGAATTTATCCAAATTGGATGAAATATGCATACAATTGTTGAAACCACGAGGCAATGATAATGTGTTCTGCTGATTCCTTTTCCACAGACATTTTGATGTCTTGACCAGTCAGAACAAAAAGAGACCTGTTCTTTGGGTATTAAAATGCATTGTGCTTGGTTCACCCAGTATTAAAACATGTTCCAGCTGTTTCAGCACTGCTTGAGTTAATAGCTTACATAACATATGATGGGATGAAAAAAAAATTGTAGTAAAAAACAGGCAGTTTATGCGATTGGGCCTTGACCTGAAAAGTTTAATTGGCATTTTAAGCATGTGCAGGGCATGTTGAGTTAATCTCCCACATTCCCTGTGGGCATGTTGAAAAAAAATATTAAATTCTAGCTCTGTTGCTGATTCAAGGTCAGTCAATAAATAGATATAAATAAAAATTATGTTTTTTGTTTCCTTTTTTTTTTTTTTTTTTGTGCAAGTTACTGAATATTCAAAGGTATACTTTTTGTTTTGCTGGTATGTTTTTTTGCGGGGGGGGGGGGGGGGGGGGGAGGCTGTTGTTTTTTGAGTGGACATGAATTCCAGGCTCAACAGAGATGACATTAAATGTGACACTTATGTGACCTATATCAGAGATAAAACATAATGTAATATTTTGCAACACCTTAATTCGCATCAAGTGCCTTGGGACAGAGACAGACTCATGATAAATAACAGCTGTGGTTCTAGACACCTTGGTCTACAGACAGGCAGTCTACTGGTACAATCATTATGTACCATTTCATTGGAAATATAACTTTTTATCACCAACATAAATATAGTGAATTAGTAATAAACATATGAAAACTGTCGTCTGAAATGGCTTTAAAAGCACAGATTTTAGTCTGTTAATAAAATAATTCGGTACATGACATCTTCTATCAGGAATGTGCATATTGAAGGCATTTAAAATGAAGTTCATTGAAGTTCGAGCATGTTGAATGTGTATGTAAAAGTGCCTTAGGAATGGGTTCACCTGTTACTTCAACCTCCATAATTTATAATTTACAAGTTGAAGCATATATTGTGCACAATTTATGCTTCTGTATAATAGTCTGATTATGATTGTGTTAAAAAAAATACTCCGATATACACGCACACATACATGTAGACATAATACATCAGGGAGAGATGAAATGTTGTCCAGACTTCGACAGTAGGGTTGTATGCATATTTATATTAATAACTCTGAAGTGCTACTTTGGCTGTTAGATCAACATGTAGCAACACGCTCTATCAGACTTATCCCTTTTCCCTAAACTGGTTAAAAGAGGTTGTGGCCAAATGTCGTCTGCAGTCTTTATTCCAGAAGTAAAGAGTCAAGCTGGTGTCAATATTATATTATTCATTTAACCTTTTTCACTAAAGCTTTAACTGACAAACACAGGGAGAAGTTTGCACAGTTGCTGACCTCAGTGATTGCTTTGTTAGCTTCACCAAGTATTAATATAATGAAGAGCCATTGGAATGGTAATTGTTAGCAAGCCCAATCAGAATAGCCTGGCCCAGGTCAACAACTTTCTTTGGGGTCGGGTGGCCTAATTAGCACCCAACCCATGACCTTCCAAAGGAGGTTTGTTGACTGACTCTGAATTCAGGGGCTAAAATTGAAGATGCCAGTCCTCATAAACCTGTTAAAGTAAACCCAATGATAAGTAACAATAATATTAATGCCATATTAAATCCCTGGTCACCATTTATGATTGAAATGAGGAACAACTGTTTGCCAGCAGCTTGGAAACACAGTGGTCCCTGTCTTGAACGACCCCTCCTATGAGCGACTATCTGGTTTGAAATTGAATGACCACATTTGGTCACCAAAGTTGTTTTTCTTTAATAATTTACCTCTTATGAACGATCACCTGTTAAACACAATGAGAAACCATGCAAAAGGAACAGATTTTGTGACCGCATAACACAAATCTGAGCCATATCAGGACATTATGTCTCAATTTGGCCAACAAAATACATGCAGCAACTCACCCATTGTGATAAAACTGACATGGATCTTGTCGAATTTGTTGAATGCAAACAATAAAGGCTTGGTTTCTACTGCAAATTCCTTAACAGTTAAGCATATAATTTGATCAGTATCTGTTCCGTCTTATTTCAAATTCTCATGAGTGAAGGATCTTTCAATTTATTTACATTTTTACAGTGGCAGTGAATGTGGCGTACTCTGCGTGTATTGGGCCTCTCCATAGCGGATCTCAGAGGTTTTCAACCACCGAATTTCTTTCTCTGTATGCTGAGATATTATGGATTGTTTTTTTTAACTTCATAATGATTTGCAGAAATTTACTTATGATGGGAGCTTTATTGCTGCCACTCGTCATTGTTCACATCATCCATCGTGAAATGCTTCAAATCAGAATGCATGATAAAGGTTGCCAAAGCTGTCTGCAAACGTCTGGAACAATCTTCATCGTTTCCCGGAGATCGTTGACCAATGTGGTCGCTTTTTTACATGCAAAACCTAACCTAACCTAAATGATGGCAGATAAGCAGAAAGCCTCATTTGTCGCAATACAGAGCCATCGCGGTCTATGTGTGATTTGCGTTCAAAACATGCATGCTTTAAATGGTGATTCCTAGACATACATGTAATGTACTTATCTTGAAAATTTCAGAACAGAAACAAAGCATTAATGTGTTTGAAGCCTTGAACTTTGCAGCCCATATTCTATAATGTATATGACAGTGATCTGCCTTGTCCCTTTTCATTGTCTTACTGATTTTTTTCTTTGTTTAACATTATATGCTTTACTCTCCTTTTCTGATAAATATTTTAGTTTTATTTCTCGTCTTGTTCACTGATCTTTAAATGTTTTATTTATGCATTCATTTACAGTCCCTGATTTTCCTCCAGAGTGAAACCGGTCTTCCAAGAGACACACCCACCCACCCCCAACCCCACTAAAGATGACTAAATTAAACTGCGATCTGTTAAGATGGGCCATCTTTCATAGAAGGTACCAATAACATGAAGTGTACTGATCATAAAAAAGCAGTTCATCAAGACAAGTTAGTGTTGTGTCCCTGGAGTGGTGTCTAAGAAAAGGGACCACAATACACCTATCAGACTAAATAAGCAGACAATTCAGGAGAGCTTGTATTCAGCCACGGTGTTCCTGTGGTCCACCTGAAAATGCCTCTTCTTGTCTACAGTCCAGCACCAAAATAAAACCCGAGTATTTGCATGATTTGTTCCCCATGATCTGATGTCATCATGTCGTGGGGGAAGCTCTAATACAGTAGCACCTGCTGTATGTGACCACTCCTTCTGGCCAGAAAGAGCATCCACACACAGCAGGAGATTGACCTGTCACAGCAGGTAAATAGACAAAGAATGTGATTGTCTTGTCTCAAGGAGTCTGGCTCGTTTATCAATTACACATATTACATTCTTGTACACAACCGGCTAATTATAAATGATGAGTATCAATCAACAAAATGCAATAACAAAGAGATCCGATGACAACTTATAGGTATGTGTGACATTCTGAGCTCAGTTTTAACTCTTTTCACCTCAAACATGTGGAATTGAGATTGACTCCGTGGTTTTTCCTCAGCAGCACCCAACCCATAGCAAGGACGGCTCTGCTCCTTACAACACAATGAGTGCTGAACACTTCGAGAAATCACCAGTAACACGGTTCTGCGGCGGATGGCACATTTGTGCAGGGAACTGCAGCATTTGTTGATGTTCTGCGGCGTACTGCCTCAAGACCACAGTGCGCCACCAATTATTTGCAGCTGGCACCTGGCCTGATAGGGAAGTGCAGCAAAATGTGGCACTCTGCGGCAAGGCTGCAGATTGCCGCCAAATGCCGCAGAAGTAGGCCCAAACTATTAATAGTGCTCAGGGAGCAACTGTTATGGACAAACATCCATGATACATAGTACTGGAAGCTATTTGGAGAATGCAGGTCATTCTTCATATAACATATCCATAGCTGCCAACATCCCCAAATCCAAAAAGAGGGAAATATTTTAAATTGGTGACATTTTAAATTTTACATGGTATATACAATAGAAAATACTTGATTTTCTTGGAAGATGATCAAGATATGTTGAAAAAATTTGTCAAATTTTAAATGAAACTTAAAAGTTTAAAATGAAAAAGGCGAAAAATCCCACCCAATGGGCGAAACTTGGCAGGGATGCATGTCTCATACCATGTACTTCAATGACAAGAAGCTACTGGTTTTTCAAGAAAATTGAACACAGTAAAAGATTCTGTCTAACAGAAATACATGTAACTGATAATAATGTTTATGTTTATTGTATTATTTTATGCTTACAGAGCATATGACTATGAGGTCCTCATGTTAAAAAGATCAATAATTTAATTCATGGGAATTAATATTAGGCCTACCACCAAGAACAATCCGTCTCGGGAGAAAGATAACTAGTTCATAGCCTTGTCGGATTCTTTGTGTGATATTGTTTTTTATTACGTGTTTTTTAAAAAAGCAAAACTTGAGTCAATGTCAGAACTGAATGACATTTATGACATCAAACGCTGTTTGGTGTTTTTTAATAGGAAAAATAAGCAGGATGATAAATCCATAATAGTGATATCAGCATTGATAATGCTTCCATGCAGTATTTGCAAAGTATCATCCTTAAAGCCTCGCATTGTAGTGAATATGCCGTCTAATGGACAAGGATCATGTGTGTGCTTGTACGTATATATACATAATGTATAAAATGACCCATCAAACGGACTGTGGATTATTATACACAGTGAAAAAAGTACATGGGTTACCTTAATATGTCATGATAGATTCTAGATGATAGACTTTACATATTTACTTGAGGGGCAAGCTAGGTATATGTAGTCTGGTTGTGTGCAAACTATCAAAACACAAAATTAGGTTTAATTGTTTTCAGGAAATCATTTAAGTGATGTGTCAAATCACCAAAACATCATGTTTCGAGGCATGAAGTCAAGCAAATTCTGAAAAAAAAATCTTCAAGGCAAAGCTGAATGTTGATTTCATTGCTAGCAGAGCCTGGAGGTGGGGGGTGGGGTGGATGAGCCTCATTTACAGACACCTTATTCTCAAGAGGTCTTGGACCAGTAGCCCCTCAAGGTCGGGTCAACTGATCAACAACTTTTGATCGAGTACTGAATACTGTTGCTGTGTCTATTGGATGTTAATATCACAGAAGCAGAGCATCCCAAATTAAGTCCCATCATAATTTTGGATAGGAAAACACTTATCAACTGTGAGTTTTAGAAAGGCACTGCTACTCTAGAAATATTTTAAGTCATTTGATAACTTTGTGTATTTTTGGAGACACATTTGGCGTGGAACAGTCAATCATGGAGGTAAGGTACACAAATGCACCGTTACAAAAAATTTAATCACATGACCCCCCATTTTCTTGGTTTTAACTTGCTGCTACCCGTATAAACTTAAATAAGAATGCAAAGCCAAATCACCAAAACATCATGTTTCGAGGCATGAAGTCAAGCAAATTCTGAAAAAAAAAAAAAAAAAATCTTCAAGGCAAAGCTGAATGTTGATTTCATTGCTAGCAGAGCCTGGAGGTGGGGGGTGGGGTGGATGAGCCTCATTTACTGACACCTTATTCTCAAGAGGTCTTGGACCAGTAGCCCCTCAAGGTCGGGTCAACTGATCAACAACTTTTGATCGAGTACTGAATACTGTTGCTGTGTCTATTGGATGTTAATATCACAGAAGCAGAGCATCCCAAATTAAGTCCCATCATAATTTTGGATAGGAAAACACTTATCAACTGTGAGTTTTAGAAAGGCACTGCTACTCTAGAAATATTTTAAGTCATTTGATAACTTTGTGTATTTTTGGAGACACATTTGGCGTGGAACAGTCAATCATGGAGGTAAGGTACACAAATGCACCGTTACAAAAAATTTAATCACATGACCCCCCATTTTCTTGGTTTTAACTTGCTGCTACCCGTATAAACTTAAATAAGAATGCAAAGGAAGTTGTGGTTTACATTTCAAATAGGAGAAATAAGCCAGCAAATGTCGCTATTTTAACATGTTAATGCATTAGGCCTAGGTTACTGGTCCAAGACCAAGAATAGCGCTCAATTCTGTCTGTGTTATTTTCTCAGAACTTCATTATTTAGACCAATAGATTTTTTAAATCAGGCTACACAAAAAGTAATGTCCCCATCATCTTCATGTCAATGGATATTGATTGAAAACCATTTAATCTAGGAGTGGGTGTGCTGAAATGTTTTTATTATGTATTCTCCTGTGACTTTTGGAGTTGATTAAATAAAGAAAATGTACAACATGAAGAACCAACTGAACATGTCAATAACTTTAACCAAAAGCACTTTATTTTCCTTCATGAGAGAACCACTCCTGGATATTGTTATGTGTTTCTTATATCTGTACCTTTCACAGTATAAAAGTAAAGATTTAATAGGTAATTTCATACCCACCTGCAAAAAATGGCCACTTATATCATAATAAATACCTCCTATGTATTTTGTTATAATCGCATACAAATCTGGACGTCCTGAGGATGTAAAGCATATATATATATATCTATTGTAGTATCACTACTGGACAGATTTGGCGGCATATGGACACCTTCGGCGGAAAACTGCGGTCACTGGCGGGGATGCCACCGCTGTCCGCCAAGAACGGCGGTCACAGGCGGCGATGCCGCCGTTGTCTGCCAAGAACGGCGGTCACTGGCGGCGCTGCCGCCATTGTCCGCCGCATATGGCGGCGAGTGGCGGCAACGCCGCCACTGCCCGCCAAGCACTTTCTCTTTTTGCCCAGGCTTGGCATTGACCGCCGACCACCGCCAAATCACGCCATTCTCTTGGTTTAAAAGTATTTTATTTCTCAAAATACATGTATGATTGGGGAGCAGGCAATGCCTATATGAGCCCATCTCGGGGGGGGGGGGATATTGATCCAACTTTGTACATTTAAGTGTGTGGCATATCTTTGCAATGTACGTGTATATTATTTCATAATTCTTTTTATTTCACACAATTACCCTAAAAATACCGAATTAAAATGGGAAAACAACGTGTTAGCGATATGGAATTTGGTTCCTCAGTCTTCAATGTGTGCTTTCTGAAACCATTAGTGCATGTTAAGTTCTTGGTCTTTCTTTGTGTTAATGATGTTTGCATAAAATTTATCACCCAGTGCTTAAGCTACGAAAGAGTTTACGAGGTTAGCACAAATACTGGATGCTTAAAAGAAAACTATGGCAAATGTAGTATGACAAGATCATGGGCAGGAATTTACACAATTTTCAGTCCTGGAATGTTGGGCGATCATGAGCACCACTTTACACAATTTTCAGTCCTTTCCAGGATGGGAAATTCTTCTTATCCATTGTTTTCTCAGTTTTTATTTGTTGGCAAGGGATAAAATTTACGTTGTTTGCCTCAGGAATAATTTGTAAAGCGCACAGCCAAATAACAAGTCAAACTCTTCATGGCTACCTGGGTAATTTCATAGTCGACACGGGTATCTGGAGTCAGTGCTGGCATACAATTAATCCCAGGATGCAAAGCGCACCAAAATTTTAGCACATGCGCTCTTCTCTGTGCATATGATCTATTATGAGAGAATTGATTAATGCTATTTAATACGTCTAACCCACAATGTCATCGTTTGGAGGGAAAATCAGCTGTATTTTAATTAATAGTTCAGTGACATTTTTGACCTTTACTTTTGCTCATGCTCTTCATACTTAACTAATATCAGGAGATTGTGAAGGATGAATGCCACATAAAATACATGCTGGCAGATTGATATAGGAATTTACCCAGACATGGAAGGTACATGTATGTAAATCCTTTCATGTACGTTTATTTACATCTTCCAGTTGCTTTAATTTACATTCATAATTTGTGTGGTATAGTTGGCTGTTATCAAGCTGTTTGGATGGTGTGGGACACAAGCTTATGTAATATGAGCATTCAGTCAATCACAGTTACAACATGGTTTTATCTAATTATCCAGCAGCTGATAAAGTTCATTATAGTATTGAACAAGACCATGTAATGGACCGTGATGACACAATGTGAAGTGTATAATACAGCACAACAAGGGACGTATATTAGATGATGTTTAGCAAGAGCGCCGCAGTTAAATAACCAATGAAGTTGATTTGAAATGAAAAGTGCAAAAAAAAACCCCTGGTACAAGGTCTAAAAAGATATGCGGTCTCTCATTGGAAGGGTCTCTCAAGACAGGTACCACTGTAACTACTTTATGCAATCATGTATATTTGACCAATGAGTGGATTAGAAAACAGAAATAAAGAGCTTGAACAAAGGAACTAGCTGTAATGTTTAATCAGCTTTTGGTGTTTGCAGACAGTATTAATTTGTTCTGTTCAGTTGATAAATGGTATAAATTGTACATTTGACAAAATATTGAATCATTATATCAGTGGAGAGTCACTTATTTCAGTTGGTTTATTTTAGGTTACACATAACATATATGAGGGAGGGCATATGGTTCCTGTAAATTTAAATTTATTATGTCTCCCCGTGCAACGGGTGGACATCTTCTTCTTCTTCTTCGTCTTCGTCTTCGTCTTTGTCTTTGTCTTCTCCTCCTCCTCCTCCTCCTCCTCCTCCTCCTCCTCCTCCTCCTCCTCCTTCTTCAACACATTGTTGCGTGTGTTGCTGAAGCGAGAAAGATTTGACTTGGGAAGTTGAAATTTTTTGTTAAGATGTGCCTATATAAAACCTTGCTTGGGATTGCAGATGGGTGACCTTGACATATTTTTCAAGGTCACATGGGCGTGTCATCTAAAATCGACACAGACGCAATAACTCTGCAAAGATTTGACTTAGGAGGTTG
Source organism: Hermodice carunculata (assembly GCA_964020975.1). NCBI lineage: Eukaryota > Metazoa > Annelida > Polychaeta > Eunicida > Amphinomidae > Hermodice > Hermodice carunculata. The sequence continues at coordinate 87,351,145 of OZ026626.1, forward strand.
AAATTTTGCATGTTTATGTACCATAATACCAACTAGGTTGGGGTTGTAGATGGGTGACCTTGACATATTTTCAAGGTCACATGGCCACTTTTTAAAAAATCATTGCAGATGCACTCAAGAAAGATTTGACTTAAAGAGGTTGACATTTTGTGTGATTATGTTTTTATGCAAGTATTTTGTAAGACCTTGCTTGTGACTCCAGATGTATGACCATGACCTATTTTTCAAGGTCACGGTATTTTGTCTAAAATCAAAGTGAATGTCATAACTCAGGAAAGATTTGACTTGGAAAGTTGAAATTTATATAAGACCTTGCTTGGGATTGCAGTAGGGTGACCTTGACATATTTTTCAAGGTCACGTGGGCATGTCATCTAAAATTGACACGGATGCAACAACTCTGCAAGGATTGATTTATTTTTCAAGGTCACATAGGCACGTCAATTGTCATCTAAAATCGATAACTCAAGAAAGGATTGACTTGGGAAGTTGAAATTTTATGTGAACATGTTCCTATATAAGACGTTGCTTGGGAGTGTAGATGGGTGATCTTGGCCACTTTTTCAAAATCATTGCAGACACACTAGTGAAAGATTTGACTTACAGAGATTGAAATTTTGTGTGACTATGTTTCTACGAAAGACTTGTAAGACCTAGCTTGTGACTGCAGATGTTTGACCTCAGCCTATTTTTAAGGTCACATCCATGGCATTTCATCTAAAATCCATGCAGACATGATAACTGCACAAGGATTTGACTTAGGCGGTGGAAATTCTGCATGATTATGTACCATAATACGAACTCCAAGTGGGGAGAGGGTTGAATTCAAATGGGTACTGCTGCGTGTGTGCTCTGTGTGAGCTTTTACATGTACCTAACAGGCCCACAACCAACCATGTAACTGTAAGTGAAACCTGTCTGGTAAGACCACCCTTAGGAGTGCCAAATATGTGGTCTCTGCAGACAGGTGGTCTCTGATAGGAGGTATCAATAACAAGCATTAAGTAAAGATGTCAGAAAGGTGCTCTTTGAAGAGAGGTTGTGTCTCCATTGAGTAGTCTGTCAATACAGGGACAACTGTACTGTTATGTCTTGGTACCTGACAGACGACATCTTGTCATGGACAATTACAAAACAGTTTCTCTGTAAATGGCATAAGGAACATGAATTAATGAAACATTAGTGTGTTCTGTGTTGTTGCCAAAATTGCCAACTGATGGTGTATTAGGCCAACTTTTGTGGACACCTGTACAGCCTGTTAAATGTAAAGGGGAAGTAAAGGGCTAATGGCTGAATGTTGAAGTTCTGGGCTCTTGGTCACAGAAAGCAAAGTGAAACCTGGCTTAACAGGCCTGCCATCAAGATTGAAAAATCATGTTCTGTTAACAGCCCTCTTATAAATAACATGAAAAGTACAATGCAAAAGGTGGAAAAAGTGGTCCTTGAAGAGAGGTGGACTTTCATAAGGCTATGTATCCAGTGTTGATGACTGTACACTGTGTACCTGTTGTATGCAGCTGCTACCCTCAGGTCGCCAGCTCTTTGGAGTCACAACCTTTAGGATACACGGGTACCAGTCAGTTTCTTTTTTAATGTACAGGTCTGCAGTATAAGGGCACCTGATGTATGTGGCCATTTTTTTTTTCTTTTGGCAGAAGGGGTGGTCACTCACAGTGGGTACTACTTTCTAGTGAAAACTGTTGTGTAAGGATAAGGACTTGATTTGTGATAGTGGCATTGTCAGGTCATGCTACTGTTGTCATTAGGCTGGCTGCAGGAGGAATCAACACTTTTCCCAGGAATTTAGTCAACAGCTTTCCTGGGTGACCTCTAATAACAATTTTAACCCGGGACATGCTGTTGTGAGAGGGTCTGTCCACAATACAAGATATGCATATTAATTTCCCACCACAAAGCATCATGGAGCTCCTGCCTGTCAATCACTGAGGACAAAAGGACACATAGCCCTGTCACAGACAGGGCCAGATACACCTTTCTCACAATATTAGTGTCGTATAGAGAAAGTTAGGTAAAAAATGCTGAGTGACATTCACTTGGTGCCTCCTAAATTGTATGTAAGAAAAGATTTCCATCTGCATGTACTAAGTATTCTGTATTTCCAAAATAACATCCCACTTGCCCCCACAGGCAATGGCCCATATCATGCCAGGCGACACTATGGTTACTAATTAAGACAACCATGTGTGTAGATGTGGTGGGAAATTAATGTGCATGCCTTGTATTCTGCTTCAATTTTATTTTTCATCAACACTGAAATTGATTAAACAAAAAATGCTTTGAGCAGAGGACACTTGACTGGCAGCCAGTGTTGGCTGATTCACAGTGGAAGGTGTTCATGGGCACAGCCCAGTGATGCTGACTTGATACACTTGGCATGACTGATGTACATCTGTCTGGGAGTTTATTTATCATTTAAATGGGCCTGAACGCTATTGTTAAGCACTTACAGCTGAACACTCTAACTGGAATTAAGCGGACAGGAAAATGACTTCAACTTTATGTAAGTGACAATATTAATGGTTACAATGTATCCATTTTTCAGCTGCAGAAACAGTATCTAATGAATATATATTGAGTTGTTGGTGTGTTCTGATACCAGACCAGTGCACCATAGTAGGTGCTTTAAACATTTATAGACCACCTCTAGGTGGTGACTGGCCTGTCAAGCTGATGGACTGTGTTTCTGTCTTGTGATCTGTTGAAAACCACCAGTCACCTTGTACAACTCCTAGCTGGTTGCAAGGCGTATTCTTTACTCAAAAGGCCATGGATTTGCAAGTGTCATCTGCTTTGCCATTTTCAGCTCTGCTGACTCAAGGCCACAGAGCTGATTTGATCACTCCTGTCTGTCTGTCTGTCTGTCTGTCTGTCTGTCTGTCTGTCTATTATTCCATCTGTTCATAAACTTTTTGCTTGAGAATGTCATACACTCCACAGTTTTCAAGTTAGCCCCATATATCTTTCAGGACTTATGAAGTGTCTAAATCTAGGTCAAGTTTGATATTGGGGCCATCTACAGCATTCTGTACATAGTATTTGAGTCAAAATGTCAATATTTAGTGACTAAAGCATCTTAAATTTTAATGGTTCTTCATGAAACTCAGTGGTATTATGGACGAAGCCAAATTTTGATGGCTGATGTTTATACCAGTCAGGCCCCATTATCCAGGTAGCAACATAAGTATGCTGGTTTTACCCATGTAGTTAAATTCATGTGTATACAGGACAGCAGAGCACTAGGCCCACGGGCCTCTTGTTTTAATGGTTGTTAGGTTTTTTTTCTTTTCTTTTTATTTGGGGGGGGGGTCAGTTTGATTTGTTCTATCAAATTATTTCAAAATGCTGAATGAAGTTTTGTAAGAAATAATTTCTACAGAATCATATGACTAGTCAGACCCCATTATCCAGGTAGCAACTTAAGCATGCAAGTTCTGCCTGTGTAGTTAAATTCATCGATGTACAGTAGAGCACGAGGCCCATGGGTCACTTGTTTGGTTTTCTTTCTTTTTTGGATTTGTTCTAATTTTTCAAAATGTTGAATGATGTTGTGAAATAAATATTCTCCAGAAATCCATGCGGTAGGTCAGCAACTCTGCTAGGCATGCCAGCCCAATGGGTTCATTTGCTCCCAATACCCACAGTGTACATCAAGGAAAAGCTGATGACAGAGTCCTGATTTGTCCAGGAAATAGTTAAACCCTAAGGTAGACCTGTAGTCTCCCACCAGACAGGCACCAGACTGAAACAACAGTTTACCACCAATACTGTGATCATGCAGGAACATGCAGTGGACAATGTGGATCCCACTTCATCATTCTTCTCGGCATTAAACACAGTATCGATCGATCTATTGCCCCTTTTCCTCTTGAATTAACGCTGAGTCAACAACTTTCCTTGGCAATTGGTTGGGTGATTATATTACGCCTAACCCCAATTGCCAAGAAAAGCTGCAGACCAGGGATATTGGATTATCTTGATACGGGTAGGTCTCCAATTACCTTTCAAATTGTTTTTCAATGCTGCTGGAATTACATGTAGCCAGGAATGCTCAACATACTGGCATTTGACCCCAACTGGTTTAAGGGGGATGTGGTTAAATATCTACACAAACAGCAATGTACAGTGTAAATGTTCAAGCGCATGTGTACAGAGATGTCTGAATGGCATGTTGGACCAACAGATTTATAACTGGTCAATAACAGTAGAGTAAGCTCTCTATTGTCTCCTCTACAGCCCATTAAATAGAACTCCTTGACATCTGATCTTGTGTAACATGGGCCAGCAGAATTGTGTTTTTAAGACTAACTGTCATTGACCCGTGCATGGCCGAGTCAGTCTGCCCAATGTATCTTTTGATCAGTCAACCTGTCCATCCACAGTTCACAGTCTTTTTAAACATTTTCAAAAACTCGATCAGAATCATAGTTTGGGAGATGCATGTGTTTTGTGTTCAAGTCTCCACAAAGTTTATACTCAGATCTCCACCTTTCTGACCACTTTTTGCAAGAGCTGTTAATTATTCATGAGGTTTGGCAAGATAGCATGACAGGCCAGTGCCACTTGACACACCCAATTATATGATTATATATAAAGCAACTTAACATTACAAAAAGCACCACCTGCACAATGTGGATTGGTGTTGTGAAATGGCCCTTGTCAAGAATTCATCAGGCCTCTTTAATAGTAAGTGGCTCAGCAGGCGGATAATATGATCACAATTACACAAATTCTTTCAGTTGAATACTTTTATTGCATGCAAATTACCTATATACAGTAGACTTCCAAAAACATGAAAAAAGGACATAGGAAAGTCCAGTGATCAACCATGTAGTAAAATTGTTGATAAGATTATTTCTAATAAGTAAAGAAAATTACCTGAATTTTATCATTAAACAAAAAACGACAAATTTAAGGGTCAAATCCAACTGTGTCCGCTCCCCCAAAAAGAAGGACTATGGAATGCAAGAGGCAGGTGGCCTCACTAAAGGGCTGTAGGTCCTTACTCTGTTGTAACTCTGTCAATACCAACTGTGCCTAAGCTCAAAATACTTAAAAATGAACTGCTCAGAATTATAACATGGGTGCCAGATTCATGGTTTTATAAATTCATTCAAGTAACAACATGCCTGAAGTTACACAGATAATAATAGTGTAGGTCAACAGCTTTCTTTGGCAGGCATTGCATCTAAAGTGTGTCAAAGAAAGCTATTGACTCGCTGCAAAATGTGGTACTGAAAGAGTTAAGTGACAGCAACAGCAGGGAGCATTCATTAATTCTCTACACTAGGTATGTGATCCAGTTTGCTACCAGGTGGGATTTGATTTGACACTGTTGCTCTTTTTCTGTTTTGCTCCTCACACTGTTCTTGGACTGAAAATGAGAGAGGCACGTACTCTTTCAGTCTCTTGCAAAGCACAAATTAGAACTCTCTTGCCGACATCAGCAAGAATATTGATGTGCACATAAAATAATAGGAATTATGAGAGAAATCACTCTTTTTGTAACAGCTGATTCATGTCAGAGCAATGCATGGGAAAATCCCAAATTTAAGAGAACCATGCTAATTGTAGATCTATATAAAGCAATTAACATTTAACATGAATATTACCCTGCCCCCCCCCCCCCAAAAAAAAGAAAAGAAATGTGGAGTGTATGAACAATGATTATTGCTTATAGAGAGATTTCCAGTGAATTATTTAAATTGAGGTTTTGCATTTAAGCGATGTGTCTGTTTGAAAAAAAAGTCTCCCCCAATGTACCAATTAAGACAAATTAACATTTGATACTTTCCAGGGATAGACATGATCAATAATATGTTATAATTAAATATACAGCTGTGGCAATGGATTTAAGTACCTATTTACTGCAGATTTTTTTTTTTTTTTTGAGATTAGGACAATTCATCTATTTATTGTGGACCCAATGCTTCCATTTAAATATCTCTTTCATGGAAGCATTGTTGAATTATTTACCATATTGTATGCTTACTTTATCTGGCAGATATTGCTGGTTAAGGAAAAAAAATCATAGAGCTATACGTGTATGTCACTAGGTTTATGAGACATACATGCTGAGTCAAGCTGATTGGTGAACATCAATGAAACGTGTAGGCTTTGACAGTTGAATTATTCATCTTGCCATGGCAGTGAGTGGTGCTTACCTTTTGTTATTGTGAAAAGTTGTTCAGGTTGATCCTTACTTTCATTGTGGTCTTCTTGCACAGTGAAAGCTGTTTGGAAAGACCACCTATGGGATGACCAGACCATGGTCTCACAAGGCAGGTGGTCTTTCTTAAGAGGTATGAATAAGGTGAAAAGCATCAATTGCTCTGATAAGGTGACCTTTCAGGCAGGTGGTCTGTAATTGGGATGGTCTCTTTATGTCAGGGATCACTGTATGTGCATGCTGTGTGTCAATCGAGACTGTGTTGTAGATGAGACCTGTCAAGATCACATGACCCAGGTCAACAGCTTTCCTTGGCATGGGTTGGGCACCAAGTGCCTAATCCTTGCCAAGGAAAGCTGTTGACTCAGTCTCAATTCAAGGGGGAAGGGTTAATGATATATATGGCTTGTGGTAAAATGCACATTTTATACCATGGTATGGATGCAATACATATATGACAGTATAATAGTGAAAATGGATTCATGGGTCCAAATAATTCCCAACTGCCCATGGCAGATTCCTCACATTGTCATGTATCCTGTAGAATGCAAAAATATGTCAATTAATTAAAAGTTAACATCTCAATTAATTTAATTGAACATTCTCAGTGAGGTTTGTGTTCTATTTAGATCACGGGTTATCAAATACAACTTTCTCTTAAAGTTAATACAGAAAGTTACAGTGGTCAAGCTTATAACTATATAATGTAAAGAAAGAACAAGTCTGGATGAGAGTTTGGATCATGAATAATTATGATGAGTTTTGCATAATTGTGTTTGTCACATCACTGTAGGCTTCACAATCTTATTATTGTAATTCAAGTGAAAGGAAGCTGGCAACTAATTTCAAGAGTAATGAAAAATGTTTTGACTGAGAATTGTAGATGAGACCTATTAAGATCACATGCCCCAGGTCAACAGCTTTCCTTGGTATGGGCTGGGCACTAAGTGCCCGACCAAAGCTGTTGACTTAATTTTCATTCCAGGAGGAAAGGGTTAACCTTGTTTGTATCACCTGAAGTGTAAAATTTACTCGACCCAAATGTAGCAGTTCGTTCACGTCTATTTACATGTATGCATTTTTTTTTTTCAGAATTGTGAACCTGCAGATGGAAAATGGAGCTACAGCATGTTACTTGGCAGCACAAGAGGCGCACATCGAGGTTCTCAAATACTTGGTGCAAGAAGGGGGCTCTTCTCTCAAGGTGCTGGCATATGATGGGATGTCCTGCCTACACGCAGCAGCCCAGATGGGCCATCTGAGCTGTGTGGCCTGGCTGGTGAGTGGAACAGTGTGTAACTCCAGCTGTGCTGAGTTATAAAATAACTACAACTGGATGGGCACCTGAGCATGAAATCAATCTTTCTCTTCCCTCTCTTCTGATCGCAACATACCCAGAAGTTCCCAAGTTTGTCGATACAACAGCACATCACTCACTTGTCAGGTCTCCAAAATCTGTTGGATTTTCCAATCCCCTGCATCTGTCAGCACTAAATATTGCACTGAGTCAACAGCTTTCCCCAACAGCCTTTCGGTGTAATACATCTAGAACACACAAACCAAAGCTGGTGACCATTTTTTTTTTCCCAGGACATGCAGGCAGACAGGTGCTTAAATGAAAGGCCTTTCATCACGCCAAAGAGCTATATACAGATGGAATTCCAGCTTTGAGCTCAGTTTCCAACAAACCTTTCAATGTTCTGTCATGTACTTGCCAATCCCAGTCTATTAAAAACATCTTCTTTTGAACTTAGATCTGCAGTGTGGATCTGAATGTAGTAATTCTTTTAATTTTGTCTGGGTGCCAACCCAGACATTTTGTTTTTCCAAGAAGAAATATGAACCAAAGTTAAAAGATTTTCATTTATGCAAAAATTAGGTGAATATGCAAAATTTAAATCTTGAATAGCTTAAAAACTATTATAGATAGAGGTTGCCATTCCAATTTATGGGTTTGTGACATAGCTGCATCCAACGAACCATGATCAAAAATTGTACAATTTTAATTTATGCAAATAAGATGAATACAAGAAATTTAAATCTTTGAATAACTTCAAAACTATTATACATAGAGGTGCCGTTCCAATTTATATTTGTAGTTATGTGACATAACCGCATCCAATGAACCATAAACCAAAGTTGCAGGCTTTTAACTTATGCAAATTTGGCAAATGCACAAAAATAAAGTCTTTAAATCACTTAAAAACTATTACAGACAGTAGTGTCATTCAAACTTCACTTTATAAGTTTGCGACATGGCCACATCCAATAAACCAAAGACCAAAGTTGTAGCATTCTAATTTATGGAAATTAGCGTAATACACAAAATATAGTTTATGTTGAACAATGGCAAAGTGTAGCATTTCAAACTGTTCTCATTTTCAAGGCACCCAGACAGATTTGCTGTCAAGCAAATCTTCTTTCCTAGTTAAGGTACATATCTCCTAATCATGGTGTAGTTTAACTTTGAATTGAGGTGTTGATCTGAAAAAATAATTTTCTACTACCTTAAATTGCAGTTTTATTCTTAATGATAATGTGTTACTGTAGGGAAGTCCAACACAAAACCTGCGGCAGATACACAACTTTCAAAAGATAGGGCCACCTGTCGGTCACACTGTCGTACTAAATAAATGGGGGTAATGCCTTAATGCTCACACGAAAGTCCTATGGAAGTCTATGCACATAGCCCCCACTGTAACCTGTGAATAGGGATGAAGAAAAGATGTTGAAACAACTATAAATATGGCATGTACTGCCTTCTTGTTTGAATAGAGTGACCATAAATATCAGTGGGTTATGTTTTACCTGAAATAAAGTGCAATTAGCAGTAATTTGGTGGGTTTTGGGAGAGCCATTTGCTTGTAAGACGAGCTGGCCCGGTAGCGGTACAACACAAATTGAACAGACATTGCGGCTGTAGCTTGTGTTGGCATTCATAATGATCAATTGTACGAATAAGTTCAAGGTGAAAGAATTAAATAGTTGGACTGGTGTCTAATTCTGAAGGTTAGGTAAAAAGAAACCTGGGTACCTGTGAGCAAAATTGCAAGATGAGTGCTTATGTTTACGATGTTTCTGTCCATGTAGTTTCAGGGTCTCGCTGCATTGATAAATGGCTAAATGACCACATAGTCTCTTCAGTGGCAAGACTTGATGACTTTTCCTAGAAGAACGGCAGACATAGCATGTCCTTATATTTTGGTATTCTTTCAGATCGATTAATATTAAAAATCATTTCCAATTCAATAACAGACATTGTGTGTCCCTCACTGCAAGCAATAATCCCTGAAGACCTGTTACGTGACCTATTTGTACCGGCCCCGGCCATCAGCTGATTGTGTGTCAAGCGAATCCATCATCAACTTATTCTCAGAATTATGTCATAGCTTTCAGTGTTGCCGATGCTTCAAATTCTTATTGGAAACACTCACACCATGAAGGAAACATTCAATACTTTAATGGATTTGCAAGTTAGAAGACATCCCATCCCAAACACGGGCCAAAATAAAGTAGCGAAGTAGGGGCATTTGCAGCTAGAAACATCCCACAGGACAGCTTGCTATGACCTCCTATAAACAAACATCCCACAGGACTGCACGTGAAAGTTAAAGCTAAAACTCCACAACTAGTTCACTTAATATCTTCTGAAAATTTTTTTACAGGCATCAGGGTAAACTTACACGGGACACATAACCACAAGAATAATAAGAATGGTTCCAATTTTCCCACGTAAATTCAGTCGACTTGATTCCACATTGCTGACTGTGTTCAGCATTGGTGGCTATGCAAGAGGCGGATACCATCGGTGACCCTTGCCCCGTATTGAAATTCCGTGATTCACCACTAGGTGGTGCCAGGGGTTTTGAAAGTTGTGTACATATCATGTATTCTTGGAGTTTGACTTCCTCTCTCTCTTTAATGGCAGTAAACTTTTATTATCAACCATACAGAGTTTGAGATGTTGTCTGCTTCATGTATCAAACTTAATGATAATGTACAATCATGTAGTTCTACCTTATTGTATATTAAGGCATTACTCTTAATGATAGTTTAGAACAATTTCAAATGAAGATATTGACCTTAAGAGTAATGTAGTATTAAGGTACATGTATACTGTGTCTTACTGGCAGCATGTTTGTAGCTGTACCTTAAGTTTTCTTCAAAAGCCTTGTTGATAGGATGCTGACTGTCTGAATCCAGTGTTAAATGCACATAACGATGAAGATCTAGGAAATATGTGTACATATATTCAAGTATATTTCTGCCAATATTGCACACCACAGATTGGCAGATATCAAAAGTGTAATTTGATACTTGCTGCTGTGAAAATGTTTCCCATCAAATAGTTCCTTTGATATAAGTGCAATTTTTTCCCTGGACCCAACAAACAGGTTTTGGCAGCGTAAAAGGAAAAATCACAAGAGGCAGCAAGTCACTTAACAAATGGTAGAAGGTACAAGGAGGTAACTCAAGCCTGTATGATATAATGTCAGTTGGTACCAGTTCACATTAATAAATTGAGACTAACATAAAATCAGGAAAATTATCATATATCATGAAAGTCCCCTCTGGCCCCCTCACCTTTTTTGCGTCACTTTGTGGTGCAGACACAGGTGCCACTGGCTACTGTGGGTCACAGCTGGGAAATTAACTCATTCATTCTCATTTTTGTTCTTCATGTAAAATTTGAGGGATTGACATTAAATGCACTGTAGGATTTCCTGTAACTTTATTGAAATTGTATCAATAACCATTACCAAACTAAAATTGAAGCTGAATCAGCCGATAAGTCCAGTCCATACTGTTAGAAGTTATATCATTTTTTAAGATTATTTGTTTTTAGGAATTGAAAGAGTTGACTTGAGTGCAGCTGTTGCCCAGGTGACAGTACAGGGACAGAACCTGTGACTGTGGTCCCATTTGGAGGCTGTCAGATTTCCTGAACTTTCACAGGTTTTTGGTTGAGCAACATTTTGATGGACTTCAGTAAGCTGGCTCCTCCACATTCCTAAACTATCACCATTTATCTTAAAAGGTCAAATGCCTGGTAACACTTCCGTGTGGTCAATTTTACCCGAGATCTCATGGCCGAGTTCTTTACTAATAATACTCTCCTGGCTTGTTCTTGTTGCTGCTCATTTCTGAAATATAAATACAGATATATTGAAGAAGTTTGTTTTTAATTTGAACAAACCTTTTGACAGGTAATTTCGAAAAAAATAAATACACAATGGCCCCCCTCTTATAAGGCCACCCCAAAGGCACTAGAAAAGTGGTCATATAAGAGGGGTGGCTGCTCTTAAGGGGTAAAATACAATGAAAATGCCATACTTGCTGCATGGAGAAGTGGCCTTTGTAGAGAGGGTGGCCTCTTAAGGGGGGCCTTATAAGTGGGGGACCACTGTATATTGTGAGCAAACTATGTGATTCAGCACTGAAAATGATTGCTGTTACCAAATTTGGCTAAAATATCAGGTAAGCAGATAAGACAAGTCAAGTAGTCAGGTGGAGGTAGCTGGAGTGTACTACCAGTGTGTACTACCAGTGTGTACTACCAGTGTGTACTACCAGTGTGTACCTCACTGGGTCCCATCAGGCACTGGCAGGGATTAGAAAAAGCTGCCATATTTATACTGAGGGGTAACATTTACATTGTTACACTGTGCACTTGTATGACTTGTAAAATATCTGATATGCAGGCCACCTGGTGGATCTTATGAAATGTATATATATAACAACATTTATGAAAACAAATATTATGAAATCAAACCGGGACAACTCTGCAAAATGCCTCTACAACATGAAAAAAATAGATATTTTTGGTTCAAGATTTTGGTTGAGTACATGTAATATATTTCTCACTAAAACTCCTTTGGGTACATCATGGCAAGTTTTAATGACATAACCCTTTCACCCATGAATTAAGACTGAGTCAACAACTTTCCTTGGCATGGGTTGCACACTAAGTGCCCAACCCATGCCAAGGAAAGCTGTTGACCTGGGGCATGTGATTTTGATTGGTCTCCTCTACAATTCTCTGTCATTTTTTTTTCATTACAGTTGAAATTAGTTGAAAACACTGAAGCAGGTGACATTTGACCAACAGTCTGTTTTGTCCGTTTTAAGGGGGAAAGGGTTAAAGCATTTTACTCCAGAATGGGGGCTTTCTCCCCCCCCCCCCCCCACCTGGCCACTTTTCATCAGTTGCTCTCATCTGTTGCTTCAGTACCAGGATTTTTTAGCGTCCATTGGTATTTCAAGATAGCGTCATGCCCATTGGTAAGAACATTAGTCTGCAGTAGCCTTACGGTTTCACATTATAAAAGCTCTTGAAACTTTATACTTTTTTATTTGAGAACCCAGTGAAGAACCTTGATCATATAGAGTCTTTACTTTACTGTGCCTGGATATTTTTATGTAAACCTGGGTTTCAACAACCAATTTATACCACAGTGAACCCTCATTATGATGTCATTCAGAGATCTGACAAATTCAATACATGTATAATGACACAAATTTTCATGGGAAAAGGTTTATTTTGTATGTTTTTTTATTCATTAATCTGAAATATTCAGTTATCTGACACATTTTGGGGGGATGGATGGTGTCTTTATAACGAGTTTTCACTGTACATCAATTGATCCCCATATCAGTGTTTCATCTTCAAAGTAGATTTTCAAAAAGATAAAACTGTGTAGCCAGGTAGTGTAATGGCTAATGTTACCAGCTCAGCAGATGTGATATACATGATAATAGTTATTGAATCAATGAATTCATAATTTTTTTTCTGGGGGAGGGGCAGGAGGGTAAAGGGTGAGAGTGTAATGCCTCTGGTAACAAAACCAGCCCAACACACAACACAACAACTGGACTGTCTGGCAAATTGCCCATGTAAATTATGCTTAGATTTTAACCATTTTTTTCCGAAAAGAGACCTAGTCAATATGTTATGTTGATAGGTCTCCTCTGCAGTTCTCATTCAAATGCATTTTAGTGTTGAAATAAGTCAAAAACCATCAAAGGAGATAACCTGTGACCACCAGTTGAGTTTTGGCTGCTTCAAGGGGAAAGGGTTAAAGATATATGTAGTTTAGCGGTTAGAATAGCTGAAGTCACATCACATGGCAAATTTGCCTTGCAGAATTGACTATTTGCTAAACAAAAAAGTGCTGTCCAAATTGTCACATATAAAGTGTCTGTCACAAAATGCTAGTCATTTGGACAATGTAATTCAAGTCCTGTGATTTGAGCAACTTTACCAGTGACTGACCAAGTGATACATCATGCTTTCATGTTCAAATTGTTCAAAAGCAGAAGGATGCAACTAGTCATCTGCTGGAATGTCTTCACTTAAGTTTCATATTGATTGAAAACATTTTAGTGAGAATTGTAGATAAGACCTATGACAATAAAGCATGCGGCAGATCAGTTGCTTTCCTTGCAACTGGCTGGGTGCATCATACCCAATGTGCCAATGGCATTAGCCAAGAGGCAAGGGGTAGAGGGCAGCACTGGTTGAAAAAAGGTCACATGATACCTCTGGGGCAGTGATATCGTCTGCTACTGCCTGAGCCTGGGCATATGCCAATGCAAGGAAAGCTGTTGACTCAGTCCTACTTTTGCTGACCAGCAAAGGCCAGACACAATAATTTTCAAAAACTGTATATGCTCAGAGGGCTAGTTGATTTTCTAAATCCCTGGCCCCAGTGGAAAACAACTTGAGTGCAGTTAGATTGAGTGCTGTGCATATAGTGTCACCACCAAAAGGCCTGTGGAGAGATATAGCAGACTGTTCATTATGTTCACTTTTGACTTCATTTCAATTAATGTTATAAGGCTCATCAGTATATATATGCATGTCTGCTTGCCCCCAACAACAATACTCAGGCCCCCCAAAAAACAATTGTTTGTTTCCCCTAACCCCACTGACCATTCTCTAAACCCCCCTTCCGACCCCCTGTTCACTTACTTTCGACCAAAATAGAATTCTCAGTTTACAGTCTTCCCCCTTGCCAAACTGGACTGCATTCATATAGCTGTTCTCAGAATTCCAAGACTAGATTTTCCAGTATGTCTGCTTCCCTCCAATTTTCACTGCATTGTGGGTATTTTTATGGACAGCATGCAGACTGTCTGCATGCCATAAGCCAGTAGCATGTGCATGCTATTGAGATTTGCATGCTATAAAAGCAGTTCAACTTGGTAAAGGCAAGCTAAATAGCATGCACATGGAATGCTTCTGTGATGATACCATGCACATGGTGTTTGCAGGCTATCTTTCATGCAGTCCACATGCTATTATAGCAGTCCAGTTTGGTGAGAGGCCCGTACATGTTGAGATGAATACACTGCAGGTGTTGTACAGGTGTCATGTTGTCCCTTCAATCAGCTGAGCTCACTGGGCTGACATCCTGTGGAGTAAGCCCGTGACACCATGAGGCTATCACACACAGCCGGCTATAGGAAAACCTGTCTTTAAAGACCAGCTCCAGGGAGGAGCCAAGTGCAGGCTCTCCAGGCAGGCAGGCTCTCATAGAAGGCAGAGATAACATGAGAAATACAGTGGTACCTGTCTTGAGAGACCCCTGCAATGACAGACTGCTTATCTTTTTAAGACCGCTCTTTCAGAACACTGTGCTCTTTTCCATGTTATTATACCTCTAATGAAAGGCCACCTGTTTTGAGAGACCACATTTTGACCTGCCCAGGGGGAAGTCTCTCAAGACAGGGACCACTGTATAGTGAAAAATAATGACACTCAGATATATGTAGCACACATGACACCAGTTCTGGGAGCCTTGCACTCTTTTTTTCTTGCTTGGATGACAAGTTCTGAGGGACCTCACACTCTTATTCCTTTGCTGTTTGAGTCATTTGTCTTACAGTCATAGATAACGGACACATTTTTCATGGAACAGATGGTGTCATTGCCACAAAGTTTCATTGTGCTGAGCAAAGTATGCAGTAAAAGTACTTTTTTAAGGCGGATGGCATGTCATTGGGGCATGTGGTCTCTCAAGCCAGAGACTACCCCACTCAAGAGAGGCACCACAAGATCAGGAATCAGAAGAAACTGTAACATCAGTTTTGAAGACAAATTTGAGCTCTTGGAGCTCAAGCCAACATGGATGTCAGGTTCAAAAACAAGTATGGTGTGTGATTATACCCAGAAGTTTGTTTTGGAGGCTCTTTCTGAACGGATCCGATTGTTGGGTTTGTTTTTACATGGATTATTGAAAAGGTCTTTGTTTTCTGGCAGTGCGGAGGGTGGGTTCAGAAACACCAACTGTCTTTGATGTCACACATTTCATTATAACGTATGGTGACCAGCAAGCCTAGTTTAAAGCAAAATGTAGTCTTAGTAAACAGCTTTCCTCAAGACACTTTGCACACACAGTGTCCCAAAGAAAGCTCATGAATCAATCTTAAATCAGCGCTTCAAAGGTTATGCTTTTGTTCTTATCTATGGGGCTTTGGGGTTAGGGTTAACATGTTGTTGTCATATAACAGTGTCTGGTCCTCAATCTCTCTCTAAACATGAAATCAACAACACAACAATCAAGCATTTTAACATGGATGATATGAATTATGACCGGAACAGTGATAATAAAGCTCCAGCTAAAATGCATAATCCTGGATAATTTATACACAAAAATAGGTTACTTAATACGTTGTGTTTGATAGATGTCTGATTTATTCTACCAAAACGGTAATCTTGCAAATGAAGTGAAACAAAACTAGAAAGGAAGATTGCTTTAAGGCAAATCTGTCCATATAAACACAAAGGAAAGTTGTTGCCTTGCACATTTAAACTGAAATTGTAAAAGTTACATGACAACATGAAATTTCAGGGGAAAAACTGAAGCAAAATATAAAGCCTCTTGACATGAAAAAAATGTGCAGGTAAAAAGAAAATTCCCCGGAACAAAAAGAAAGAATTTTGGATAAATCAGAATGTCAAGTGTCAAGAAACAAATAAGATTTGATCATGTAGTGAGACACTCCAGCTAATTCTAGTACCTTACACTTTTTAGGGCAACTTTGATCCATGTATGGATCACTGTTCACCTTCAGCATGGACTGATGACAAAATGGTCACCGCATGGTAGCATGAAAGTGCTATGTCTGACATGAATGTAAACAGTGCATTGTAGTGCTGTATACATGTACATGTAATTGACTGGTGCAGACAGATCATGGCCTGTTGTATGTCTGCTATATCACAAATGTCTACAAGTCTGCTATTGTTGCTTCTAATTTGCATCTTTTCATTTTCACTGACAAGGCCACACACTGTTCAGAGAGGCTAGCTTGGTGGTGTCTGAAGGCTTAGCTCTGGAAAAATGGATGGTGGACCAACCTAGAATGTGAAGTCAGAATGGCACATACATGCCTTCAAATTTTGAGGAAAGATGTTTAACATTTAAATTTTCAAGACCCCCTAACAGGTATAAATACAATTTCTACAACGTTTGTTTGGGGTTCACTGGATGTGCCTATTGCACAAACCTGTGAATTTTTGGAGTGACACCTATGCCTATAATTTTGAAAATATTCAGCATTTAAACTTTTCAATAATTAAATGCCCCTAATTTATATCAATTAAAATTCTACATGTGTTGTTTGTCAGGTTGAGTTTTATGATTTGTTTCTTTTTCATGATACTCACCACAACATGTGGTGAGAGAGTATTTGTGATACTCTTCAAATTTACATGGCACAGTATGACAACAGGCTGTGGACTGGTGTTTTGCTTTATCCATGTCTGCACACATCAGTCATAAAATGACTAATGCAAACTGGGAAACTTGTAGTGATTGGCCTTTTATCTCTGAACAGGGAGATGCTTCTGTCAAATTTATTCAGATAGATTTATAAATGATTGTACAATTAAAGTTTGTGGCCGTATCATGAAAATTTGATGCACAAGTATTGTATCATGATACATATCATGATATATGAGAGAGAGAGAGAGAGAGAGAGAGAGAGAGAGAGAGAGAGAGAGAGAGAGAGAGACAGAGAGAGACAGAGAGAGAGAGAGAGAGAGAGAGAGAGAGAGAGAGAGAGAGAGAGAGAGAGAGAGAATATTTTGTATTCATGGGTGGAAAAGCAAAATGTGTGGGTTCACACCGAGACATAAATATACAAAGACTTGACAGCTGCATGTACTCCAATAACCTTACTCCTGTCTTGTAAAAACAGGAGCAGATGTACCTGTGCATGTATGTTAATAGTGACAGAGAGCAGAAAAAGCAGGTTCCACTGTATTTACCATATATATACATGTGTACAATAACATGCAGTGGGAAATAAGATCTGCGGATGGCAATGGGTGGGGTCAGCCAGGCTCTGCCTGAATGCCTTGACATCATGCATTTTCCCCACTGTTAATCATTAACCTTTTAGCTATCAAAATGCACAGATCTATAAATTAACATATAGTGGAGATGATATCGGTCACTTTTGTACAAAATATTGGGTTTTTTTATCAAACTTGTACTTCCACTAGCAATTGGTAGAGACTGGCAGCTTCAAATATCACACATGTAAATAATCTGTGTTTCATCTTTTTTTTAACATAAATTACTGTGCCAAAGTACAATAATGTTCATGTATATTTAAAGATATTTAGTATATGACAGGCTATCACGACCAGTCCTGGGCTGACTGTCAACCAGAAGTTATCATGTTTTACTGGTAGTCAATCTCTAAATTGAGAAGTGCATGTAAGCATTAAGTGTGTGGAAGGAGTGGTTTTGAGAGAGAGGCTCTCTGTCATGACAGATGTTTAAGACAGGTGCCACTGGCATAGGTGACCTCCTGTGTGCTGCCTTCTCTTGCCAGTGAAAACAAAAGGAAAGCAGCAATCCCGTCAATATTCAAAGTCAGAAAAACCTGCCTATTAGCAGTTAATTAGAGGAGTTTCTCTTAGTTCACTTAATTACACTGTATTTATATTTTTACTTATTTCACTGATGGCACAAACCTGGGAAAATAAAATCACAGTGTAATATTATTTTGACATAGGTTTGATAGGAATGTTAACTATATTTAAAAAGTAAAATTAAAACTTAATTTCGGGGCCTGAAGTAAAAAAAAAAAAAGAAAAGTTATATACATGAAAATAAGTATTACAGTTTATTGGATGAGACACACAACAAATGCCTGTATCCAGCTTTGAGGCAGGTTCAAAACATTGCAACTTTGTATCGTTTAAGCAAAAATTTCTGGGCAAAAGTCATTATGGTTAGAGGCTTTTTTGGCCTTCAAAAAGTTCAACTAGTTTTGAAGGTAAAAAACTGCTCTCATCAGGAACTGAACAGTTAGAAAACTGATGATACAGGCTGATAAATATACCCCAGGGTGGCTTCATCACTTTGTAAAATGTGCTGTTAGTTATGCGAGTTTGTATCATTTAACCTTTTGGGAAAAGTTAACTTTTTAATTTTTTATTTTTTATTTATTTTTTTTTTTGGGGGGGGGGGGGGTAGAACACATCCTGGGTGCAAGGACAGCGTACCAAGGAAGGCTGTTTACTGTTCAGTTGTCTCTGTCTTTCTTGAAGGAAACAAGCTGTTAACCCATTCCCGGTCAGAACAAAACTCGATCAACAGCTACCTTGGTGCAGGCTTGGGCGCAACATGCCCAGTTCCCCTCATTGACAGCTGTAGATTGGGTTCAAGCTGTCAAGATAGGAATCGTAACAATTTCTGTTCAAATGAATTGTTCTTGAGCAAAAAGTTTGAGATGGCAACAGTGTAGTAG
Source organism: Hermodice carunculata (assembly GCA_964020975.1). Classification (NCBI taxonomy): domain Eukaryota; kingdom Metazoa; phylum Annelida; class Polychaeta; order Eunicida; family Amphinomidae; genus Hermodice; species Hermodice carunculata. The sequence continues at coordinate 87,370,099 of OZ026626.1, forward strand.
ACAGCATTTGACGTGCTGGCTCTTTTGTACAACTTGGGCGTCAAAGAGTCAGTGGCCACTGTCACCAGGTGAGAGGAAAGGCTTTTTGCTCCACTGCTATGGGAGTGTGCTGGATGACTTAATGACCATGTAGTACACAGTAACATAATGTTGATTGAGTCACATTATTATCTCATTTTCTGTGTGGCCTTATTCTATACATAGGTGATTAACCTTGTGGCTCAACAGCACGCCTCCCATGCTGTATACACCCAAGATGTCTGCAAATTATGCTAATTAGAGGACCAGGGGTTAGAATGGACAGTTTTTTTCTCTCTGTCTTCAAGTGGCCTGTGTGCACCCAAGGTGATTGCTAAAGTTGTGCTGTTTCCCCCCAACTAGAATGAATAATTTAGTCAGATCTGTAAATGTTTCAGGGCCACTGATCATATGACACAACATACATGTAGCTATATTTCTATGGGCAGTGAATCATGTCTAAATGGTGATGATGATGCAGTTTTGTTTGTCAATCTGTAGCAGTCCTAGGATGGGGACATCTGTGTCGGGCCTCGTGATCCGAGACAAAAATAATGTAAAAATAAAATGTTCAGGCACAGTGGGTTTTTTGCTTTCATACTAGTGTCCAGCTGGATCAACTATCAATCAAATGAGGACCCACAACAGAAAGCAAAAGCTGTAGACTAATGGGGGACCAGGGAAGCAACAGTTTTTTTCTGTAATAGTAAATACTAAGTCTTGCTCATCGAGGGACAATGTGTGACAGAAAGTTGCCCCACTGCAGATATTTCAAGGTTTCCAGGAGAACCAGACACCACGAATTTCAAACTCTGGAGACATTAATAGAGGGTGTGGTACAGATGGCGCCACTGATGACCTGGGCTTGGTGTCTAGCTCCTTGCCCGTGGAGCCATATGGTAAGTTAACAAATCCAGTGTCACTGATTGGCTACTGGTTGTCCAGTGGAACTGGTGTCACATGTAGTCACATGCAATTTGGTTCAACAGGAAGTCCTGTCACAGGTAATTTACCTCCTCAAACACCACCAATTGGTACGGGACATGGTATCACTGCAAAGCTCACAATGAAGTCTCCCATCCAATTCTTACTCCCAGTATTTCATATTAATGAGAAAAACATACACTTGGGTTCTTTTGATGAAGTTTTGGCAGGAAATGGTTAAATGTCATATTATACACCTGTTACAGGTGACAATTGAGTGTGTTTATTAGACTGGTGATTTGTGTAATCTAACCAGGCCCAGTGCTGGGCAATTATCACAGCTGTTATGATGTTAATTACCCACACAAGCCACTTGTAGACCAACAGGTACACAGTATATATTGATGATATTCATGACATTATAGTTACACCCAGTACTAACATAAGGGAGGACTTGGAAATCCTTGCTCACTCAGACATGCAGTGTGTTCAGAGCTTGTCCCGTGTAATGTTGTCTTGGAAAGAATTATTTTTATTGACCATATTTAATTAATGAAGCATGATTTATTGCGGTTCCATACTTTTAAAATAAGCTTAAAATCAGGGTTTACAGATAGTTGGAATATTTAAACCATTATCGCTAATTTGCACCACAAAATTATGCAATTCCCCATCCCTACCTAATTGGGTACAGAAAATATTAACCCTTAAAGTGCTGATTTAAGATTGAGTCAACGGCTTTCCTCAGGACACTTTGAACACAATGTGTATGAAGTGTCCCGAGGAAAGCTGTTGACTAAGACTACATTTTGCATTTGACTAGGCTTGCTGCTACTTGAATGAAAGGTATATCTTCATGAGGACTTTGAATCTTTTAACCATTATATGTCTAATAGTAGTAAGAAAACGACTATTAGCCATATGATGAGCACTTTAAGGGTTAACATACTGTATATAGTACGCATGACCACATGTAGAATGCTTATAGTGTCTTGATGGGTATTCCATGAAATAGCGCATGTAATACAGTGAAACCTTGTTATAATGACACCATTTTGTTCCCTGCAATATATATTGTGTATCTGAACATGTCAGAAAAATGATAGACTCCAATTGCAGAGGAATTTGACTAAATATTAAGTCTTCAAAATTTGCATCGTAATGTGAATAATTTGGATATCTGAGTGTCGTTATAGTGAGGCTTTACTGTACACGCACAGCAATCCTGCCAGAGCCAATACTTGGTGAGAGAACACACTTTTGGGAGGACACTATGGTGAAATCCCTACTCAGCAGAGACCAGTTTTCTACAGTAGTAGAAATCTAAGCCCCTGGAAGGAGGGACAACTGTCACAAATTGTAAATATGTCACAGTCTTATCCACTTTACACTGGAGTCATCACCAGAGCCACCTGGAACTTTATGGTTTATTGATTTATTCTGTGAAATAGTTTAAGTGGCATAACATACTGTTGGGGGGAAATGGACAATAATTTATCAGCTTTGTACACTGCCCCCTCCCCCCCCCCCCCAAGATGTGCTGTTGAAACCTGTTTAGCAAAGGAACTATACTCCTCTACTCTGCTGCTAACCTGTCTGTGTGCTATATGTAAATAACTGTTCCTCCTCCGTCAGTGTAGCAGCAAGGTTATCTTGTATTAAGTGCTGTGGCCTCCTAATATTGGGAAGTACAATGAAAACCCCATCCATGCAGCAGGGAGAAGTGGCTGCTGCCCAGGGTTGGCCTCCTGTTGGGGTGAGGCTGAGTGGGGGTTTAGCATATTAAGGGGAGTGCTGCACAACCATCAGTTTTATAATGCAGCATGTTATTGTGAAGATATAAATGCCCAAATACTGGAAATAAATGATTATTAAATTATGGTTAGGCCCCCCCCCCCCCAAAAAAAAATTGTTTCTCCTAACAGACCAAAATTTGGGGGGTAGGTAGGTAGGCAACTTTTTTTTTTTTAGTCTGACAATTTGGGTGGGATTATATGTTCTTTGTTAAATATTCCACAATTTTGGGCAGGTAGATGTTTTATTTAATTTGATTTTATTTTGGTGGGGTGGGGGGAGGATCAGAAGTACATGTATGTTAACAGGGGGTCAGTGGGGGGGGGGGGTTAAAGAAGGATTGGTTGGGTTCGGGGAAACAAATATTTTTTTTGGCCTTCCTATAACCCTGAGAGACCTAGGGCCAATATTTAGGATTGCAGGTTTTTCCCAGTAAATATTACCAACAAGTGTCCAATATCCTAAACATCATCTACTACTTTTTCATCATTAAGAATAATTAACATCAGTCAACAACTTTCCTTGACACCGTCTGGATGTATTATGCTGCCAGGGTGTATAGACGAAAGCACTGTGATTTTGCTAGAAGAGAGTTCAGCACAGTTACATGTACATGTACTGTATCCATTACCTCAATCATGCATGTACACATACATTGAGGGATTTAGAAACTCCGTATGTTTAAAAGAAAAACTTTGAAATTTAAACATTTTTATTGACGTAGAAATACATGCACACAAGTCATGAAAAGTTTCATGAATTCAACTGAAAATGTTGAATTTCTATCTATCATAATTCAATAATCTGTATTTAATACTTTCCTTATGCCTTTATTATTATCATGATTTCATTTTAATTTGTATTCATGTGGTGCCTTTTACATGTATATAAACCGTTTTCCTTGATGTTTGTGTCACATCAATCCCGTCATGTACATGTGTACTGTCATGGTGTTGTGTGCTCCATCATGTATACATGTGTACTGTCATCGTGTTGTGTGCTCCCATCATGTATACATATCCACTGGTATCATGCTTGGTTACCTCACAGATCAGTGAACAAGGAATGAGCCCAGATGAGCGAGATTTTGATGGAGCTTCACCCGCTCACTTTGCTGCAGGACGAGGCCACGTCAAGGTGCTGGAATGGCTGCTACAACATGGTGCAAGAATCTTACTGGATAACCTTGGAGGGACCCCACTACATGACGCCGCAGAACATGGGCAAGCAGAGGTATGGCTTTGTTTTTGTCTCCAGTCTTACCAAAAAAAAAAGTATAGACCCATATCTTTTACATGGATTGCGAAGCAGGCCAAGCCTATCTTAATCACTCTCCATGGCACTGATCGTGGCGTATACTTCCTACCTACATGTTTGGTGGAGGAAACCGAAGGACTCGGAGAAAACCACCGTGCACAGTCAGAGTGGTAGGAACTCTTTCCACATGCTTCCCCGGCCGTGAATCGAACCCGGGCCGCAGAGGTGGAAGGCGAGCGTGTTGCAGCTCGGCCAACCGTGCACCCATTTACCAAGTGGTGATGACACTGACTTGTAGAAAAATCATTAGCAGATAAAATTCTGATTACTATAGCTGGATCTGACAAAGTGGTGAGTTATAGCTGCATCTGATGAAATACTGACTTGTAGCTAGATATGGTGAAATGCTGACTTAAAGCTGCACCTGATGAAATACTGACTTTTAACTGAATATGTTTATGTGTGTGTGTGTGGGGGGGGGTTGTATGTGTATGTGTGTATAAGTGCACATTCAGTGACAAACAACAATCATAAAACTGAATAATAACCAGCTAGACCAGACAGTACAGTTGCAGGTCAGACTGTATACAACTGACAGTTGTCTGCCGGTGTTTTGTGATGTTATGCCTTTCATCTGACAATTCTGAAAAATATCAGATACACATGAAATCCTAGCAGGTCAAGTCAAGTTCTTGTCATGTCATTGTCAGTTGCCCATAAGAGCATGGAGCTCTGCTTCCAGTGTGTCGTAAAGTCCTTATCGTGTTTTAATTTTGAAGAAAGATCAGCTGGAACATGACTTGCCTGTCAGTACAAAAGGCAGTATCAGGAGCTTGTACAAATATCCCAACAAGACAACTGTGCAAAAAAGCTTCATTTTCATTTTAAATAGTTTCAGTAGTGTCCACCAGATGGTGTTTCAGCAAAGGAGAGATACACAGATTAATTTTACGGCTTGTTACTCACATTATGATTATGGGCATAACAGGGAGGGTCATTATGAAAGTATTAACTGCAGAAAAAGATATCAAGTAAAATTCTGTTCTGTGTTTAATGTGGTAGCAAGTATAAGATTTTTTTTATTCCATAAATGACTTCCAATATGTAAAGAACATCATGAAACATGTGTACCAGTACAATATTTTGTTTTTTCATGCAGTGTCCATTGGTACATGGTGTATTTTAACCAGACCATGATTTGGTGTCAGCAATTTTACACTACCATAATTATAGACATCTAAATAGATGTACTGTATTGTTAGCTGTTATGCTGTTACACATATAATCATGAGAGACATTGATTTATATTGATGTAAAGCACAAATCAATAAAAGTACATTAGTGTCATCCAGATCTGGAATCCCATTAGACAGGTGCTGCAAGGTATCGACAAACACAAATATTATATAGACAAACATTTAGACGAGACATTGTGATAATTACAGTGGTGAGACCAGAGTACTGTCAACATAGCAGTAATTGTTTGAGTGTTCATCAAATAAAGATTGTACACAATTATTAACAGGAATACTGCTTCAATAAAACCATGTTTTACATCTCTGACTTAGAGGAGAGAAGTTTTCCCAGTTTTGTGTTGCCATTTGGTTTGGAGGTGTACATCATGTACAATGACAGGGTAGCTTCCAGTGTGACAATTGGATGATTTCCACGTGTCAGTCCTGTTTATTTGTAAGTTCTATGTTGCCTGTCTCCATGCTGTAGTTTGGTGTCCCTGGTGATTATTACAGTGACACTTCATTTTGATGACACCATCTGTTCCCAGCAAAATGTGTCAGATTATGTGGATACCAGTATGTCACAACTGAGTCAAATAATCTTAACTTAAGTCGCTCAGAACTTGTGTCATAAAGTGAATATACCAGATATCTGAGTGCCATTATAATGACGTTTCACTGTACTTTTAAACTCGGCTATTGAAAATTGACAGAACCATTCTTTTAGTGTGGTTATAATCCTTTGAATAGAGCCTTGTGTTTCCAAATTTAGAAGAAAACCCAGAAGTAATCTGCAGACTATTATGCAAAATAGAATTAAAAGATACATTCATTAAATAAAATTTATTTGAAGTGAAATCTATTTTGTTTTGTTTCAAAGGATGAGCTTTCCAGCTGATCAAAATTTGACTATTTGTTAGCATTAAGTGGAAAATTGTGCATCATAGAGCAGTGCGATAACATTTTAATAGGATAAGGTCTGAATTGCCAATGTGCCGAAACTCAACTTTATTCATGTATTTTTTCACCCCCAGTGTGTCTATGTGCTTCTAAAACACGGCTGCAACGCAGAAACGCAAGACAACAGTGGTTTGACCCCAGCGGACCTTGCAGAGCAATGTATGCATCGTCACGTGGCCAACACCTTGCGAAAGAAAGACACAGCTGTATGTGAATATTTAGTTTTTCCTTTGCTCAACAGGCGTCAGTAGCTACCTGACATGTTGTCTGTCCTCTGTGCACTTTGGTGTGAAGAATTCTTCAAATACAGTAAATTGCTTCAATTTTGCTGGGTTTTTTTTTTTTTTCTTTTTTTGGCTCATTTCACTGATGACACGAAATTATGAAATTAAAAACTGTGAAATAGTATTTTAACATTGAATAGGAACTGTGTCCTAAATAGTGAAATTAAACCTACAGGGACATGTCAAAAATACAAAAAAACATGAAAATTTAAACACTAAAACTTAAGCAATTTGCAGTAGTTGGGGCTTTGTTTGAGTGGATGCTCCTTTCTCCATGTTGCAGGTTACGTGTTTAAGTTTAGTGTACAGAGGTCAATCATGGCCTCATCAAATTGTGATGGGCTGTAGAATGTAGTGCGTTTAATTAGTCCTATATTTGTGATATTTTTGTCAGCATTGGGGCGTGGTGGCAGGAGATCTGGTAGCATAATATAACTTTGATATCATATTTAAAATAGTCTTCCTTGATCATACAAATACATTCTTTGTGGAAATTTCAAATAAGTTACAAATTTTTTTAACTGAAGTTTTTGAAAATATGCTGCGCGTGACAAAAGTTTGAACAATGAATATCCCTGTGCATGTGTTACGTTTTGTTGTATATGTACCATATTCAGAAATGAACACAGAACTTGGCTAATGGATCTTTGGTATTGATGATAACACACCGGAAGTTTTACGTGACATATGTATTTTTGAGATAAATCATGAAACAAGCAATAAAATTTTTGGTACATGAAAACCTGCTCTTGTTCAGGTTAACAGCATTTTTGAGATTGCATTCAAACATATACATGCAGGTATATGTATACCTGGTGTGTACATGAGTGATTCAGTCATGACCTACAGCTTGTATATTTGTCTCTTGGTGCAAGCAGCTGCAGAAAGTGTATACATGTACATGTACTATATGTACATGTACTATATGTACATGTACTATATGTACATGTACTACATGTACATATGCTGCTGCCACCAGCCAAAGAGCCAGTTAACCATGAACTAATGAAAATAAGGTCTGACTGAAAATTTTGACATATTTTAGCCAAATTGGTGAAAGAAATTTTAGATATACATTTATTAGTTTTGATTAACTATTTCGAATATGTTTTCTAACACCGGCATACTGATTAAAAATAGAATCAGCCAAACTGACTGAACTTGAATAATCTAGTGCTAAGTTAGCATATGCATCTTTAGAAACCTTAAGAATTTGGGGTATTGTTCTGACTCAGTTCTGATGTGTTCTTCACAAGGAAGAAGTTTTGATAAGCAGCTATTGCTATGAATACATTTCATACAGACCGTTAATGAGATATGATTGTGTGAATGCCAAATCACACACATTTGTGTGACATAATGGATTATTTTGTGTCCAAGGCACCATTCATAATTGACATCATTTTCATGAGCATCAGAAATTTCTCTTCTTGGCACTTCCCCCCCCCCCCCCAACCCCCCAACCCCAAACTATTGAAAATGATATTATTTGGTTCATTTTATGACTATATACAGTGTTTTTACCCTACAAAGTTGTTCCTATACCCATCTATAAACACTATGTTATCATTTATTTTCACATTAACAATCAACAGGCATTCTGATGCTAGCTGTTATCTGCTTATAAAAGAACAGCACACTTCAGACCAGATTGTTAGTTTTTGTGCATTTCTTTATTCCACATTCCTTATGCTTAGAGACATTCTGACAACTGAAACTGAATGTTTTGAGTTTTAATGCTGTTAATCCTCAGTTGTTCAGTGAGTTTATTGTAAAAAAAAAGTTGGTGCTAAAGTCATCATTTTCCCGTGACCTTAAAAGCATACATAGCCTGTGGTCCTCAGACCCTGCCATACTTTTTGCAGACTCATTAAATTGATGACAATTGTGAATGACCCCTCATGACTCCTGGTTATTTTGTTTGCAGGTAGCGCTCTCTATGTGTAGTTGGATGTGGCACTCTTTCATGTTGTGGTGGTATCCACTGGCTTTGGTGGTGATGTGGCTGTGGCACTCCTTCCTTGAAGTTTCAATGTATCCCTCCACCAGACTGCATGATATATTGACCTTCCTTCATGCATGAGTATGTTTGAGCCACCATGGTGTAAAAATCACATCTGTGCAAAGTACAGTGGTACCTGTCTTCAGAGACCCCTCCAATGAGAGACTCCATGTCTTTTTAAGAACGCTCCCTCAGAACACTGTGCTATCAATTCCATATAATTATACCTCTAATGAAAGACCACCTGTTTTGAGAGACCACATTTTGGCCTGCCCTAGGGGCGGTCTTTCAAGACAGGGACCACTGTGTACTGAATGAACAGTGGCTCCAGTACTATAGAAAAAGTTTGTTGGAGAGAAAAAATGTAGAGGACTCTCCTGTGCAACTTTTTGATACAAAGTTGTTAATTGGTTTACTGAAAGTAATTAGGTGACACGCTTAAGACCTGAAGACATTAAGCTATCAAGAAGACATTACTGTGTTTATGATTGGATATGCTAGTCTGCACTGGCATCCAGGGGAACTGTAGGCTTGGCCTGCATCCTATCCATCTGCCAATAGTGGCTGTAGTCCATCCCTCTGAATACATATGCTTGTGCTGGCCAAATTTCCTATACATGTACCATAATACTCACAGATACAGTAAACTTGGTGTGTGGGTACTCCTTGGAAAAGGGGTGTGTTGCATACTAAAGTTTGGTCACTGTGACCTTAACCGTTGAAGTTAATTGTCATAGCTATGCGTGTGAAGGCTGTAGTTCCTATACTGTAAGAAGTGGAGGTACCATTGACCTCCAATGGAGGACTGGCTGTACATTGCCCTGTAATGGGAGTGCCCTTGTTAAAGGAGTTTGGCAGGCACATGTGGGTGAATAACCCTTTCCCCCTTGACTTAAGGCTGAGTCAACAGTTTTCTTAGGGTAGAGTTGGGTCGTAATCATCACCTAGCCCTGCTCCAGGAAAGCTGTTATTTTGACTTGGGATGTGCTACTCAGATATAGCTTTGTTCACAATTCTCATTCAAATCTTTTATCAGTAATGCTAAAATTCATCAAAAGATTCATTGAAGCAGACGACATTTTACCTGCAGCTGGTTTTGACCAGTTTTAACAAAGGGGCAATCAGGCCTGCATTTGTTAGCATTGGGCTGGTGCAGCACAAGCAATGAATATTTATTGCAAAATGTCACTCCTTTAACCCTTAAAGTGCTAATCACTGCTATAGTCGTTTTCTCATTATATTAATCGTATAATGGTTAAAAGATTCAAATTCCTCATGAAGATACCTATCAGTCAAATACCAGCAAGCCTAGTCTAAAGCAAAAAGTAGTCTTAGTCAACAGCTTTCCTCGGGGCACTTTGCGCACATTACGCGCAAAGTGCCCCGAGGAAAGCTGTTGACTCAATCTTAAATCAGCACTTTAAGGGTTAATGGGTTGTTTGGTTACAGTTTTATTACCCTTGGCACATAAAGTGCCGCAGGGTATTGTTGTCCCCTGCGTCGTCCACCCATCTGTCCGTCTTGTCGATTTTACCGTGATATTTAAAAAAATATTCACTGTAGCTGTACCAAATTTTTGTCACAGAAGGACCTTATGATGGACCAGCTTCTTCTGATTATTTCAAATTTTTTTATAAAACTTTTAAAGTATGGCATCAACCCTAACGACGTTACCATGATATCTCAAAAAATATTGACCGCACTTTACCAAACTTTTTGTCAGAGATGTATCATGTGATGGACCAGATTTCTATTTAAAACCAGCTTCCTCTGATTATTTGTAAAGTTTTTATGAAACTTTTAATGTATTTATTTGAAGGCCATCTGAGCAACATCAACCCTGTCGGCTTTACTGTGATATCTCAAAAATATTGACCACAGCTTTTCCCAATTTTTGTCCGAGATGCATCTTATAGTGGACCAGTTTCCTCTTTGTAATTTATAAACGTTTTATATTTTATGTTAGAAACAAGGGGGACTCGAACCTGCAACATGAAACTTTAAAGTATTTATCTGTCTGAGTGGTGCACAAGGGGACAACATTACCATAATATCTGAAGAAGCTACAGTTACGCCCGGCTAAAAGTTAACAGCCAAACGCTTTTTTCACGTTTTGCTGGTGTTTGGCTTGTGTTTGGAAACGTTTGAAAACGTTCGGAAAGTGTTTGGAATGTGTTTGGAAAGCATTTGGGAAAAATCGCAAACACTTTTGCAAATGTTCGAACACTTTCACAAAGCTACCCAACACTTCTCCAAACGCGTTGAACAATTACCCGAATGATTTCAAACATTTTCACAAACGCATTCAAACACTATGCATTTCAAACACTTCCATTTAAATGATGGAGATTCTCCAAACGTATTTTCAACAGGTCCAGCAATATATGATGTACCTACATTTAAATGTACACTTATCCAGTATTATAGGTTGTACATATTTATATAAAACACGATCCAAATACGTTTACCCAAGTGTCTAATTCAACTAAAATTAATTAAAGACTTAATTCTTCATTTAATGTTGTTGGGATTTTTAAGTGCTGATAAGCTTTTTAGACACTTGTTGAAAAATATTCCTGTCATTAGAAATAGATTACCAAGTGTACATGTACATGTATCACATACGTTTGGCGCAAAGTGTAAAGTGTTTGAAAGCGTTTGGAAAAGTGTTTGAAAAGGTTCGGCTTTCACCAAACGTGTTCGGCAAAGTGTTTGAAAGCGTTTGGAAAAGTGTTTGAAAGCGTTTGGAAAAGTGTTTGAAAGCATTTGGCAAAGTGTTTGTAAAGCGTTTGGAAAGTGTTTGCAAAGTGTTTGCTACGCGTTTGCAAAACGTTTGACTTTCACTGAAAGTGTTTGGGAAACGTTGGTGCGTTTGGCGTTTATTAACTTGAACGCGAGCGTAACTGTAGGATCCAACGCAGCTTCCCCCAATTTTTTTTTCAGAGATGCACCTCATGGACCACATTCCTATTGAAAACCAGCTTTGACTTCTTATTTTTAAACTTGTTATTAAAACTTTTGAAGTGTTTATTTGATGGCGGACTGAGTGATGCACTGTATAGTGGTCTCTGTCACCAGAACTTGCCCCAAGAACACATCTCAAAGTGCTCCTTCATTTCATAGACAACAATATGGGAATTGAATGTAAAGTATTCTACTGCAAAGTCTCCCCCCAAAAAAGCATTATTGAAGAATAAAAGATTGTGGGCGCCGAGAGTAATCTGTTCTCTGAACGCTATTTTTTTATATGTAGTTATGGTTGTTTTTGAGTGAATATAGTTTCCTCATTTTTCAGTAGTTCTGTTTTATTGTGCTAAATTACATAGAAGTTCAAAAACCAAGCTTTGCTTGGTAAAATGGAAACAGAATGATATGCATGTTTACATAAATTGAATTTCGTAATGTGTTGTTTCTGCAGTGAATATTGAGGTAATTTGTCGCTAAATGTTTTTAAACATGTAAGAAGCAAAACCTGACATGGGCGGAGTTATGTATGATATTGTCCAATCACTGAAGATCACATTTTGTCAGTGACAGCTAGTGACTGTTACTGACAAATGAGCTTTCCAGTGACTGGGAAACGCTATGTTTCACTCCACACTTTATTTGTCCATTTTAGCTTTTAGCAAGAGATCTTGATCTGGTGGTCAGTATCAAACACATATTCTCACCCTCAATGTGCACCAGATTTCAATAATATGCACATATGGCACGATTTGGTGCAAAATTCAAACGCTGATGGCCAGCATTTTTGGCAAGTAATTCTGTGAAGTTGGCGTGCCACACAAACATGATTGAATAGCATTGGAGACAGTCTACATCAACATGACCAAATCACTATGCATATGATGCTCACTGACCAACCACGACACATGCAGTGTTCACTGACGTGTGCTTGTGAATGTGTTCTCCCTTTGATACACGACTTGTATGTGTGCACCAGGTTTTTTTTGACAAAGTTAGGTGTAATTGGTAATGTAAACAAACTTTTAAACTGTGACTATGTACATGATAAGACTCTTCTGGTAGATACTGTCTCCTGTGACAGGATTTAAATGTGGATAATTTGGCAATTTCTTTATATTTATATTATAGTAATGTACATTAGCTTTATTGTCTGGGTGGTGTTGGTCAGGTAATGTGGTTATATATGTTTTACACTTGCAGGCACTTGCTCGACAGTGAACATAATACATGATGTATGTACTTCCAGGTTGGTAGCACGAACTATGGCAATAGCTCAGCAACACAGTATTTGAGATATCCACCAAACACCTACAATGAAATAAAGGGTAAGGATAGTTTTTTTCCAATACAAATGTATTGTATGCATCTCTTAACCATTCCCGCTTAAAACGGAGCAAAACCAGCAGGTGGTCAGATGTCTGTGTCAGCGTTTCTGACTAATTTCATGATAGATGAAAAGCAGTTCGAATGAGAATTGTATATGAGACCTATCAAGATATTATGGCCCAGTTCAACCTCTTTCTTTGGCGCCAACATAAGCAGTAGCAGGGTGAATAGAGAAGACCAATTTTTCAACAAATATATGATTTTGTGCTTCCAACAGTGGTATCTGCTCTAAAGACCACCTTGCATGGGAGACCATGTATCCTTTTAAGATGCCCTGTCACGAGACTATAGTCTATTTGTCAGTACTTTATTTTGCAAGTGAAAACCACCTGCAATTTGAGAACAGCTTTTACTGGCAGCAGGGATGGTCCCAAATGGCAGGGACAGATTAAAATCTTTCACGGCCAACTGCAACTGAAGTCAAACTAATCGAAACAAACTGCTCTGAATTATAATAAGGATGCCAGATTCATCTTCCTTGTAAAGAGACCTTTCATTTAAGTACCAGCGTGGCCTGTAGTGACATAGAACACAATGGTCCAGGTCAACATCTTTCCTGTCTGTGCTCTGGGTACATGACACCCAAAGCACAGTATGAAGCTGTTGACTCCGTGCAAATGTGGCAGTGAGAGAGTAAATGTCGAGGCATTATCTCTAACACCTCACTGTAGTCATAGAATTATTATGTCTCCCGGTGGAAGCTGGGGGACATATTGTTTTAGTGCCCGTTTCTTCCGCTTCTTCTTCTTCTTCTTCTTCTTCTTCTTCTTCTTCTTCTTCTTCTTCTTCTTCTTGTTCAGGTTCTTCAACACTTGGTTTCCGTGCGATAAGTCTTGAAGGACTTGACAGAATTTGATGAAACTTGGTCGGATTATGTATCTAGGCAAGACCTAGGTTGGGATTGTATTTGGGCGACCTTGACCTAATTTTCAAGGTCACAGGGTCACTTATGTGAAATTGGTTTCCGTTCGATAAGTCTTGAAGAACATGATGGAATTTAATGAAACTTGGTAGGATTATGTATCTAGGCAAGACCTAGGTTGGGATTGTATTTGGGTGACCTTGACCAAATTTTCAAGGTCACAGGGTCACTTATGTGAAATTGGTTTCTGTTCGATAAGTCATGAAGAACAGGATGGAATTGGATGAAACTTGTAAGGATTATGTATCAATGAGAAGACCTAGGTTGGGATTGTATTTGGGCGACCTTGACCTAATTTTCAAGGTCACAGGGTCACTTATGTGAAATTGGTTTCCGTTCGATAAGTCTTGAAGAACATGATGGAATTTAATGAAACTTGGTAGGATTATGTATCTAGGCAAGACCTAAGTTGGGATTGTATTTGGGTGACCTTGACCAAATTTTCAAGGTCACAGGGTCACTTATGTGAAATTGGTTTCTGTTCGATAAGTCATGAAGAACAGGATGGAATTGGATGAAACTTGTAAGGATTATGTATCAATGAGAAGACCTAGGTTGGGATTGTATGTGGATGACCTTGAGGGATTTCTCAAGGTCACAGGGTCACTTATGTGAAATTGGTTTCCGTGCGATAAGTCTTGAAGAACTTGATCGAATTTGATGAAACGTGGTAGTATAATGTATCTAGGCAAGACCTAAGTTGGGATTGTATTTGATTGACCTTGGCCTATTTTTCAAGGTCACAGGGTCACTTATGTGAAATTGGGCTCTGTTCCATAAGTCATGAAGAACTTGATGGAATTTGCTGAAACTTGGTAGGATGTATGTATCTTGGCAAGACCTAGGTTAGGATTGTATTTGGATGACCTTGAGGGAATTCTCAAGGTCACAGGGTCACTTATGTGAAATTGGTTTCCGTGCGATAAGTCTTGAAGAACTTTATGCATATTGATGAAACTTGGTAGGATTATGTATCTTGGCAAGACCTAGGTTTGAATTTTATTTGGATGACCTTGAGCGAATTCTCAAGGTCACAGGGTCACTTATGTGAAATTGGTTTCTGTTCGATAAGTCATGAAGAACAGGATGGAATTTGATGAAACTTGGTAGGATTATGTATTTAGGCAAGACCTAGGTTGGGATTGTATTTGGATGACCTTGAGAGAATTCTCAAGGTCACAGGGTCACTTATGTGAAATTGGTTTCCGTGCGATAAGTGTTGAAGAACTTGATGGAATTTGATGAAACTTGGTAGGCTTATGTATCTAGGCAAGACCTAGGCAAGTGTTGATAAGAACAGATACACGGTGTGCCATATAAGCCTGATGCGTTTTAGGATTATGTATCAAGGTAAGACCAAGGTTGGGATTGTATTTGGATGACCTTGACCTTATTTTCAAGGTCACAGGGTCATTTATGTGAAATTGGTTTCTCTGCAATAAGTTTTGAAGAACTTGATGAAAATTGCTAGAGTAATGTATCTTGGTGATTGCTAAAATAGGATTGTAATTTTCAAGCAAACTTGGTCATTTGTAATTTGTTATCACCTGTAGCTTATTCAGAGATGTAAGTGTTTCACCGGGAGACATTTGATTTTCTGTTGGAAAATCAGTCTGTTCTAGTTTTAGATAGTCTCAACACATTCTGTATTTTGTTTTGGGGATAAAAGTGGAAAAAAGGCAAATCATGAAAAATTGATAGGCAATATGGAACAATAGCTCAACAACAGCAAAGACAACAACAAAACATAAAAGTAACATAGCACTGACACCCACCCAACTCCAGGATAAAGTGGTCTTTCATTGAAGTACATGTACATTTAATCCTCATACATGTATCATTCTTGAGCCCAAAGTCCATATCTTGCCACATTTTGTGCAGGTCAAAATACCTGTTCAAAACCTAAGCAATACCTCCTCTGTTAATTGAAATGTATTTTTAGCTCAGCTGACTTCTCAGATTTACTATGTAACGTAGTTTCATGAAACTTCACGCACACATATATGTTGATCTAAAGGTGTCTGGTGAAACCAACCTACGTCACGAAGTGAAATATCTGGGTTTTGATGGTACAATCATGTAAAACTATATTACACTGTATGTCTGAGCTGTAATTCTGTTGTCCTTCAAGTTAGATTAATGAAACTTTACACACAGGTGTGTCTAGACATAAGGGTGTGTCATGAACCAAAAGTGGGTTGCTAAGGTCAAATATCTGGGTCACAGTGACATATCCTTGTAAAATTGTGTCATTGCTATTTTTCCTTTACTATTTAACTTACTTTCATGAAACTTTATGGGCACATATACCTTGACCTAAAGGTGTGTCATGAAACAAAAGTAGGTCACTGGGTCAAGTATCTAAGTCTCTGCTATTCCTGGTCGGGCTATAATTTGCTTGTCCTTCAACTTAGATTAATGAAACGGTGCCCAGAGGTGCATCTAGACATGAGAGTGTGTCATGAACCAAAAGTAGATTGCTAGGTCAAGTATGTGGGTCACTGTTTAACTTAGTTTAATGAAACATGACATACACATATATACACATATGGCACGATTTATATTGACCTATATATTGACCTAAAGGTGTGTCATGAAAGAACAGTAGGTCACGAAGTCAAGTATCTCAGTTTCCGCGTTTCTTGTCCAGGCTATCATTCACTTGTCCTACAACTGAGATTAATGACATTTTGCAAACAGGTGCATCTTGACATAAGGGTGTATCATGTGCTAAAAGTAGGTCATTAGGTCAAGTATGTGGGTCACTGAAATATTCTTTTAAAATTGTGTCAGGGCTATAATTCCTTTACTATTTAACTTGATCAATCAAACTTTACATACAGATTCATCTAATCATAAGGGTGTACCATGTACCAAAAGTAGGTCACAAGGTCAGTATCTGGGTCACAGTGACTCATGAAATTGTATCCGAGCTATAATTCTTTTACCACTTAACATCTTGTCATGAAACTTCACACACACCTATATCTTGACCAAAAGGTGTGTCATGAAACAATAGTAGGTCATAGGTCAAGTATCTAGGTCATGGTGATAAAATCATGTAAAACTACATTACACTTTCTGTCCAGGCTGTAATTCTGTTGTCGTTTGATGTAGAATCGTGAAACTCTACATGCCTGTGTATCTGGACACAAGACTGTATCACTCAGAAAAGTAGGTCACTTTCTCAAGTATCTGGGTCACGGTGATAGCCTATTTTTGTTGAGTACAGTCATTCCAGAATGAGACTTGTGATTAGCAAGGTTATAAGTGAGGCAAGGGGGCATGGACCCAGCAATCTCTTATTGGTTAAAACATATTTTATTTCGAAAAAAAAAAGCAATTGGAAAGCAGGGCATCGCCCTATATACATTGCTCTTGAACATAAAGATTGAGAAAAATAGACTCGGCACTAACATCACTAGAGACATAACAAATAATCCCTTATTGCATTTAAATTTCATGATTGTTCGTGTGTTTTTGCCATTTTTGACTTCATGTCAAGAACCAATACTCAGATTGAGCTGAAAGTTGATGGATATGTTCCTTGTGAAATGATCAAATGCACCTTTTGTATTGATTACTATGTAAGTCAATGGGCGTTCTAATGCTAATTCACATTTTCAACTTCTTCTCTGAAACAATCATCCAGATTCACTTCAAATTTGTTGGCTATGTACCTTGGGTGGGTCTTTATTAAGTTTGTTCAAATGGTCACGCTCTGGTGATTTCGGGATTTTTCGTGATTTTTAGCTCAGCTGACTTGTCAGTCAGCTGAGCTTTTCTGAAGGTCTGTCATCCGTCGTCTTTCGTCTGTCCACAATTCACATTTTTGACTTCTTCTCCAAGACCTTCAGCCACATTCACGTCAAACTTCATGGGGATGGGCCTTGGGTGGGTCTCTACCAAGTGTGTTCAAATGGTCATGCTTCATTGATTTTTTTGATTTTTTATGAATTTTTTGCTTCTTTTTTGGAGCAAATCTTAAAAGATCTTCTCTGAAACAGCTCACCGAATTGCTTTGATATCACACAGGGACACTCCCAGAGACTCCTGGTTCTGAATTTGTTCACCAGGTGGCGCTCCAATTTGTTTTACTTTTTCATGATTATTTGTGTGTTTTTGCTACTTTTGACTTCTTCTCCAGAACCATCACTCAGATTAGGCTGAAATGTGGTAAATACGTTCCTTGTTAAAGGGTCAAACAAATTTGTTCACTAGGTGGCACTGCTGGGGATTCCTGATTTTTAACGATTTTTTCAATTCCGGTACTTATTGGTCCATGCAGCTTTCCTATTGATTACTAGGTAAATCAATGGGCATTCTAATGCAAATTGTACATTTTCAACTTCTCCTCCAAAACTGTTATCCACATTGACTTCAAACTTACTGGCAATGTACCTTTGGTGGGTTTCTACCAGATTTGTTCAAATTGTCAGGCTGCAGTGATTTTTGGATTTTAAATGAATGTTTTTGGTTCTTTTTTGGACAAATCTTAAAAAATCTTCTTCTCCACAACCGCCCACCCAATTGCTTTGATATTATATAAGAACGGTCCTAGGGATTCTTATTCTTAATTTGTTGACTAGGTGGTGCTGCAATTTTTTTCAAATTTTTGATAAATTTTTGTGTTTTCATTACTTGTGACTTCTTCAGAACCGTTACTCAGATTAAGTTGAAACTCTGTAAATATATTCCTTGTGAAAGAGTCAAGCAAAGATGTTGACCAGGTAGCACTGCCGTGGATTCCTGATTTTTAATGTTTTTTTTTTTAAATTCGGGTACTCATCAGTAAATGCACTTTTTCTATTGCTGACTATGCAAGTCAATGGGCATTCTAATGGTAATTCACATTTTGGACTTCTCTGAAGAAACTCTGTGTCAGATTCACTTCAAACTTGGTGGCAATGTACCTTGGATTGGTGTCTACTAAGTTTGTTCAAATGGTCACGTTTCAGTGAATTTAAGATTTTTTAAGATTTTTGGGAAATTCGTTGAAAAGGTTTTAATAGGGAAGTTTAAATGGTAATTTTTTGTAATGATTATAACTTGCATAATTTTGGCCAGATTTGTGCCGAACTTGGGTAAGGATGTACCCAGATTTGTGCCAAACTTGGTAGGGATGTACCTTTTATAAGTGTCTGCCTATTTTGTGCAAATGGTCATGCTCCAGTGATGTTGGACCTTGACTTCATTGCCAAGGTCACAGGACAACTGACACGAAATTTACTACTGTTCACTTGATAACTTGAGATCTGTTTTGAGTGAGGACCTTGATGTTGCACATGTTTATGTTTCTCTGTGAAGGTCATGCTTAGACAGTACATGAGTGACCTTGACCTCGTTTCTGGGGTCACACTGCAACATACATGAATTTTACTCTTCACTATAACTTGAAAACTACATGAACTGGGACTTTGATGTTGCACATGTTAGTGTTCTTCTGTAAAGGTCAGACTTACTCAGAACATGGGTGACTTTGATCCTATCCCATGGTCACATAGCTGCAAGTGTAATAAATTTCTAGGTCAGCTAAGCATGGGCTGTTCACACAGCCCTCCTGTTTTGTTCTTTTTTGGGGGCAAATCTTAAAACAAAACCTCGTCTGAAGCTGCTCACCGGACTGCTTTGATATCACACAGCATCACTTCTAGGTCAGGGTATTTTTGATATTTCAAAATTGAATCTAATTTCAGTTTTACTATTTTGGGCATAATTCCTATTCAAACAGTGTTAAAATACTATTTCACTGGGTTTTTATTTTCACGGTTTTGTGCCATCAGCAAAATAGCAAAAAAAAAAAAAAAAAAAAAAAGAATACAGCAAAATTAAAGCAATGTACATAAATTACATAATGATATGTACTGCCAAAAAAACACACAATTTTTATGATGGACACCTGAAAGTGTACTTGGATGCATTTTGTGGGATTTTTTCACAAATATTATGTGATAGAAAAGTATACATGACTTGTATACTGACAGTAGCACTCCCCCTAAATTCAGCTCTTTGTCAAACAATGATGTGTGCTAGGCTTCTTTTGTACACATAGATTTGTACTAGCATAAATTCAGATAAAATTGCAGTGTTAAATGAGCTGACCCTAAGATGTCCTGGAAGCATACTGATTTTCACATGTAAGTTTTCTTAGTTTCAACATTTCAGGCATTCAATAGAAGTTTTAATTACCTTGTTTTCACACAGTTCCTGTTAAACTTACATGTAATAATATCTTGAAATGTTGTTTCATTGTGTTTTTTTTTCATAGTGTTCATGCAATCAAGGAGATGAGCAAAAATAAAAATACAGTAGAATAAAGTGACTTTACTGTATGTTTGTTTACAGGTGGGTCCATGTATGATGACATTGAGTTGCTGAGACCAAGGGTTAATGTACAACATGTGGGTAGGTCTGATTATATAATTTTCAAGACAGTCACTACAGCTTTTTCTGTCTTCCAGCATATATATACAATAAGGTACCTGCTGTGGAGACCGCCTTTCTTGACAGACTGCACGTCTTCTTAAGACAAATCTCTGAAGACATTTGACAGTTTCACTTTGTCAAATATTGTAAACCTACTGTAAAAATCTTTATTTTTGCACACTTAAATTTTCATGGTTTTTCTATTTTTGACACTTCACTGTAGTTTCAATTTAGCTGTTTTGGACATAATTCGTATTTGAACAATGATAAAATACTATTTCACTGTGTTTTTATTTTTGCGGTTTTGTGCCATCAGCAAAATATGCAAAAATAAAGATACAGGGAAATTAAACCAATTTACTGTATGTTTAACACTTTGAGGGCCATGTTGTGAGTGAGTCAACAATTTTTGTCAGTGCACTGACCCTTTTCTAGCTTAAACTTACCAAAACTGGCTGGGGCTCAAATGTCATCTCTTCCTGCAGTATTTTCAACTAATTTCAACAGTAATTATGAAAAACAATTTGACTGAGAATTGTTGATGAGACATACCCATAAAGATCACATGACCTAGGTCAACAGCTTTCCTTGGCATGGCACCTGCTATTAAGTGCCCAACCCATGTCTAGGAAAGCTGCTGACTCTGTCTTAATTCAAGGGAAAGGAGTTAATTGTTCCTGTAAGGTGCTGTGGAGACCTGTTGACATGGACCATTTTTGTCTTCTCCAACTTTAGGCACTCTGGTACTTGAATGAAAGGTCAATTTACAAAGAGTATGAATATAGCATCTTTATGTCAATTTAGAGCACATCATGTTCTGTCAAAATTGGCCGTGAAAGACTCGAGTCCTTCATCATGAGACGACTATTTTTCTGGCTAGGGGCAGTCTAAATTAGTAGCAGGTGCTACTGGCACTCTGTGATATAAATACAGTCTTAAATTTTATTAAATTATTGCCTGCATTATTTTCAGCATGATCATCTGGTTTTCGAGGTTCATCAGAAGTTGGTGTCTTGTCTCTTACAGTTTGATCTTTCTGCTATGGAAAGAAAATGTGTAGCTCAGCATGACACACATCATGTAAATGTTACCACAATCAGATGTACAACTTAACTTTCAAGTGGATTGAATTATCTCCCATCAAACTGTAAGATATAAATGAAAATCACTGGAGAGTGAAAATTTTGTAAGTGTGACATACATGCAGTAGAATTTCCAATTACATGTATTTCTATAAAGAGACCATTTCTTTATTGAGACCACTAATTGATTTATAGTTGTCTTCATTCTTAATCAAATCTTTAATCATATCCCTTATGAGGACCACATTTTTTCACTACCTCAGGTAGTCATCTCAACTTGTTCAGTCCCATGTTGTGGTCTTGGTCAACTGTCTCGGCATGAATTGGCCGCATAGTGTCCAATTCATGCCGAGAAAAGCTGTTAACTTGGGCTATTCGGCCTGGAACTCTAGGCATGCAGGTACTTAATGAAGGGTCTTAAATTATCAGTATGAAAAGAACTTGACTTGCAGTTGGTGAGTGTCTTCAACTCATTTTAACCTCAAACTGGTTTTCGTGCAATTTTTGTAGGTGCCTCAGCAGTGCGTATGGATCGAGTTGCGGGAGGAAATGCCAAGTGCCGCTCAGCAGAAACTGGTGAAGTGAATGGCCGCCGTCCTTCCATAACTATCAACCCTCCTGTGCTTAGTATTCCTCCTCCCCCTGCAACACCCCCTCCAACCATTCCGTCTACTGCTCGCCCTCCTGCCTCAGTTAAGAACACCACACCAGAAATTTTCCATTACAACACACAAACTGATACTTACATTGATATGAATGGTGGTGAAAACAACAACAATTTAACCTGTAATGACACCCAGAGTGCAATGTTGAATAATAATAATATGTCGGAGGCCTCAAATAACCTCCTTAATGCATCACACCAGTTCACCCAGGATTCAAATCGCAATGTGTACCAGAATTCACACATGAATGGTAACATAGGGGATGTTATTCCATATTCTCCAACACGCTCAACTCAGAGTGCTGCCTCGCAAACGGATCCTATTCATGATCCGCAAATTTTACTCATCCCCCTTTCTCAGAGTTCTAAAAACTTTCGTAGTGGTTCCACTCTTGGACAGAATCTGAAGGATGAAGTGAGGGTTGACTGTGGAAAAGATTTAAAACCCCGACGTAGCTTAGAGATAGATGACGCTGAATTGGCAAATCCTGGAACTGTCCTGGCCACCCGAACAATATTTGAAAGTCGGGACTCGAATGATTCCTCAACGTGTGTCTCCCCAACTAGAATGGGGACACCTGGTGGTCATTTCTCTTATCCTTCACCAAAGTCGCCACTTTCTGATCTGGGCAGCTCATCTGCAAATGTCTCTTCTGCCACCACAACCCCAATGCCACCACAAGCACCTACCCCGCCTCCACTGCCACCCATACCCCCCGCACCCCCACCGCCAGATTTCAGCAAACTCAGGTAAGTGAATAGCCTCCAAAGCAGACCAAGTTCCGGGTTATCTCTACTGCATGTGGTCTGCCCTTCTTTGACAGGATCTTATTTTATAGTACGGGAAATAAAAGTACACTGTGACCTGCCCCTAGACTGAGACACCAATCAGGAAGTTGATCCTTATCTCATCTGCCAATAGCAGCCTCTGGTCCTCAGTGTCCGGCAGTCTGTTACCATGGTAACTGTGCTCAGTCAATTAGAAACTGAGTCACTTTTCCGAAGCTAAAGCAATGACCTTGTTACAAAAGAGCAGACCCCATCAAAGAAACCATAGCACGGAGCTTGGGTCTGCTTGGCAGGCAAGTAAGTGTCTGAGCATTAATGTTAAAAAATCTTAGGAGCATATAGTTTGTGTACTAATGTACAGCAGTACTTGTTATTTGAGTCTGACAATACTTTCAGCAAAAAGTGTTCTCGCATTGCAGGTGGCCATAATGTAATGGTAAATCTATTAAAGGAATAGACTGCAGTGTCATGAAAGGGCAATCTCAAACACATGTGTGATCTCCCTGGAGAGATAGTCTTATGAGCATTTATGACTGAATATGTTGGCACAGTTTCCTCTTTGACTGTGAAATTCCTGTCGCTTATAAGCAGATTATTTGAAGAGGCATTTTGTAATAAGGACAGGAATTAACCTGTCAAGCACATCTTGACAAATAACGTGAGGTTTGCCCGTTAAACAAGGGCCCATACCACAATTAACTTTTTTCCAAGTGGGAATAAAACAGACTATGGTGCGGTAGTGCAGGTTTCAGCCAATGCATGCCAAGGAAACCTGTTGACCTGTAGCATGCTATCCAGATTGCTAGGTCTTATCAAGGATTCTCATTCAGAATATTTTGCATGGATGAGAAATTTAAGCAAGAACCATTAAGCAGACAAATTTTACACCGAGGCTTGTTTGAGTCAGAAAGGGTTAAGGGGCAGTAAGGCCAGCATTATCACAGAAAAAGACCTGGCAAGACCAGTGGCAGATAAGCCTAACAAAGGGAAAAAGCCAGACCAGTTTTGAATCCTATCAGATTAACCCAGGGGAACACCTATATCGAAAGCAAAAAAGCTGGATCCTGGTTTACCATATGGTCAAGCACTGAAATTTACATAATTTTGTCTTATTTTTATTTTTATTTTTACTTATTTCTCTGGTAGCACAAAACCGCACTCACCATTTGGATTGATAGTCAGTACCAAGTTCCTAACTTCAGGCACTTTGATGAATTTTGTGCAGCATGTTGCACCGACCGTGCAATTGACACCTTGCACTTGAGAATAAGGTCGGCCAAATTGTTGGCAAATATTTTCTGTGTAACAAGGAGATTGTAGTTTCCTATCATCATGTATTGTTCATGTAGGTTCTCATACTCTTGCTGTATTTTATATCTGCTTATTTTGCTGATGCCACAAATCTATGAAAATATAAACACAGTGACATGGTCTAAATGGAAGTATGATCAAAATTCAATTATAATTAGAATCAAACTGAAACTGCAGTTAAATGCCTGAAATGCAATACCATGAAATCTATAGGAAATATGTTAATTTGCTGTGTTATGTGTCATTATTATACATTTTGTCAAGAGATTGGATTCTGAACTGCATCTGTTGTTTTCTACAGAATGTCCACCCCAAAAAAGGAGATGGTGGGGAAGCCAGCATCTTACATGTTGCATGCCAGTAAGAAAGCTGCAGGGAAGACTGCAGCCAACATGGACCTGATTGCAGAACTGAAGGCTGTCCGCGGAGCGGCCTCCCTCAAGAAGGTTCCAGCCAAGACGGGCAACTCAACACTTTATGGCAACAAAGATGTGGATGAAATCAGCAATGCAGACTCAGCCCTTAGCGTCAATTCTGATAATTCTGAGAGTAGTACCTTCTCTGCTCTTGAATTGGTGAATCGCATTGAGTCTCGAAGAGAGTCGAGGTCACGAACTGCATCACCAGTAGTCTTTGCAAAGCTGACGCCAGTGGGGTCAAGGTCATCTTCTCCAAAGACTGGGCAGCCAAACTCAGGGCCACCAAATGCTGGAGCACAAAAGGCGGTCATTCTGAAGAACCAAACCCCACGAGCTCGATCAGAATCCCCAAAGGTATTTAACATTTCAATTATCTGTTGTCATTTGTACTTATGACCCAGTGAAACACATTTTGTCAGCAGGTTTTAAGATTTGTGTATTTTCACGAACAAAAGGAGTATATCCTTAAAATATTACATCAAACTTTCTTTGTTTAAAAAAACAAAAAAGACTTTAGTGGTACCTGCTGTATGTTGCCTCTGCGGTCAGAGGTCACCTGGCCTTTGTGGTCACAATCTTGAGGTCCAAATCTCTGTTAAGTTACCCACATTGAACTGTCAACTGCTTGGGATGTTTTTTTCAGCTCTGCTGACTTGACAGTCAGTGGGGCTCATATAAAATCTGTTTGCATCAGTTGTCCATCTGTCATGGTGATTGCCAGACTATGTCATCTCTTCTCAATAACTGCTGCATCAAACGCTGGGACTTTTTACACAAATGTGTCCCAGGTGCACACAGGGTCACCTGGGGTCACATAGTTCACATTTTGGCCACCACGTGGTACTGCAATTTTGTTCTATTTTTATTATTAACTCTGACATGTGTATGTTAAGGCTACTTTTGACTCCAGAATGGCTGAACAGTATTGCTTGAAATTTGCTGCACATATGATTTGACTCAAGGTGATGAAATATGCGAAAATGATGGGGATACAAATATGGTAATTTTGGGCAAAGTGATGGGACATTCAAGTTTGGTACGATGCGTCAGTAAGTGCCTTCATTGCAGATAGTGATATGATGTATGTATTGCAATATTGTCAATATGGTTGTATGGAATACTTTGTTTTTACACACAAATGTTCCCCAGCTGGACCTCTACTAGCCTTGTGAAGCATATACAGATGCAGTAAATTTGCCACTTTTTATGCATTTATGAAGGATTTTTAAACAAAAATTATTTTTATCCCCTGCCCTCAAATTGGGGGGAATATGATAATGGGCACCGTCCATGTGTCCTTCTGTCCTTCCAAAACAAATTTTCATGGACCATATCTTTTAAACTATAAATGCTAGCCCTTTGAAATTTATAGAGTGGGTAGATCATAGGTAGTAGGTGTGCATAGGCACTGTTCTGTGTGCCTAGTTGTTTACATAAATTAGTTAATTAATTACAGTTCATTAGGCAACCTCCGAATCAGAAATGATTTTGTCTGGGCTATATCTTTGGGACTTTAATGCTAGCCCTTTGAAATTTTCAGCGTTGGTAGATCGTAGGTAGGAAGTGTGCATAGGATTAAATTTATTCAGCTGATTACCTTTTTTAATAATTAATTAACAAAAAATCGATAAGTACCTCAAAATCACCTGCATCCTAAACATACTTTGTCCGGGCCATATCTTCTAAACTGTAAATGCTAGCCCTTTGAAATTTAAAGAGTTGGTAGATCATAGATAGTAGGTGTGCATAGGCATTATTTTGTGTGCCTAATTGCTTAGATTAATTAATTGATGAACAAAAGTTCATCAGGCAACCTCCACATCAGAAATGATTTTGTCCGGGCCAAATCTTAGGTAGATGTGTGTAGGATTAAATTTATTTGGCTGATTACTTTCTTTTATTAATTAACTAACAAAGATTGTTAAGCACCTCAAAATCACCTGCTTAATTTTGTCTGGGCGATATCTTCTAAACTACTTGTATAAATGCCAACCCTTTCTAATTTATAGGGATGGTACATCTAAGGTAGTAGGTGTGTGAAGGCATTGTTTTGTGTGCCAAATTACTTTAATTAATTAAGTAGTCGACAAAGTTCAAGAAGCAACCTCCAGATGGGAAACAATTTTGTCCACGCCTTATCTTTGGAAGTATAAATACTAGCCCTTTGAAATTTTCAGGGTTGGTAGATTTCAGGTTGGAGGTGTGTATAAGCATGAATTTGTAAAGCTGATTACTTTTTTTTATTAATTCATAAACACAGGTTCTCTGTCTTTATTTCCATATTATGACCTACAGAATCTTTTCACACTTTACTTACTATAATATACAAATGTACATCATGTGTATTTGCCGCCATGGTTATTGTAGGTGGGGATGTGGCTGGCATCAACAGCGACTTGTTTCCATCAGAAACTGCTGCACAAGTTGTTTTGATATTGCATGCAGGATCATTTAGTTCACATTTTAGCCACCAGATAGCAGTACAATGTTTCATACATTGTTTGAAGGTTAGAGTTCTTGTACTGTTGTGTGTCTGCCATTTTTGACTTCTACAGAGAGACTAAATAAAATGGAATTAAATTAAATAAGAATTTAATCTGACTAAAGATGATAAATAATGAGGACACGTGTATTTACCACCATGATTATTGTGGGCCGGGGATATGGCTGGCGTCAGCAGCTAATTCTCTCTCTCTCTCTCTCTCTCTCTCTCTCTCTCTCTCTCTCTCTCTCTCTCTCTCTCTCTCTCTCTCTGGAGCTTTTCTCTGACACCATGCAAGCTACACTGTTTCAACTTGGCGTGGTAATACACCTAGCAGGGAAGTTGTCTCTCTGATTTGGAATAGTCATGATGTTCAAAATTATGATAATTCAGGGCAATTAAAATTTTTAAAGCTCCATATCTTCAAAGTATTATAGGTAGATACAAAATTCAAATTCAGCATACAGGTTTGTGACATCTGCCAATCTTATGGACAGTAAACAAAAGTTGTAAAATTTTAAATTATGCTCATTAAGGCACTTTGAAAATATAAATCTTGAATATCTTAAAAACTATAATAGATAGAGATGCCATTCCAAATTTAATATATAGGTGCATCCAATGAACCATGAACCAAACTTGTAGGATTTGAATTTATGTAAATTAGATGATTACCTAAAATTTAAATCTTGAATATCTTAAAAAATATTATAGATAGAGATGCGATTTTAACTTCTGCATATAGGTTTCTGCTATGGGTGCATCTGATGAACCATGAACCAAAATTGTAGGATTTGAATTTATGCAAATTAGGTGAATACACAAAATTTAGGATTTGAATTTATGTAAATTAGATGATTACCTAAAATTTAAATCTTGAATATCTTAAAAAATATTATAGATAGAGATGCGATTTTAACTTCTGCATATAGGTTTCTGCTATGGGTGCATCTGATGAACCATGAACCAAAATTGTAGGATTTGAATTTATGCAAATTAGGTGAATACACAAAATTTAAATCTTGAATTTTCTCCAGGCACCCAGACTGATTTGCTAACAAGCAAATCAAATTTTCTAGTTTTGAATTTGATATTGCTTGCAGGATCATTTAGTTCACATTTTAGCCACCAGCTGGCAGTACAATGTTTCATACATTGTTTGAAGATTAGAGGTCTTGGACCAGTAAATCAAACCTGATAGAGTTACATGTTAAATTGGCTATATTCTCCAGCTTGTCTATGACATTTAAAAGTTTTGTAGACACTGTACCTGTCATTTTTCTCAAAGCTTACTTCAATGACACTTACACTATCAATAGAAAATGGGGTAAAACCAATTAACGTTTTTCCTACTCGCGCATTTGTTTATGCTTACCTCCATAGTTACAGTTCCGAAGCGAACCTTGGAGACATAATAGCCCAACAAAATTTCTAGTTCAAGAATTAAATGTTGAAGTGACACCCTTCACAAATCCACAGATAATCAGGCACATTTATTCCCTTTATATGACAAGAAATACATAAGAATTTCTCTGCTCCCTAATTTTTAATAGCTTGTCACCTGAGGTCCTGTATTCATTGAGTGACTGACACACCTGCAGCTGTAGCATATTTACTGGTCCAAGACCTAGAGTTCTTGTGCTGTTGTGTGTCTGCCATTTTTGACTTCTTCAAAGAGACTGAATGAAATGGTTTGAAATTAAATTAGAATTTAATCTGACTTAAGATGATAAAAGTGTGTGAAAATGATGAGGACATGTGTATTTACCGCCATGATTATTGTGGGCCGGGGATATGGCTGGCGTCAGTAGCTAATTGTTTCCATCAGGAACTGCTGCACAAGTTGTTTTGAATTTGATATTGCATGCAGGATCATTTAGTTCACATTTTAGCCACCAGCTGGCAGTACAATGTTTCATACATTGTTTGAAGATTAGAGTTCTTGTACTGTTGTGTGTCTGCCATTTTTGACTTCTGCAGAGAGACTGAATGAAATGGTTTGAAATTAGATCAGGATTTAATGTGACTAAAGATGACAAAAGTGTGTGAAAATGATGAGGATCTGTTAATTTTTGATGCAGTAAGGGGATATTAAACTGTGGGACCATATGATAGCAGGTGTTATTACTGTAAATCGATATGGCAATGCCAGACATGTTTTGCAATCAGCTGTTGTTTGGAATGCTTTGCTTTCACATATAAATGTGCCTCAGGTGGAATTTCAACAAATTTGTGGAGATGTTGATGTAATGATTATGCATCGTCTGACATGGGATGCATTAGTAGTGTTTAGTATACAAATCAACTGTTTTGTTTTTTGCGTTTTTCTTTTTCTTTTTTTTTTTTTGCCGTCTGAGGTCCAGGAAGAATTATTTCAGTTATGTAGATCTTACAGAAGTAGAACATTGTAGGAGTAGGGACGGTGCCCCTGGTAATAGTTGGGGGGGGGGGGGGGGAGGGGGTGGCGAAGCCTTTGGAAGCTCAGTGGTAAATTTGACAATTGCAAGGTCTATTTGGAAGCCTATTCTGGAACTTAATTTTGAAGTATATGTGTAAATTTTTTAAGAAGTAGAGAGACAGGGCCGTGGGATCTAAATCTGAACCATTTTTTCGTTTTTAAAAAGATGGTAGTGTAATTCATATGTCAATAGCTCTTTAGATATTGAAGAAAACAAATTTTCCATCAAACTGCCAAACGTTTAGTGTCCGAGTTCACAAAAAAAAAAAAAAGCCCCCATCACAGGTTATGGAAAAGGCCCTGCATATTCTCAGAGAACCATTTAGGCTTCTTAAATCCCTCAATGTGCAGGATACAATTACTGTTTAATACACATTTTACAAATGTCAAATGTTTTAGGTTTTTAACAGTAGTATAATTCTAAACCCAAGTACTTGAAAGTCCAGGACATGTATCAATGCAAGGTAGCAGCCATGTTATCACAATGAAAATATAGGATAAGTGGAGCAGTTACTCCAGTTCAGACTGTACCGTGTGTCAGTAGTCATAATAATATGCCAGCAGAGCATAGGCCCATGTGCCTCTTGTTTTAAATACATGTAATTAATTTTCATTGTCTAATATCTATGTGCCTGGTTTCCTCTGTGTGGAGTAGAAACTACCTATCGGTTGGGAGAATGCCTTGAGCTGTGTCCCAGCCACAGAGGGTATCAGACATGAATTCAATTGTAATTAATTTTTTTTTAAGATTGACTTAGGAATTTAGTAAGGATTTAGTTGAAATAATAAAGGAAAAAACACACAAATAGCTGCTCCAAAATGCACAATACCTCACCTCCCCCACCCAACCTGTAATGCATGTTGGATGATTTGAGACTGTAAAGATGACCCGTCTAAAAGTTCATTTGGCTCTTTAAACCTTGATACGGTGAGTTTATAATAAATAGGCCAATTTTTTTATTACTGAAACACAACAACATTGATCTGACCAGTTGTCAGGTGTGATGCAATTAATTACGTGTCTCTTCTACATCACATCGTTACATTCATGTTTTTTATTTTTGAAGTTGAAGCACTGGTTTTTTACCTTTGGCACATTAAGTGACGCAGGGTATTGTCGTCCCGTTCGTCTTGTCAACTTTACCGCGATATCTCAAAAAATGTTCACTGTAGCTGTACCAAATTTTTGTCACAGAAGGACCTTATGATGGACCAGGTTCCTATTGAAAACCAGCTTCTTCTGATGTGAAACTTGTAATATATTTATTTGAAAGCGGTCTAAGTGGCGTCAACCCTGCCAACTTTACCACAATATCTCAAAGATACTGGCCAAAGCTTCACCAAGTTTTTGTCAGAGATGTATGTTATAATGGACCAGAACCCTATTGAAAACCAGCTTCCTCTGATTATTTTTAATTTATTTATGAAACTTTTAATGTATTTATTTGAAGGCCATCTGAGTGACACAAACCCTAATGATGTTAACGCAATATCTCAAAAAATACTGACCACAGCTTTACCAAATTTTTGTCAAAGATGTATCTTATGATGGACCAGAACCCTATTTATAACCAGCATCCTCTTTGTGTTTATAAACTATATGAAACTTTATTATATTTATTTGGAAGCCGTCTGAGTGGTGCACAAGGGGACAACATTATCTTAATATCTCAACAATGATCCAACGCAGCTTCACCAAATTTTATTCGGAGATGCACATTATAGTGAATTGCATTTCTATTGAAAACCAGCTTCCTCTCATTATTTTTAAACTTGTCATGAAAATTTTGAAGTATGTATTTGATGGCCATGTGAGTGACACACAGTACCGTGGTCTCTGTCACCAGGACCTGCCCCAAGAACACATCCAAAAGTGCTCTTTCATTTCATAGACAACAATATGGAAATTGTATGTAAAGTATTCTACTGTGAAGTCTCACAAAAAACAAAAAATGCAGAATTGAGGAAAAAAAGATTGTGGGCGCCGAGGGTAATCCCTACTCTGAACATTTTTATTTTATCTAATCACTCCTTCAGGTATATTAGGCTTTGTTGGGTCCGTTCTAAGACCAAGCGTTGTAGGTAAGTGTGTGGGTTTTATTACTGTTAATAGATTTAATGATTCAATTTTGGTAGGCCTAATCATGCATGTTAGGTGTAGACTTATGTTTTATAAAAGTAGTTTCATTATATTTCTGTAATGTGGCCTACATTTTTAACAAAGTGAATATGATATTCCTTTCAACAAAGGAACACATCAACTCGGGATGTTTGTATTGGAAATGCAAACATGGTGCCGCCAGTTAGCAGAATGATTTGTCCAGGGATGAATGGCACAGAAACAAGTCTTGCACTGGTTCTCGCTGATCTCCCTGTTTTATAAAGGCTAATTAAGCCTAAACCTTTATCTGAATATCAAATTTTATGAATATGATTTTTCCTTTCACAAATTAATTTGCTATAATGATTTAGACAATTTTTCAGTGAATGGTATGGAATAGGACTTTGCTCTTAGAATATCGGACTTGATAGTGTTCAGACGGTATATATGGGCTTACTGATTTAGGTTTGTTAAGCTTCTCTTTATATTAAATACAATCTATCTGTGCTAGCATACATTCTCTGTGTGCTAGCATACACTCTACGTGTGCTAGCATACAGTTTACCTATTCTAGTACACACTATCTGCATACACTGTACGTGCACTAACATGCACTCTACCTGTGCTAGCATACTCTACCTGCACTACATACTGTCTACCTGCACTAGCATGTACACTATGTGTACTACCATGCACTCTACCCATGCTGGTTTACTCTCTTCCTGTGCTAGCATACACTCTACTTGTGCCAGCATACTCTCTACCTTTGCAAGCATGCACTCTACCTGTGCTAGGATGCACTCTACCCGTGCCAGCATACTCTCTACTTGTGCTAACATGCACTCTACCCCTGCTAGCATGCACTGTACCTGTGCAGGCATGCACTCTGTCTGTGCTAGCATGCATTCAACCTGTAATAGCATACACTATCTGTGCTAACATGCACTCTACCTGTGCTAGCATACACTCTACTAGTGCCAGCATTTTCTCTACCTGTGCTGGCATATGCTCACTGGCTGGAGTAGCATTCACTCTACCTGTGCTAGCATACTCTACCTGCACTACATACTGTCTACCTGCACTAGCATGTACACTATGTGTACCACCATGCACTCTACCCATGCTGGTTTACTCTCTACCTTTGCAAGCATGCACTCTACCCTTGCCAGCATACTCTGTATTTGTGCTAACATGCACTCCACCCCTGCTAGCATGCACTATACCTATGCTAGCATGCATTCAACCTGTAATAGCATACACTGTCTGTGCTAACATGCACTCTACCTGTGCTAGCATACACTCTACTTGTGCCAGCATATTCTCTACCTGTGCTGGCATGCTCACTGGCTGGAGTAGCATACACGCTACCTGTGCTAGCATATACTCTACCTGTGCTAGCATACACTCTACCTGTGCTAGCATACACTCTACCTGTACTGTTCCTAGGGTCCTTGTCGTTGAGCAGTATACTGAAGTGGACACCCGGATCCTCATTTTCAGTACATTCTTGCAGTTTTCTGCATGAACCCTTTTCTGGTCAGACTGAGATGTGAGCCAACAACTTTCCAGTGTGGGTTGGGCATGACGCCCACCACACACCAAGGAAGGTTGATGACCCGGGGCGTGCCATCGTCTTATCTACAATAGGAAAGGTCAGAATTAGCTCTAAGGTGTGTATTCACCCCAATCAAGGAGGGTAGCTCTCTACCCTCCTTGCCCCAATACACATCTGAATACACAAACATTTGGAGGGCCAGAGCTGTGTATTCCCATTGGTTTGTATGTTAAAGCAACCTTAAATAAACTGCTCACTTATGTAGCTGTGGCTATATGCTTTTTATGAGGTATTTAAGTTATGCATCTAGATTAACTGTCTGAAATTTGGTGTTTCTATGTGCAGTAGTTTTTAAGCTATTAAGTTGCAAATTACAATGTAAAGTAATAGGAATACACAACCCTAGCCCTCCACTGACTGCAGTACCCTCTTTTAAGCAGTTTTTGAACCTGCTGTTCTTGCCCTTGCCTATTCTCAGTGAAAATGTTTTCTGGTAACATGAATTTTAGAAGGAAAAAAGTAGAATACAATTTGCATTCAGGCACTTCTGGGCAATTTGAGCTGGAAAGGGTCAATGTGGAAGCAATAATTATTCCATGTGTATGTTCACAGGTAGGCATTTGTTTAATGAAATGATGTAGTGTAATGTTGATGTGACAGTGTCAGGTAACCTGTGACAAGTGTGGTCAGGTGTCCTGCCTGATTCCCATTAGAAGCTCCAGGTTCCAACAAAGTTGAGTTTCTGCCAATTTTGTCTGTTGATATATTTGGCCTGAAACCCTGTCCTGGTCAAATTAACGCTTCAGGTCAACAAGTTTTCTTGGTCCGTGGTGTGTGCAGTGCACCCAAAGCTTGCTAAACAAAGCTGTTGACAGGACATAGTACAAAAGAAACCAAATTTGAGGAAAATGGATGAGCACAGGGTGTTGACACATTTAGGTACTGGAGGTTGTTTTGAGCAGGAAAGTATTCATTGGATATGATAATATAATGTTGCAATAAACACTGTGTGGCAAGTTACGGCAAATGAAGCTGATGCCTAGGTAATGTTGAATAACGCTGTACATATTCACAACATACAAACTGGTAGCGCAACCAAATTCAAGATGATACAATGTTCAAGTGAAACTGAGATCATGTTGGTCTGCATTTGACCTGAATATTGTTGCGATTCTTCTGATTTACCTTACCAGAAAAAAACAAAGAAGACAATCTTCTTTTGAAGAGTGCAAAAATTGCTGAAAGCTGAATTTGTCTGTTTTAAGTAAAAAAGATCAAGGTAATGCTTTAGCTCTGAAAAAAAAGAAATGACTGTTTTTCAGAAAAAGAGGTCAGGAAGGTCACATAGTTTGGACACAGCTACATGACGTCTTGAGCGTTTTTCCCCCCAGGCCTTGGCATCCACATGTGGGGTGTGACATTTGTGTAAAAAGAAAGCGTTTACAGCCATAATGGCCGTTCCTCCCTGATTCAGTGAGATGTTGTCATTTACTGGGAACCCTGGTATATTTGTTTGAAAAAGTCAAATATCCTGCAACATTTCCATACATGTATCATAAGTAAACTGTGTTAGCTGAGTCATGTGCGCACCACCTCTCCTCCTATCACTGACCAACTCAGAAATGTGAATGAAAAAATTATATTGTATTTTGACCACATTTAACAGATAATTTTCAAAAATGCTATATCAGCCTGAATAATAATAATAACACAACATTGATCATAATAACAACAACAACAATAACAATAATAACAAAAATGAGTGTTTAGCCTGGAGTAACCCAGGCGGGTATCTCTGATAGTGGCTCCCAGTGAGTAATGTCAAATGACTTGTAAAATCTCTTGAACTTGTGTCATGTGCAGCCCTGTGTTAACTCATGCCACTTTATCTGATGATATTTTGGAGGTACATGTATATGCCTAGTTAGGAACCGCGTGGTTGTATAGCCCTGTTCAGGTGCATTCTGGTTATGATGTGCCTCGTTAGTCTAACGGTTCATCAACAATAGGAGAGTCTCATAGGAATTACATCATGATGGTTTCAGTAACTACTGACTCTTCACCCAGGGGTTCAAGGCAAACCCAGGGTAGAGTGGCAGACTTTGATGTGCTGCCTGCTGTGAGCATGTGCAAGACTGGCTACTCCCAGCAGGATGCTGGCTGGAGGCCTTGTTCCTGTCCCCAATAGGAAGTAGTTTTTCTTGTCAGGATTGTGGAGGCATCTGAGCGTATCTATCAAGTCATTGTCATGAATGTTGACTGCTACTGAACAGGATTAAAAAGTCCTGTGAGAATAACCACCACACCTCAAGATGACATCCTTTCAGGTTCTCAGTTTCTAGCATGTTGTTTAGAGCATGATATTGTATATCCGATACGGAGCTGTTGCTCTGAGTTTTAAAGAGATGTCACCAACATGATAAAGTCAGCCCGAGAAGTACATGATTTGAAGTTAACGCTTTGAAAAAAAAAAAAGGCATTTCAAGATTTAACTGAGAAATTTACTAACACTGCTGCTTTTATATATATTGACACACGTGCTGCACAGTTTTAAGTATAATACAGACAGACTGGTTGTGCTCATTCACATGCAAATCACTCTCAAAGTTTTTGGTTGAAATTTTGAAACAATTAAACAGTTTGGGTGTGAAGGTGAGGTACAGTTAAACAGTCAAGAGTCACAGTAACTCACTGTTTCCACATCCACATACTTAAACATGAACAAAGGCAGATTGTAAAGACTCACTGTGCTTCAGCGTGTTTACAGTAATTGACCCCTTGTCTCCCTGGATGTCTAGACAACATCATGATAGATAGAATAGAAAGAATAGCTTTATTTGGTCTAAACAATATTACACAATGTGTTACAAGAATAAATCAATGCAATGACAGTTTTCATTTTCACTTCATGAGTGACTTGGGCTGCCCATCTCACCACAAAAAGTATTGTGTCGTATAGCCTGAATACACTCGCCATACGTGCCACCATGTGGTGGGATTAAAAAATGGCTCTAAAAATATACACATGGCTTACAACACTTGAACTCGAAGAACTTGAGGAGTGGTATTTGAAAAGCTTGTGTTTACTCAAGTGTGGACCAACAATGGTCGCATGTGGACATTTACTGAAGCGTCACACAGGGGGAGGTCACCCTTTCTCCCCTTGAAATAAAACCAAGTAAGAGAGAGAGTCTGCAGGTTTCATGGCTGCTGAGGGCCCCACCAATGCCAAGGACAGCTGCTGACCTGGGGCATTTTATCTTGATCGGTCTCATCTGCAGACTTCATTTCAAATTGTTTTTCATTACTCTTGCTTAGTATCATTGAAGCACTTGATGTATGAGCAGCATCCGGTATAAGCCATAAATGATTAATTATAAACTAGCATTCGTCAAAATTTAACTGTGGGTGAACGTGCTGAAAGTGTGTGTCAAGTACACTTAGTCTTATTGCTCAATTTACTGGCCGTTATTTCAATAAACACCCAAACTTAATTTTGTGGAGTATCATTGATACCTGTTCTTATGATGGACCCCCCCCTAGTGATAGCTCCTTGTATTCAGGGCCACATTTCCGTAATACTATAAATATTGCTTTAATCTCATTTATTCATATTTTTGCTAATTTTACTGATGGCACAAAACCATTTTAATAAAAACACTATGAAATAGTGTTTAACATATTATGAATAGGAATTATGTCCAAAATAGTGAAATTAAAACCACAATGAAATGTTAAAAATGCAAATACTGTGAAATTCAATTTTAAACACGAGAAAATAAGGCAATTTACAGTACTTTGTATGGTTATTTACACCTATCATGAAAAATAGCCTGCTTTGAGAGACCAGAGTTTGATTGTTGCTGTGATGGAGATTTACTGTAATACATCAGTATGATGATAAACAGACATTTTGTGACATTACCGGAGGAGGGACATAGTAATCTCTTCTTTTTTTTTTTTTCGTGTGTCCGTCCATCCACACTTCATGTCTAGGCTATAGTTCTCTTGTCCTTGAACTGAGATTAATGAAACTTAAAGCCTGGGTGCATCTGGACATAAGAATGTGTCATGTATCAAAAGTAGGTCGCTAGGTCAAGTATCTGGGTCACAGTGACATTGTAAAATCATGTCTGGACTATAACTCCTTTATTATATATGAAACTTTACACACAGATGCATCTACACATAAGGGAGTGTCGCGTACCAAAAGTAGGTCACTAGATCAAGTATCTGGGTCACAGTGACATATCCTTGTAAAATAGTGTCTGGACTGGAATTCCTTTACTATTTAACTTAGTTTCATGAAACCACACACACACACATATATCTTGACCAAAAGGTGTGTCATGAAACAATATAGGTCACTGAGTCAAGTATCTGGTCCTCTGCTATTGGTGTCTGTGTATAATTTGCTTGCACTTCAACTTAGATTTATGAAACTTTACACGCTGGTACATCTCAGCTTAGGGTTCTGTCATGTACCAAAAGTAGGTCACTAGGTTAAGTATATGGGTCACAGTGAAATATTCCTGTAAAATTGTGTCTGGGATATAATTCCTTCACTATTTAACTTAAATTTATGAAACTTTACACACAAGTGCATCTAGTACACCTCAGGGTGTGTCATGTACCAAAAGTAGGCCATTAGGTCAATTATCTGGGTCTTATGCATAAAAGTAGGTCATTAGGTCAAGTATCTAGGTCACAGTGATAGACTATTTCTATTAACTATAGTCATTCCAAAATGAGACCTGTGATTAGCAAGGTTATAAATGAGGTGTGTGGGATCCAGCAGTCACTGAATGCCATTTAATTTAACTTGATGATGACATAATGCCTAGTGTGGAAAAACACATGACATCAACTGCTTTCACAGACAATTGATATGAAATGACCAAACTCCTCCCACTGCACTAAGTTTTGGGGGAAAATATGAACTCTGCCGGTGCTCTAATTGCAAGGAAAGTTCTATTCAGACTCAAATTTCGTGAAAAAAGTTCTTTATTCAAGTACAGGAGTCCTTCCCTTGAGAGACCATCTGTCTTTTAAGACCACATTTATCAGTTGCCTAGCACTATCATTTCCCATGTGACATGACCCCGATGGAGGGATCACTTGGTCTGGCTGACGACTGCCTGGCTTGCTGTTGGGGTGATACTGTAAAAGAGGGCCTCCTCTAGCTACCAACAGATTTTCAGAGATAATGGAAAGCATTTGACTCTGTCTCCACCATTGAACATTACACTGAAAGGATTAATTGCTCATTTACATGGGATCTACCATATTTTTCCAATAAGAGCCCAACTCTAATAAAGACAGCCCCCCCCCCTCCATCTCATGGGAATCTGAATGATTAAAAAATCACACCAAAGTTATTCTGCAGTTATGATCTATTTTATAGTGCTTTATATAATTACCTTTAGTGTTAAAGTATAATTCTAAATTGAAAGGTTATTACATTGTAATTTAACAAGTGCTCCAGGGACTTACAGGGCAGAATGTGATATAGAGAGAGTTCTGTGGTCCACGTGTGTACAATGTACTGTGGGTATATGGCCTTTGATGCAGGTCTGACAGTATAAATAGTGACCCCATTTATGTAGCCCCATTCTGAGCTCATGCTTCAGGGAAATCGCACAATGAACATGATAAACGGCACGGTATAGACGAGATTTGTCTACTTAAAAAAAAAAAGAACAGAATCTGGACAAATACACCTGAATGTGTGCTGTTGTGAGGAACCCACAGCATGTCGGAAATATGGACTTATGGTTACGATGGAAGCATAGCTTCCAGAGATGACGACAACAGAAAGGTATTGACAAACCCCATAGGTACAATTTCAGGTGCACGCTTGGAGGAAGGAGACAGAATCAGTGCAATCTATGACAGATGCATTTGTAGGCCTTGTGAGGTCACTGTGCCGTGCTTCAGATATGTCTTGACTTCCTAGGTGTAGAACTACAATGGGATTTATAAGTTCCTTCATGAGCTGTTCCTAATCCTTGATATTTCTGTATTTGTCTCAGACATCTAAATTTGTCTGTGCATGAGGACCAACAGAGGGTAGATGTACTGCATAATGTGTCAGCATCAAAATTAGCTTTCTGTAACCGTTACCGTGGTACATGATATTCAGTTGTTTTTTGTAACAGAATTCGTGATTGTGCGTTTTAGCTCAGCAGAATTGTCAGTCAGCTGAGTTCAAAAAATGGTGCATTTTCTGTCGTAACCAATTTCATTTTTTGTTACCTCTGAAAGACTGCTGGCCATATTCTCTTCAGAGCTGGTTGGGATTTATCTGGGGTGGGTCTCTACCTGAATGGTGCTAAGTGGTAAGTTCCCTGAGGTCGATTCCCACAGGGTGGACTCCAGGGAGGTTGTGAATGAGGTGATATACTGTGAGTTACTGGTACCAACCCTTGGTCCACCAGTCTGCTCAGATCTGTGTAAATTGGTTTTAACCCTTTCCCCCTTGAATTAAGACCGAATCAACAGCTACCCTTGGCATGTGTTGGGCACAACCCATGCTGAGGAAAGCTGTTGACCTGAGGGTATGTCATCTTGATAGGTCTCCTCTACAACTATTAGTCTTTCATTACTGTTGAAAGTATTTGGACACACCGAGGCAGACAACATTTGCCTCCCAGCTTGTTTTGGTCGGTTTGAGGGTGGAAGGGTTAATATTTTTACCCTTAAAGTGCTAATCAGTGCTATAGTCATTTTCTCATTACCCTTAAACATATAATGGTTAAAAGATTCAAATTCCTCATGAAGATACATTTCACTCAAATACATGAGCAGGCTAAAAGTATTCTTAGTCAATAGCTTTCCTCATGACACTTTGCACGCATTGTGCGCAAATGACACTTTGCAAGCATTGTGCGCAAAGTGTCACAAGGAAAGCTGTTGACTTAATCTTAAATCAGCACTTCAAGGGTTAGTGGCCCACTGACTGGTGGGTATGGTCCAAGACTTGCTGGTGGTACTGTACGTAAAGGTCAGATATCTGGCTCAGTGATAAATCCATGTACTATACCTGTCTAGGCCATAAAGTCTTTCGTCTTTGATTTCTGTCCATAAAACCTCACAGAGGCATGAATGTATCGGCACTAAAATACATACCAGGAATGAACACCAGGCAACTAGGTCAAATACCACTAAGTCACAATAGCATGTACATGTACATGTACTTATGCATCTATGATGTAATTCCTTTTGCTTGGACAGTATGTCATGTCACATGGACATATAGAAAGCCTAAAATACATGCCATGATGGAAAACTAGGTCACTAGGTCATGTATCTGGGTGTGGCCATTTTATGTCCATAAACTGTTCTCCCTGGGCTGTATCTTAAGTTCCTATTGCTTTGACTTTGTGTAATGAAATCTGGCACAGATTTGAAATCTGAGTATAACATAAATGAGTCCTTGATGCTCCTGTGGGGCTAAATTAGGACTGCATTTTGGTGACCTTGACCCAATTATTACAACATGGTGCAACTTAAAGGATTTTCATATCCAGATCATAGCTCAAGACCTACATGTATTTATGCTTGGACTTGCATATTGTACTTTATGAAGGTCCTGTGTGAAACATTAAGGCATGATTGCAAACAAATGACTTTGACCTTACCCTTTAGGTCACAGACCAAAGTAAGTGAATTTAAATCAATCATTTTTATACTGGAAGTTGCTTTATTTTCATGCGGTTAAATTTTTATGATTTTGGGCACCGATTAAGCTTTCCATAAATGGTCTGTTTGACCAGAGTGGGTCTTCAGAAAAAAAGGGAAGTGTGTATGTAGGTTTGTCACATTACATAGGAATGTATCATGCCTACACTACCGTAGCATGTGTGTGTAGATGGCTGGTCTGACGATGATTGATGTACTCCACACACATGCCTGCCACATGGCATCTGGAGCAATGAGAGAACAAATATTTGAGCTGCCAGCATCAACTATAGACAAAAAAATTACTGAGCAGCACAAGTTTTCAAATGGGTTCAGTTAGATAAGAAATCTATTCCTTGAAATGATTTAATTTCGGTACCTGTAACTTAGCACATGTGGACATGCCACATGTAAATGCATGTTAAATTACATCAGTGAGGCCTCGTTATTGGCTTATGATGCAATTTACATGTACAAGTATCCAGTGTATGGTGTGAAGGTTTTAGTTGTGTCACAAAAGACTTTTTTGCTCCAGACTTTCCTGCAGTGAATTGGGTCAAGCGTTAATTACTTACCCATCGACTGCCAAGGTGCATATGTACATGTACCATAAAAATGAAGCCTGTCGCGTATTTATAGGAGCCACTAATTGGTTCATCTTGGGAGAGGTTAGACACTGTCACACTTTTTTCTTTTTTTTACACTATAGTTGGGGGGGGGGAGATTTTTTAAAAAGAAGATTGGAAATCGGCAATTCCAGAGGTATATAAGAAATATACCTTTCAACAACTTTTATACCCTGAGATAAAAAGTACTGTCTGTCCAAATATTCCGGACTTAATTTAAGCCTATTTGTGCCCTTGGGGAAACATTGAATTTGACATCCATCCATGGAGGGGAGTGCTAGTACGTAATGTAACAGACCAAAGTAATGTCCCAATAAGGGCACCCCTATTTTTTTTCTTTTAGAGAAAAAGCCTTGTTTTCTTGTTGATAATGTGATATTTTCGTGTTCAATTCTAATCCATTGCCTTCTTATGCAGTTAGCATATAGTGTGCTCATATCATGAATATGATAGATGTTTTTAGAAGTAGAACAAAATATTACCAACATACATGTACCCTGAAGAGTAAAGGTGCAACTGAAACTTTCACTTGTTAATTGTGTGAGATTGGGAGGATGTGACATTGAAACAAAACTGTGATCCTGAGGACAGAATATCCCACACGTCTGAGGGTTGCCTGGATCAGGTCGGGGCATGTTTGAACATTGGTTGGCTCCATGTTCTATTTATGTGGGATGTCACACACCTTTTGCCACATAGTGCATGCGTCAATGAATAGAACTGCATATAAGAATTTATACAAACTGGTCATTTGATGTTTTCAACCCTTTGTATATGTGATAACACAGTATAGATGTGGAGTCTATCACAAAGTTGCACAGATCCATAAAATTATCACTGTATTATAATTGAAGCATCATTGTGGAACATGTCACAAAAGTATCAGGTTCTCCTGCAGGGGAAGCGCAGGGGTGATTTGACTTGATGGCCTGTAACTCTGACCTTAATTGACAGCTTGCAACTTTTTTATTACGTAAGAGTAGGAAGCAAAAGTGGTAGTGCGATATATATATATATATTTGGATTTGACTGTGTCAGAGAAGTTGGACAAGCAGCTGTGACTTCATGTTCTGTGTCAAGGGAGCCATTAATTTTACTTCGGCTTTTACAGTAGTGGGCGACTGCATTTGATAAATTGTGGGTGGGGCCAATTTGACAGACTAGATGTAAACAAAAAGGACCACAAAATGATTGATTAGAGGTAGAAAATTGGTAGGACATCAGTGATATGTTTTCGCAATGCAGCATTGTGGCACAGTGTCAGAAAGTGATTCCCTACGGACTTCGTTTAGTCCGTGAAATCTACCTCAAATCACTCCCAAACATTAATTCTTGACAAATTGCTTAATATATTAGACTGTTGTTATGCCTGAAGGTTCTTGTTATGTCGTAACTCACAGCCAAGCTGTGAAGCTTGAAGGCCACCTTGACGTTTGCAATCTGTTCATTCTTGGGTAACACCTGGAAGCTTGTCATGTGTAGAGCTCTCGATGGGCCGATCACAAGATGGCACACCACGTCTAAGCCATGTGCCACGGTGTCTGAGGCAGTCTGGTTTTACTGTAAACCGTAGTACTGTCGAGGTGGATATCAGAGGAACACGCAAACAACTTCCTCCACCATGGCAGAGATCCCAGCAGACATTTCTTTAACGCCACCTCCTCCTGAAATTCCTGTAGAAGGGGATTTTGTGGAGGTGGAGGAGGA
This sequence comes from Hermodice carunculata, assembly GCA_964020975.1. Lineage (NCBI taxonomy): Eukaryota > Metazoa > Annelida > Polychaeta > Eunicida > Amphinomidae > Hermodice > Hermodice carunculata. The sequence goes on from OZ026626.1 coordinate 87,413,148, forward strand.
TTCCTCAGGAGTTCTGGATGAGTGTGGAATTGTTCCAGAGCCTGAGGGTGAATTCCCTGATCCTCCGCCTTTGTTTGAGGGAGAACCTTACAACATCGATACAGACGAGGCATGGACAGGTGTGGAAAATGAGACAGATGCAGCGGACTTTGCCACAAGGGATGATGAAAACCACTCAAAAATTGATGAAATTCCAGGAAAGGAAAATGTGAAACTTGAGAAAGACTTTGAAAAAAAGAAAAGTGACAGGTCTCAAAGAGAGAAGACTCTAAAAAAGAATCGCGAAGCTATCAAGTCTTTGAAGAAGAAGAGTTTCAACTTGAAGAAAAAAGAGGAAGAGGGCGAGTTCTTTATCCAGATTTACACAAAAAGTGGGGATGCAGAAGCAGGTAGTTCTGAAACAGAAGAAGTTGTTGCCAGTGCGCAAGATAGTTTCTCAGGGAATATCCCGTATGATAGCCCTGCTGCTGATTGTGATAACAACAATTCAACAGAAAAGAAGGATCATGAGTGTGAGGAGACAAATGACACTGCCGCACACACCGACACGAAAAGCCAAAAAACAGGAAATGGTGTGCTAAAGGAAGGCAGAGGCCTGGGCAAGCAGACCTGGGCACAGGAAGGTAACCAGAAAGATGGGGTACAACCCCACGCCCCACCCAGGAGGAAATCATCCGTGCAGGAGATGAGACAAAAATTTACAAGTGGAGAGAAAGGGGATGCGAGGGGTGTCATTGGTAGATCTCCATCAGAACGGTCAAAGCTATTGGCTCTGGATGAGTGGCAGGCAAAAGTAAACAGCAGTGCTACCATGAAGGTTGGTGATGCAGTCAATGGTTCTCTTGAGAGAACCACAGGATTATTATATGCATCCAGTGCATGAGCTTGTTAAATACAGTCAACCCTGTTAACTACAGTCAACCCTGTTAACTACAGTCAATCCTGTTAACTACAGTCAACCCTGTTAACTACAGTCAACCCTGTTAACTACAGTCAACCCTGTTCTAGTTGTCCCAGGCACCAGAGACCTGTTTTGTGAGGGACAACCCTCTCATGAGATATGCCACTCGACAGATTCCCATATTATGTAGTACTTTCGATGTGAATCTACCTATCAGGAG